>CM062296.1:32332384-32841150 GCA_031216915.1 Pictodentalium vernedei
ACCGTACAGGAACGGAGGGGCTTCTAAGTGGTAAGCACTTGTCCTCCAATCCTGATTTGCATTGTCAAATGGCAAATAAAATATGTTTAATCTAATCTAACGGTAGTGGGGGGGGGGGGGGGGGGGGGGGGCATGTGTTCTGGGTAAAAAAAACAGCAGGGGGCAGGTGTCCTAGGTAAAATAAACAGCATGGGGGGGGGGGGGGGGGTCCCCGCTAATTAATTTTAATAGCAGGCAGTTGTTCATGGGGCAGGTGTCCTATCCTACTGCCCAGTATTCCAAATTTTCTATGATACTTGGCCTTGACGGAAATAACATTTTCAACAAGAAACAACGGGAGACCTATTTGCAATAAAGCTGCAAATATAAACTTCATTTTAGGACCATTCCATGGACATTTTAAAGCCTACTGCGATATCAGCGTTTCTTACTCTCGTCCTTTCACCACACCGCAGTATTTTACCCGAGTCGAGTTCTGACGTCATGCAAGTTTGACGGACATGCTTTCAATTTTGTTATTGACAACAACATATTTTATAATTTCGTGCTTACTGATCCGAATTTTGAAAACGACACACGCAATCGCGAAAGCGTTTTCTGAAAAACACGATTCTGTAAAAGGTTTTAGTGAAATTTGATTATTTTTTTTTATTTTCAATTTCGATGGCTCTTGTTGAAAAGGTGCTAATCACAGATCGTCCCAAACGAGATCAAAGACACGCCGTAGATTAATAACAGACAGAGAATCTTCTAAGAATATACACGCGCAATCCTAAAATGCAATAAATCAAGTTTTTTTTCACGTTTTATGAGAGAAATATGTCAAATTGTATCATTGAATCATTTTTAGGTATATGTGGGTGAGAAATTTTCTATACGGACAAAATACAGGCTAAATAAAATATTTGCCATTATTTTCCGCAGACGTATTTTTGTCTTTGCTTCTTGGGGAAATTTCTTGCTGCTAAATACAACGAAGGTGTGTTATTTGATGTGGTCAGAACCGTCAGGTGGTCGGGTCCGAAACCGCACCTCGTAGAAGATTTAGTGGGGGGGTGTCGATTTTACAAGTAATGTAGGCAGCGCACACGGTATGGGCTGACTGTCTTTAATCCGACAAAACAGGGTTAAGGCTTGGTTTTTTGAATTTATTTATTTATTTATTGGTGTTTAAGGTCACATACTTCTGCACAATGGCTAATCGTGACCGTGACAGGTTTAGAGGTAGAGGAAGCCGGAGTACCCGGAGAGAACCACCAAGCATCGACGAGCAACTGTCAGCTCCTCAACATTCTCACTCTGTTCAGGCTCCGCTCAGGCAGGGTTACAGAGGTTGAATACATGTGTACCATCGACGTGCAGTATGCCTTAGTACACGGGGACATCGTGCCCCCATGTCGGCAACCGGGCCAAAGTGCCTTGCCCAAGGATACAACGTGAATCGTCCCGGACGGGGATCGAACTCGGGACCTCTAGCATAGAAGTACAACAGTCTACCACTGAGCCACCGTGCTCCCTTGAATACCCTTAATACGACCATACATTATCCCTCAGGAATTCTAAGTCTGATAAAAGAGGTCATGTTTATCTATTGCATACCCATTTTGCTGCCCGAAAACAGCCGATTTTATTAAAATTTTGACGTTTAGCAGCCTGTAAAGGGATTAACAAACGACTAGCGGAATATTCTATCTATGCAATTTGTAAGACCTGCCAATGTCAAATTGTTCTTGAAAATCCCCAACAAGCAGTTAGCGAAATCCACGGAAAATGTAAATTTTAAGCGTTTAAGGGGCATCTCTCCTTATTCAGTCCAAAATGGGTTAAGTTTCATTCTTTTAAATACCCTTACTACTTACAAACCTTAAACACCAATAAATAAACAATATCATGCAGTGCAGTGTGGAATATGAAGTGAGGCGGTCCAAAACATTTTAACAAGAAATACGGGAAACCTATTTGCAGTAACGCTGCAAACATGAACTTGATTTTAGGACCATTCCATGGACAGTTTAAAGCCTACTTCGATATCAGCGTCCCTTATTCTCAACCTTTCAGTGCATGACTGCAGTATTTCACCCGAATCGAGTTCTGACGTCATGCAAGTTTGGTCGACATGCTTTCAATTTTGTTATTGCTGACTACATATTTATAATTTCATTATTTCTGATCGGAATTTTGAAAATGACACACGCAATCGCGACAGAGTTTTCTGAAAAACTCGATTCTGCAAAAAGTTTTAGTGAAATTTCATTTTTTTTTATTTTAAATTTCGATGGCTCTTGTCGAAAAGGTGTTAATTACTGATCGTTCCAAACAAGATCAAAGACTGACGCCGAAGATTAAAAACAGACAGAGAATCTTCTAAAAATATACATGTGCAATCCTAAAATGCAATAAATCAAGTCTTTTTTCACGTTTATGCATGTTTTATGAGAGAAACATGTCCAATCGTATCATTGAATCATTTTTAGGTATATGTGGGTGAGAAATGTTGTATACGGACAAAATACACACTAAATAAAACAATTGGCATTATTTTCCGGTGACGTATTTTTATCTTTGCTTCTTGGGGAAATCCATGCTGCTAAATATGACGAAGGAATGTTATCTAATGAGGTCAGGTGGTCAGGTCTGACACCCCACCCTCGCAGTAGATTTAATGGGGGTGTCGATTTTACACGTAATGTAGGCAGCATACATGGCATGGGCTGTCTGTCTTAATCAGGAAAAAACAGGTTAAGGCTTGGTTTTTTGAATACCCTTAATACTATCAAACATTATCCCTCGTGAATTCTGATTCTGATAAAAGAGGATATCTTTATCGATTACATACGCATTTGGAGCCCGGTAACAGCCAATTTTATCAAAATTATGACGTTTAGCAGTCTGTAGAGGGGTTAGCAAATTATTAGCGGAATATTCTATCCATGCAACTTGTAATACCAACCAAGACCTGCCAATGTCTAATTGTTCTTGAAAATCGCCAACAACCAGTTGGCGAACTCCACGGAAAATGTAAATTTTATGCTTCTGAGGGGTATCTCTCCTTATCCAGTCCAAAATGCGTTCAGCTTCATTCTTTTAAATACCCTTACTACATACAAAACTGATCTTCTGTGAATTCTACGCGCAGTAAAAGAAGTTTTGTTTAGCCTTTACATACCCATTGGGTGCTCTTGGTGTCTCAAAGCAGCCCATTTTATCAAAGTTTTGATGTTCAGATGCTGGTGTAGAGCTAACAAATCCTGACCGGAATATTTTGTCCATGCAACATGTAATGGCACACTAAGACCTATGAATGACCATTTTTTTTTCTTGAAATTTACAAGATGTTTTTAAAGAAATCCAGGGAAAACTTGAATTTTTAAGCCTTTGATGGGTATCGCTGTTTAACCAGCCCAAAACGGGTTAAGGCTTGGTTTATTGAATACCCTTATTACTTACAAAAATTATCCTCGGTGATTTCCACTTCCAAGAGAGGAAGTTATGTTTATTTCCCAGCTACAGGTTGGGTGCTGTGAGGGGCTGAATACAGCCTATTTTATCAAAGTGTTGATATTTGAGAGTCTGTGGAGGGTTAACAAATGCTTATCAGAATATTTTGTCCTTGCAGTTTGTAATGTTACACCACGATCTGCGACGGACCAGTTTTTTCTTGAAAATCTACTTGACATTTTTAGAGAAATCCAAGTAAAGAATGATTGTTTAAGCGTTTGGGGGAATCTCTCTTAAACCACCCAAAACGAGTTAACACTTGGTTTTTTGAATACCCTTATTACTTACAAAAATGGTCCTCGGTGAATTCCACTTCCAACGAAGGAGATTATGTTTATTTCTCAGGTACACATTGGGTGCTGTGTGCGTCCGAAAACAGCCCATTTCAACAAAATTACAAAGCTTGGCAGCCTGTGGAGGGTTAATAAACGCTCACCGGAATATTTTGTCCATGCCACTTGTAATGTCACACAAAGACCTGCGAGTAGTCAATTTTTCTTGAAAACCTACAAGATGTTTTTAGAGAAATCCACAGAAAATTCGAATTTTAAGATTTTAAGGGGTCTCTCTCTTTATCCTGCCCAAAAAGGGTTAAGACTTCAACTTTTGAATATCCTTACTACTTACAAAAATGTTTCCGTATAGAGTGTGGGCTCGATAAAAGAACGCACTTTTCTTTGTGGCGTACCCATTGGGTGCCGTTGGCGTCCAAAAACAGCCCATTTTATCACGATTTTGACTTTCAGCAGCCCATGGAGGGTTAACAAATGCTCCCCTTAGTATTTTGTCCATGCAACTTCTATTGTCACACCAAGACCTGGGAGTAACAAATTTTTCTTGAAAATCTACAAGACTCGTTTTGAGAAATCCACGGAAAACATGCATTTTTTAGCTTTATGGGGGTATTGCTGTTTAACCAGCCCAAAACGGGTTAATGCTTGGTTTCATGAACACCCTTATTACTGACAAAAATGATCCTCGGTGAATTCCACTTCCAATAAAGGAAGTTATGTTTATCTCTCATGTATTCTTTGGGTGCAGTGGGGGCCTGAAACCGACCCATTTCATCAAAATTTCGATGTTTGGCAGCCTGTGGAGGGTTACCATATGCATCGCCGAATATCTCGTATGTATCACAGGTCGTTGTCACAGGCAGGTCTAGAAATGATGAATGTTTAAAAAAAATCTACAAGACGTGTTTCGAGAAAGTGCCGATAAACCCCAATTCTGGCAGTTTTTTGCCAATTCTGAGGAAATAAGGGTTAAATCGAAAATTCCGCTTCGTTACATTTTTAGATTTTGTGCCCCTCTAAGCGTGTGCAAAATTTTGTGAAAATCGGTTCGAAAATGGCTTCTGAATCGTACGGACAAAATGTGTGGAAACCCCCCCCCCCCCCCCCCCCCCCCAAAAAAAACCCCAAAAAACTAGACTTTATGATTCTGGAGAATCATGGCTTTTCCCGATTAGATTCCTTCATTGATGTTATGAGAAAGGTGAGTACAGTAGTCCCAAATGACTCGGTTTGGGTTTGATAAAAAAATGTTTAGGTAAAACCCATCATTAATGGTAGAATGGGTTAATATCAATATCAATGTTTCCCTATCAGTTTTGCGTCTGGTAAAAGAAGTTACGTTTCTCTGTGGCATTTCCATTTGATGTTGTTGGTGTCCAAAAACAGACTATTTCCTCAATTTTTCTTACATTTAGCAGCCCATGAAGGGTTAACAAATGCCTACCAGAATAATTGATCCATGCAACTGGTCATATGACACCAAGACCTATCAACGGCCATTTTCTCTTTAAAACCCCACAAAATGTTTGTAGAAATCCAGGGAAAACGATTTTTAAGCTTTTGATGGGTATCCCTGTTAACATCCCCAACAGGGATTAACGCTTGGCTTTTTGAATACCTTTATTACTTACAAAAATGGTCATCTCTAGCATAGAAGTCAGGTGGTCGGGTCCGAAACCGCACCTCGTAGAAGATTTAGTGGGGGTGTCGATTTTACAACTAATGTAGGCAGCGCACACGGTATGGGCTGTCTGTCTTTAATCCGACAAAACAGGGTTAAGGCTTGGTTTTTTTAATTTATTTATTTATTTATTGGTGTTTAAGGTCACATACTTCTGCACAATGGCTAATCGTGACCGTGACAGGTTTAGAGGTAGAGGAAGCCGGAGTACCCGGAGAGAACCACCAAGCATCGTCGAGCAACTGTCAGCTCCTCAACATTCTCACTCTGTTCAGGCTCCGCTCAGGCAGGGTTACAGAGGTTGAATACATGTGTACCATCGACGTGCAGTATGCCTTAGTACACGGGGACATCGTGCCCCCATGTCGGCAACCGGGCCAAAGTGCCTTGCCCAAGGATACAACGTGAATCGTCCCGGACGGGGATCGAACTCGGGACCTCTAGCATAGAAGTACAACAGTCTACCACTGAGCCACCGTGCTCCCTTGAATACCCTTAATACTATCATACATTATCCCCCAGGAATTCTAAATCTGATAAAAGAGGTCATGTTTATCTATTGCATACCCATTTTGCTGCCCGAAAACAGCCGATTTTATTAAAATTTTGACGTTTAGCAGCCTGTAAAGGGATTAACAAACGACTAGCGGAATATTCTATCTATGCAATTTGTAAGACCTGCCAATGTCAAATTGTTCTTGAAAATCCCCAACAAGCAGTTAGCGAAATCCACGGAAAATGTAAATTTTAAGCGTTTAAGGGGCATCTCTCCTTATTCAGTCCAAAATGGGTTAAGTTTCATTCTTTTAAATACCCTTACTACTTACAAACCTTAAACACCAATAAATAAACAATATCATGCAGTGCAGTGTGGAATATGAAGTGAGGCGGTCCAAAACATTTTAACAAGAAATACGGGAAACCTATTTGCAGTAACGCTGCAAACATGAACTTGATTTTAGGACCATTCCATGGACAGTTTAAAGCCTACTTCGATATCAGCGTCCCTTATTCTCAACCTTTCAGTGCATCACTGCAGTATTTCACCCGAATCGAGTTCTGACGTCATGCAAGTTTGGTCGACATGCTTTCAATTTTGTTATTGCTAACTACATATTTATAATTTCATTATTTCTGATCGGAATTTTGAAAATGACACACGCAATCGCGACAGAGTTTTCTGAAAAACTCGATTCTACAAAAAGTTTTAGTGAAATTTCATTTTTTTTTATTTTAAATTTCGATGGCTCTTGTCGAAAAGGTGTTAATTACTGATCGTTCCAAACAAGATCAAAGACTGACGCCGAAGATTAAAAACAGACAGAGAATCTTCTAAAAATATACATGTGCAATCCTAAAATGCAATAAATCAAGTCTTTTTTCACGTTTTATGCATGTTTTATGAGAGAAACATGTCCAATCGTACCATTGAATCATTTTTAGGTATATGTGGGTGAGAAATGTTGTATACGGACAAAATACACACTAAATAAAACAATTGGCATTATTTTCCGGTGACGTATTTTTATCTTTGCTTCTTGGGGAAATCCATGCTGCTAAATATGACGAAGGAATGTTATCTAATGAGGTCAGGTGGTCAGGTCTGACACCCCGCCTCGCAGTAGATTTAATGGGGGTGTCGATTTTACACGTAATGTAGGCAGCATACATGGCATGGGCTGTCTGTCTTAATCAGGAAATAACAGGTTAAGGCTTGGTTTTTTGAATACCCTTAATACTATCAAACATTATCCCTCGTGAATTCTGATTCTGATAAAAGAGGATATCTTTATCTATTACATACGCATTTGGAGCCCGGTAACAGCCAATTTTATCAAAATTATGACGTTTAGCAGTCTGTAGAGGGGTTAGCAAATTATTAGCGGAATATTCTATCCATGCAACTTGTAATACCAACCAAGACCTGCCAATGTCTAATTGTTCTTGAAAATCGCCAACAACCAGTTGGCGAACTCCACGGAAAATGTAAATTTTATGCTTCTGAGGGGTATCTCTCCTTATCCAGTCCAAAATGCGTTCAGCTTCATTCTTTTAAATACCCTTACTACATACAAAACTGATCTTCTGTGAATTCTACGCGCAGTAAAAGAAGTTTTGTTTAGCCTTTAGCCTTTACATACCCATTGGGTGCTGTTGGTGTCTCAAAGCAGCCCATTTTATCAAAGTTTTGATGTTCAGATGCTGGTGTAGAGCTAACAAATCCTGACCGGAATATTTTGTCCATGCAACATGTAATGGCACACTAAGACCTATGAATGACCTTTTTTTTTTCTTGAAATTTACAAGATGTTTTTAAAGAAATCCAGGGAAAACTTGAATTTTTAAGCCTTTGATGGGTATCGCTGTTTAACCAGCCCAAAACGGGTTAAGGCTTGGTTTATTGAATACCCTTATTACTTACAAAAATTATCCTCGGTGATTTCCACTTCCAAGAGAGGAAGTTATGTTTATTTCCCAGCTACAGGTTGGGTGCTGTGAGGGGCTGAATACAGCCTATTTTATCAAAGTGTTGATATTTGAGAGTCTGTGGAGGGTTAACAAATGCTTATCAGAATATTTTGTCCTTGCAGTTTATAATGTTACACCACGATCTGCGACGGACCAGTTTTTTCTTGAAAATCTACTTGACATTTTTAGAGAAATCCAAGTAAAGAATGATTGTTTAAGCTTTTGGGGGAATCTCTCTTAAACCACCCAAAACGGGTTAACACTTGGTTTTTTGAATACCCTTATTACTTACAAAAATGGTCCTCGGTGAATTCCACTTCCAACGAAGGAGATTATGTTTATTTCTCAGGTACACATTGGGTGCTGTGTGCGTCCGAAAACAGCCCATTTCAACAAAATTACAAAGCTTGGCAGCCTGTGGAGGGTTAATAAACGCTCACCGGAATATTTTGTCCATGCCACTTGTGATGTCACACAAAGACCTGCGAGTAGTCAATTTTTCTTGAAAACCTACAAGATGTTTTTAGAGAAATCCACAGAAAATTCGAATTTTAAGATTTTAAGGGGTCTCTCTCTTTATCCTGACCAAAAAGGGTTAAGACTTCAACTTTTGAATATCCTTACTACTTACAAAAATGTTTCCGTATAGAGTGTGGGCTCGATAAAAGAACGCACTTTTCTTTGTGGCGTACCCATTGGGTGCCGTTGGCGTCCAAAAACAGCCCATTTTATCACAATTTTGACTTTCAGCAGCCCATGGAGGGTTAACAAATGCTCCCCTTAGTATTTTGTCCATGCAACTTCTATTGTCACACCAAGACCTGGGAGTAACAAATTTTTCTTGAAAATCTACAAGACTCGTTTAGAGAAATCCACGGAAAACATGCATTTTTTAGCTTTATGGGGGTATTGCTGTTTAACCAGTCCAAAACGGGTTAATGCTTGGTTTCATGAACACCCTTATTACTGACAAAAATGATCCTCGGTGAATTCCACTTCCAATAAAGGAAGTTATGTTTATCTCTCATGTATTCTTTGGGTGCAGTGGGGGCCTGAAACCGACCCATTTCATCAAAATTTCGATGTTTGGCAGCCTGTGGAGGGTTACCATATGCATCGCCGAATATCTCGTATGTATCACAGGTCGTTGTCACAGGCAGGTCTAGAAATGATGAATGTTTAAAAAAAATCTACAAGACGTGTTTCGAGAAAGTGCCGATAAACCCCAATTCTGGCAGTTTTTTGCCAATTCTGAGGAAATAAGGGTTAAATCGAAAATTCCGCTTCGTTACATTTTTAGATTTTGTGCCCCTCTAAGCGTGTGCAAAATTTTGTGAAAATCGGTTCGAAAATGGCTTCTGAATCGTACGGACAAAATGTGTGGAAAAAAAACCCCCCAAAAACCCAAAAAACTAGACTTTATGATTCTGGAGAATCATGGCTTTTCCCGATTAGATTCCTTCATTGATGTTATGAGAAAGGTGAGTACAGTAGTCCCAAATGACTCGGTTTGGGTTTGATAAAAAAATGTTTAGGTAAAACCCATCATTAATGGTAGAATGGGTTAATATCAATATCAATGTTTCCCTATCAGTTTTGCGTCTGGTAAAAGAAGTTACGTTTCTCTGTGGCATTTCCATTTGATGTTGTTGGTGTCCAAAAACAGACTATTTCCTCAATTTTTCTTACATTTAGCAGCCCATGAAGGGTTAACAAATGCCTACCAGAATAATTGATCCATGCAACTGGTCATATGACACCAAGACCTATCAACGGCCATTTTCTCTTTAAAACCCCACAAAATGTTTGTAGAAATCCAGGGAAAACGATTTTTTAAGCTTTTGATGGGTATCCCTGTTAACCTCCCCAACAGGGATTAACGCTTGGCTTTTTGAATACCTTTATTACTTACAAAAATGGTCCTCTGTGAATTCCACTTCAAACAAAGGAGATTATGTTTATCTCTCATGTATACATTAGGTGCTGTGCGTGTCTGAAAACAGACTGTCCCATGTTAACAACATTACGATGCTTGCCAGCTTGTAGATGGTTAAAAAACGCTCACCGGAGTATTTTGTCCATGCAACTTGTAATGTCACATAAAGACCTACGAATAGTCAATTTGTCTTGAAACCCTACAAGTTACCGTTAGGGAAATTCACAGAAAATGGGAATTTAAAGCTTTCAAGGGATATCTCTCTTTAGCCTGCCCAAAATGGGTTAAGACGTCGACTTTTGAATACCCTTACTACTAACAAAAATGTTTCCGTATAAATTGTACGCGCGATAAAAGAAGGCACTTTTCTTTGTGGTGTACCCTTTGGGTGCTGTTGTTGTGCAAAAACAGCCCATTTTATCGCAATTTTTACCTTCAGCAGCACGGGGAAGGTTAACTAATGCTGACCGGAATATTTTGTTCATGCGACTTGTAATGTCACACCAAGACCTGCAAATAGCCGATTTTTCTTGAAAACCTACAAGATGTTGTTAGAGAAATCCACAGAAAACGGGTATTTTAAGATTTTAATGGGTATCTCTCTTTAACCAGCCCAAAATGGGTTAAGACGTCAAATTTTGAATACCCTTACCACTTTCAAAAATATTTTCCGATCAATTTTGCGTCCGATAAATGAAGGCCCCTTTCTCTGTGGTATATCGTTTGGGTGCAGTTGGTGTCTAAAAACAGCCCATTTTATCACAAATTTTACGTTTAGCAGTTCGGGGAGGGTTAACTAATGCTGACCGGAATATTTTATCCATGCAACTTGTAATGTCACACCAAGACCTGAGAGTGACCAATTTTTCTTGAAAATCTACAAGACTCGTTTAGAGAAATCCACGGAAAACATGAAGTTTTGAGCTTTTTTGGGGTATTGCTGTTTAACCAGCCCAAAACGGATTAACACTTGGTTTTCTGAACACCCTTATTACTTACAAAAATGATCATCGGTGAATTCCACTTCCAATAAAGGAAGTTATGTTTACCTCATGGGTATTGTTTGGGTGCTGTGGGGGTCTGAAACCGGCCCATTTCATCAAAATTTCGATGTTTGGCAGCCTGTGGAGGGTTACCATATGCATCGCCTAATATGTCGTGTGTATCAAAGGTTGTGTCATAGGCCGGTCTAGTAATTATGAATATTTAAAAAAAAATCCTAAAGACGTGTTTCGAGAAAGTGCCGATAAACCCCAATTTTGCCGTTTTTTGCCAATTCTGGCGAAATAAGGGTTAAATCGAAAATTCCGCTTCGGTACATTTTTTGCCACTCTATGCGTGTGCCAAATTGTGTGAAAATTGGTTCGAAAATGGCTTCTGAATCGTACAGACAAAAATGTGTGGAACCCCCCCCCCCCCCCCCCCCCCAAAAAAAAAAAAAAAATAATAATAATCCGTAGAAAAACAATAGTCTTTTCCAGAGGGAAAAGCCTAAAAAAAAAAAAAAATAAAAATAATAATCCGTAGAAAAACATTAGTCTTTTCCAGAGGGAAAAGCCTAAATATCATTTTTAGCTCAACTTTGGCGAAGCTTTTGTCATGGCCCGTCGTCCGTCGCCCCTCTGTCCGTACATCAACAATTGGATACGGCTCGGGCTAGAGGTCGTATTTATGAACCGATCTTTACGAAACTTCTTGGGTACCTTTGTTATGACTGTGGGACGAGAACGAGTGTTTTTGGTTGCGGTCCGATATTTAAGCTGGCTGCCAGCCGCCATTTTGTACCGACGATGCAGAAATCTGTTTTTTTTGTACAGAACTTCCATATGAAAGCTCTGATTTGAATAATTTTTTGTATGAATGTTTAGTACCATGAGATACATTACATATCATACGGGTTTTTTTCTCGTGCTTAAATTATGCAAATTAGACTAACTTTGATTTATTTAGTGTTACTTTCAGCACTGTCATTGCAAATGCCAATACGGCTCGGGCTAGAGGCCGCATTTATGAACCGATCTTTACGAAACATCTTGGGTACCTTTGTTATCACCGTGGGACGAGAACGACTGTTTTTGGGTCCGGTCCGAAATTCAAGATGGCCGCTGGCAGCCATTTTGTTCAAAATTAGGGGCAATCAGATTTTTTCCGCAGAACTTCCACATGAAAGCTCTGATTTGAATGAATGTTTAGTATCATGGGAGATTTTTTCAGTGCTACTTACACACAGTAAGTACACATGTCAATACGGCTCGGGCTAGAGTCTGTATTTATGAACCGATCTTCACGAAATGTCTTGGGTACATTTGTTATCACCTTGGGACGAGAACGAGTGTTTCTGGGTGCGGTCTAAAATTTAAGATAGTTGCCAGTGGCCATTTTGTACCGAAATTAGGTCTAATCAGTTTTTTGTACACAACTTCTATACGGCTCAGGCTAGAGGCTGTATTTGTGAAGCGATCTTTACGAAACTTCTTGGGTACCTTTGTTATCACCGTGGGATGAGAACGGGTGTTTTGGGGTATGGTCTGAAATTCAAGATGGCCACCAGCAGCCATTTTGTACTAAAATTAGTGCAATCAGTCTTTTGTACAGAACTTCTGTATGAAAGCTCGGATTTGAATAAATGTTTCTATCAATGTTTAGTAACATGGAATACATCACATATAGTACGGGTTTTTTTCTCGTGCAGAAATTATGCAAATTAGATGAACTTTGATTTATTCAGTGATACTTATACACTGTAAGTGCACATGTCAATACGGCTCGGGCTGGAGGCTGTATTTATGAACCGATCTTCACAAAACTTCTTTGGTACCTTTGTTATCTCCTTGGGACGAGAACGAGTGTTTCTGGGTGCGGTCCAAAATTCAAGATGGCTGCCAGTGGCCATTTTGTACCGAAATTAGGTCCAATCAGTTTTTTGTCACAACTTCTACACAGCTCATATTTGTAAACTGATCTTCACAAAACTTCTTGGGTACCTTTGTTTTCACCTTGGGACAGGAACGAATGTGTTTTGGGGTGCCTTTGTTATCACTGTGCTATGAGAACAAATATTTTGGGGCTCAGTCAGACCCACACTGGGACTCAAAGATTTTTTTCTAGTTTAGCATCTGACTGTCACCCACCTTTACAATACTTTACCTATACATTTGTTACAGGCACCGGTCAGTATTTATGTACAGACCGTTACAATACTTTATATGTACCTTTGTTATCAGGTCATTACCTAGATGTTTGTCATTGCTGTGTCACATACTATACATGTACATGTCTTTGTCTTGACAAGTTGAGCTACAGTGTCATTGACACTTTCATTTAAAGTTTTAACCTCAAATTCCTATTTTTGCCCGAATAGTGCTCAGTGATAACCGTTGAGCCAAATGTAATCGCAGCTTAAAATACTAACATAATCCTGCTGTCAAGTCTTCTTAACTGGTTGAGTGCTAGAAGACACTATCAGGGCTATAAAAAATTGGGATACAAGAGCAAAAGCCAATACTTTCCAGTCAAACACAAGTAATATTTTGTTTATATAAATTTGTTTTATTACAAATTATTGGAGAGTGTCTGTAGGCCCTCTCCAATAACTTGTAATAAAACAAGTTTTGAAAAACAAATTCAGACCACCCAAAATAATCTAGCTCTCAACCAGATAATCACTAATGTGAAAAATATCTTGTTACAGTGGAAGCCTGTTAATTGAATAGCCACTTTGCCAATGGAAATTATTCAATTAACAGGAGTATTCAATTAACAGGGATTGTGTCCATTTTCTATATTCTAGAGATAAACTTAGCATTTATTCTATTATATCTTGTTTGACAGAGCTCAATGAGCTCTGTCAAACAAGATATAATAGATTAAATTCCCATATTTGATGTACTGAAGCCAAATAGGTCTATACACAAAGGAAAACTGGGGAGAGTCAGGGTAATTTCTCGACATGTTACAAGATTTTTAGCTGCGACTAGCAGCTCTATAAGTGGCAATGTCGGTCTGTCTGTCGGTCGGTCTGTCTGTGACCAACGAGTTTGTCTGTGACCAACGAGTTTCAAAACTCAATAACTTTTGAAATACTTGATGGAATGACTTTATATTTGGCATGTAAGTGTATCTTATTGATGTCTAGCCACTGTTCAATGCATGTGTTGTTCCAAATATTTTTCTTGGAGTTATGGCCCTTAATGAACTAAGAATTTTGTGAAATTGCACCACCCGTCGCAGCTATGGCGTTGATGTCGCGATTTTTATTCAATTATCAGGAGTTTACTCTATAACCTATATTCAATTAACAGGTCAAATTTGTACTGGAGGTATGGTAAATGGTTTTGTGTTGGGAAATTATATCCAATTAACAGGGTTATTCAGTTAAGAGATATACAATTAAGTGGGCTGCACTGTATTTGTACTTTCTGACGTTTGACGTCGCATTTTGAAAAAAACGTTGAAGAAACTGAATTCCCAGTGATGTGTGAACGTCAGAGTAATTAAAGTCTCAAAGGGTTAAATGAAGGATTTCAAGTGATGGTAACAGTTCACGCAGACTTTCAGTTGCGTGAGCTAAAAATTCAGAACTCTTTATCCAACACATTTTGTAATAGAACTGTTTTTTATTCATTCCATTTTGATAATTATATAAGTTAATGAATATTTTAATTACAGGATTTAACATAATATTTGGTCAAATATTCAGGTATGAATGGTTTCATAACTAGCCAACTACGAGCAACACTCAATATTATAACCCTTTACCCAACGAATTTGCCACATCTGCCCACGCAATTTACAAAAGTGAGCTGTTGAAAAAACATTTCAAGAAAACCATCTCATGTGATCCCTCATTGGAACGAGCTCGTTCCAATGAGGGGGTCACATGATATGGTTTTGTTGCAATTTTGTGAATGATTTTTAAAAAAAAATAATAAAAATAACAAACTTTCATGTGGTGTCAGTTGGGTAAAGGGTTATTAATTCAAAATAGTTTATTTTATGCAGATAATATCATTGTTCAGACACATTCTTCAAATGCGAATTTTCTGAAAGATTTAATGTCTGTTAAATAATTCTGCACAGTGAAAGAGTTGGGAGACATCATCTGTTTTCAATTATAGTGATTCTTAAAAGATATTTTATCACTAACCAAAATAAAAAAAAGAATTGATATCTTAATTCACGGAAAAGAATATGAACTATAATTTCTAGAAAATACTGGTAATACGTTTTAGGAATATTGTCCTCGGCCCAACAAGCCAGGAAATTCTTCTAGTATGAAAAATAATGAAAATGCAGATTTTTTCCACCAAAATAGATGACATGAACCTACACTGGAAAAAACTAACAAAGCTGGTTTTAAAAAAAAAAACATGCAGGAAGATCTGTTCTGATAGAAATTTGTATTATATCATTGTCTATTTTTTTTTATTAATATAAGTTTATGGAAGTCTTAGATTTTAAAACAAAAACAATGTTTTTCATTTTTTTTTTCTTTCTTTTTTTCTTTCTTTAAAAACATATGGTTCTTATCACCGGATTACACCCTTCTTCTATTATTTATTTATTGATGTTTAAGGTCATACACTTATGCACAATGGCTAATGATGAGCATGACAGTTTTACGGGTGGAGGAAGCCGGAGTACCCGGAGAGAACCACTGAGCAACTGCCAGCTCCCCAACATTGTAACTCCGCACTGCAGAACAGGCAGGGGGGTCAGATTGGTTGAAGACATGCATACCATTGACGTGCAGTATGCCTTAGTACATGGCGTCATTGTGCCCCCATGTGGACAATCAGGGTTAAGTGCCTTGCCCAAGGACACAACACGGGAGTCCGAATTGATCGCTCATGACGGTCACCAATCCAAGGATTAACTGGGCTCGACATTGCTTAACACACCCTTCTTCTAAAAAGTCAATTATATTTGAGCTAATAATTCATAAAACTTAGTGAGTAGATTGTCTCTTCAACAACCATTGGATGGAATTTTCACCCAATCAAAACATAACTGTGATCATAAAAAAAGGTATAGAGTTTTGATTGAATACCGACTAGGATGCAATCTGATTAAAATAATCTTTTTGCTTTTTTGCCCATCGCACTGGAGAATCTTACCCATCAGAGAGAAATGTATGCACGCTGAGTGTGAGATGTCCTATGTTTTTCATTTTGGTCCCACAAAGTAGAACTTCTGTTTCTCAGGCCATTTTTTGTAAAATTGCATGCGGGCGGGCGATTTTTTATTTTATTTTTTTTATTTCTGTAATTATTTCTTTGCCATCAAAAGTTCATGGTCTTGGTTTGTTTTAAGTTTTAGGTATCACAATCTATAGAATATCATAGGTAGTAGGGCTGTCACGATTTTTTAATTTAGGAATCGATTAATCGTCGCAAATAATCGATAATAATTGATTAATCGTACCTAGATGACCCCCTCTCCCTCTCTCTGAAGTCGATAAAAAATAAAGTTCAAGTCAGTTGACCTACCTCCGGTAAACAACGAAGATGATCCTCTTTTAGGTACATTCAAAGCTTTGATGTTCTGAACTTTTGAACCGTCAGTGTAATAATCAAGACCGGTCGGCAGTTGCGAACTTCGCAACTGCCGACCGGTCTTGATTATTACACTGACGGTTCAAAAGTTCAAAACATCAAAGCTTTGATGAATGTACTTGAAGAATAATTGCTTCCAACGGCTTCTTGGAGTTTAACATCGATGTTCTTAACTCTTTACCTTCAGAAACAATAGTTTTTTTTTCATCAAATTTTCTTTTAATTATTAAACGTCTAAAGCGGGATACAATGTACCGATTATTCAACAAAGAAAAATACTAATCGATTTCGCCCTGATCGATCAACAATAGATTAATCGATTAATCATGACAGTCATAATAGATAGTGATGTATTTCTCCCTTGAGTGCAAGAAAGCTTTGCAATGCTAAAGCTTTGCAATGCTAAAGCTTTGCAATGCTAAAGCTTTGCAATGCTAAAGCTTTGCAAAGCCTTGATGCACTCAAGGGACAAATTTATAAATTTTATGAACTTCGGTAAAATATCAAACAATTTTATGAACTTCGGTAAAATATCAAACATAAACAATTTAATTTTTATTTTTTTAAAGTTTGCACTGGTTATAAAAAGAGAGCATGCTGCAGCCAAAAAGACCTTGCGTGAGGGACTGAGAAACAGATTTTTAACTTTTTAGGGTCTATTCAGTCATTATTTCACAACAATTTATTTATGAAATTACAACCCACTACAGTACAAGTCAAGATAAGTTGCAGCATAATCACAAGTATAAATAAACTAAGTATACTGCTGCCCAGCACTGATAAGATCAAAAGCTGACATTTTTTGGAACGCTCACCGTGAGAGCTTGTCCCACACTGATAAGATCAGAAGCTGACATTTTCTGGAAAGCTCGCAGTGAGGGCTTTCCAGAAAATGATGTCAGCTTCTGGTCTTAGTGTAGGAAGAGAAAGATAGATAGTTTATAGTGGTTATCCTACAACTTATTTTGACTTGTACTTTGTAAGTGCAGGATGATGTTATCGTGATCTGATCAAGAGAGACACCATTTTGTTAACCCTTTACCGGACGAATCGTCTGCATCCACCCGTGTAATTTGGAAATTGAGCAGTTGAAAAAATTAAATTTTTCAAAATATTTCAACAAAACCATATCATGTGACTCCTCATTGGAACAAGCTTATTGAGCTCGTTCCAATGAGGGGTCACATGCTATGGTTTTGTTGAAGTTTTTGGAACAATTTATAAAAATAGTAATTAAAATAATAAAATTTCATTTTCTCTGCGTTGGGTAAAGGGTTAAAGTTCTTGGTATAAATGAAATCAGAGTTCCAATTCTATTGCTCCTAAAGATGCTTCATGCTTTTGTTCTGCAGTTTTGAAAATATGGGCATTTCAAAAATTGTTATAATTTAACCCTTTACCCAACACAGATGATATCAAAATTTTTTTAAATTTCATTTTTTCAAATTTTTCAAAAAATTTCAACAAAACCATATCATGTGACCCCCTCGTTGGAACGAGCTCGACGAGCTCGTTCCAACGAGGGGTCACATGATATGGCTTTGTTGAAATATTTTGAAAAATAATATTTTTTCAACTGCTGAATTTGCATATTACGCGGGCAGATGCGGGCGATTTGTTGGGTAAAGGGTTAAGCTCCTTGGTTCCCATAGGGATGCAGGAAAAATATTTTTTGGCATGAATCAAGTACTTAGAAGCCAATAAAATCACAAACCAAATTTGGTTTAAAATGGCCCATCATTTATTTATTTATTTATTTATTTATTTATTGATGTTTAAGGTCACATATTTATGCACAATGGCTAACCATGACCGTGACAGTTTTACGGGTGGAGGAAGCCGGAGTACCCGGAGAGAACCACCGAGCAACGACGAGCAGCTGCCAGCTCCCCAACATCGTAACTCCGCACTGCAGCACAGGCAGGGTTAGATTGGTTGAAGACATGCGTACCATCGACGTGCAGTACGCCTTAGTACACGGCATCATCGTGCCCCCACGCGGGCAATGGAGATGAAGTGTCTTGCCCAAGGACACAACGCGGTTGCCGCAGGTGGGATTCGAACCGAGGACCTCTCGGCTTGCAGCCTGCACCTCTACCTACTGAGCCACCACGCTCCCAAAATGGCCCATCAGTTCTGATTTAAACTTTGGCTGGAGCCCCTCCAGCAACAACTGAAAATATTTCCCCCCAAACTTCCCTTAAACAAACTTTGGTGTACAACCCAAAAAGGAAACTGAATACCATATATCAAGTTATTACTTCCAGCAGATCTTGAGATTTTAAAATTTGAAGCAATTTTCCCCATCCATTCCCCATGGGGAAAGCATATCAATTTTAACAAAACTGAATTGCCCCTCCCCAGTCATTATTTATTTATTGGGGTTTTAAGGTCATATATTTCTGCACAATGGCTAATCATGACAGCAACTGTCAGCTCCACGACTTACTAACTCCACACAAGCAGGGTTAGCATTGGTTGAAGACAAGTGCACCATCGACGTGCAGCACACCTTAGTCCACAACGTCACAGTGCCCCCAGATGGGCAATGGGGGTGAAGTATCTTGCCCAAGGACACAACGTGGTTGCCACAGGTGGGATTTGAACCGAGGACCTCTCGGCTTGCAGCCTGCACCTCTACCTACTAAGCCACCACGTCCCCTCCCCAGTCATTAATCGAAAGAAATTTTATTGAATTCTTTTTAGACATTTGGTAGCAGAAGGCTCAAACACCACCTTCACAAAAGATGACGAGTGAAGAGAGATCAGTATAGCTCACACTAACTTTTAGTCAGGTAAGCTAACGAGGTCAATGAGCTTGTACCAATTAGGGGTCATAAGCTATGTTGCAGAAGCTAACAAAAAATATTAAAATATGAATAGAAATTTGTGTGTGGTATAGGGAGAATACGACTGAAATGATAGGTAGAAAATTAACTTTATCTCATCTCCATTACAGGCACCCAACCCTATTATTATATAATAGGCTCAAAATCAGCCTTTGTTCATGCCAGATCATACAATAGTATATTAACAGCTTAATGGAAAGAGCTAAAAAAAAAAAAAAAAGAAAGTGAGCCCTGGTATTCTGGATGACTCGGTTCAGTTTGGAACCAATGCAGCTTATGGATTCCTCCAGATAGATGAGCATGTTCATACGAAAATGTACCCCACACTGCAACCATCACAATAATGATAAAAGTTTAACCCTTTACCAAACGCAGACGATATAAGAAATTTATTATTTTAAATATCACTTTTTTAAATTTTTCAAAAAATTTCAATAAAACCATATCATGTGACCCCTCATTGGAACGAGCTCTACGAGCTCGTTCCAACGAGGGGTCACATGATATGGTTTTGTTGAAATTTTTTAAAAAATATTATTTTTTCAATCGCTGAATTTGCATATTACGTGGGCGGATGCGGGCGATTCGTTGGGTAAAGGGTTAAATGACAAAAAGTAATGCAACATTCAGTGAAAGACATCTCAATAAATAAAGAGAAGAAAAAGTGATGTGTATAAATGAAATCAGAGTTCCAAAATTCAACCCTCAACAAACTGATGTTCAAGCAGCAAATTTTCCCAAAATGCAACTGGAGACTTGAACAAGAGGTCCCATGGGGCCTGAAGCGCTCACCTGACAACAGTTGTTAACAGAAGGATTTAAGTAGCATCAATAGGTAGTTAACAAGACAGAAGAAGTTATTTAATTATTTATAACTCTGTTGTCCATGCCAGATGATTTTTTTCTAGTACTGGGATGCTACCACAGAAATAATACCCCAATTTCCAAAAATGCAAAACTTGGGGCGTCCACATATCAACCTAGGAATTTAACTTGAACAAACTTGAGTCTGAGCCCTTGCCTTCCCTTCCACCACCAGGATGGCGTATACCAAATACGAAAGCATTCTGACTGGTGGATCTGGAGAAGATGATTTTTAAAGAAATTTCCTCATATTGCACTTACTTAAAATTCAGGCTCCCATAAAAGACCCAAATATTATTTCAGGGACTCGATTTGAACAAACTTGAATCTGACCACCACCCCCACCCCCAGCACCGAGATATTGTACACCAAATATCAAAACATTCTAAGAGATGGTTCCGGAGAAGAAGACTTTTATTAAAGAAATTCCCTTACATGTATATTTCACTAAGTTACAATGCAGGCTACCATAGGGAGCCCAAATATTAACCCAAGGACCCAATTTGAACAGACTTGAATCTGACCCTCATAGAGATGTTGCATACCAAATATGAAAGGATTCTAACTGGTGAATCTGAAGAATATTTTTTGAAGACATTCCATCATATCACACCAAATTAAAATTTGGGCTCACACGCAGGAAGCCTAAATATGAACCCAGGGACTCGAATTTAACAAATTAGAATGTGAACATTCCCCCCCAAGAGATGTTGTATACCATATATGAAAGCATTCTAAGTTAAAATTTGGGCTACCATAGGGAGCCCAAACATTAACCTTGGGACCTGATTTGAACAAACCTGAATCTCACCCCCCTAAAAATGTTGTACACCAAATATGAAAACATTCTGACTGGTGGATCTGAAGAAGGTGATTTTTAAAGAAATTCCCTCATATTGCACAAAGTTAAAATTCAGGCTACCCCAAGTATTAACTCAGGTATACAATTTCAACAAACTTGAATCTGACCCCCCCCCCCCCCCCCCCCCCCCTCCCTCCCGAGATGTTGTTGTATAGCCTTTTGACTGGTGGATCTGAAGAAGATTTTTAAAGATCATTCCCCTTATTGATTTGGTTAAATTCCAAGTTACATTATGGGAAAAATATGCAGCTTAACATTTTGATATTCAAACACCAGTGTAAATGAAGTGGTTAAATTCACCCAAGATATAAATAAAGTATAGTAATCGAACCTGGAATTTCATTTTTCCATTCAATTTTCCCTAGTTTTTTGTGTAACTTTCATTGTCAGAAACCTTCTTGCATAGTTTTTGTTTTTCATCCTGCGATGAGTTCAATATTAGATGTCGAGTATGAAAATAGTAAAAGCAGAACATCTGGGAATTTTTTGAATAAGAGAAAATGAAAAAAATTTCTCCACCCACTAATCATTCACGTTTATTGATGTTTAACGCTTTACTGAACGCCGATGATATCAAAATTATTATTTTAAGGCCTAAACAAATTAAAAATCTGTTTCTCAGACCCTCCCGCATGGTCCTTTTGGCTGCCGCATGAACTCTTTTTATAACCAATGTAAACTTAAAAAAAAAAAAATTAAATGGATCATGTCTGATATTTTACCCAAGTTAAAAAAATTGATAAATTTGCCCCTCGAGTGCAAGAAGGCTTTGCAATGCTTTAGCATTGCAAAGCCTTCTTGCTCTCAAGGGACGAAATACACCACGACCCATGCTATTCCGTATTATGAGGCCTAAAACCTAAACCAATAACATGAACTTCTGATGGCAAAGAAATAATTACAGAAATAAAAAATAAAATAAAAAAACGCTCACCCGCATGCAATTTTATGAATAACGGCCTGAGAAACAGAAGATCTACTTTGTGCGGCTTAATTTTTGTTTTTTCAAATTAAAAAAAAAATCAACAAAACCATATCATGTGACCTCTCATTGGAATGAGTTCAACGAGCTTGTTCCAATGAGGGGTCACATGATATGGTTTTAATGAATTTTTTCTAAATATTTAATTTTTTCAACTGCTTAATTTTTTAATTACGCAGACGGTTGCAGCCGATTTGTTAGGTAAAGGGTTAAAATCACTTCAGCCATCTATGGCTACAATGTAACCGTAAAATTAGTATAAAGTCAAAATCAGTCAAAAAAAAGTATACAAATGTTTCCCACGTTAGTGGTTTACATCCCTTTATCATAGTAAACAAGCACTGCTCCATTTACCAGGCTTCTCACACGGGAGCCATATTTTTAAAATGCTCACGAATATAACCACTTGAATATTCTACAGTTAAAACTAGAAGTCCTATCACGAAATGTGCACTTGTCAAGGATTAATTGCACATAGGAATTGCGTGCAATTGCCGTAACGAATGGCATCCAAAGCACGTCATTTTCTCCTGGTTACTCATAGCAAACACAGGCAATGTTTCTGCCAATGGACCTGGAGGTCCATTGGCTGAAACACTGCTTGTGCACAGGCCATATGTACAGACTTTGATAGCCTTACTATGGTCATAACGCGTAGATTAACGTGCAGATCGATGTGCTCTTTGTGTGCATTTCCTGAAAGGACAACTAGTTTTAACTGTACAACAGCATTCTCAGCAATTGAAAATGGTGTTCTGGAGCCAAGTTTGAGAGGAGACGAAGGTACCATGTAAAAGTTTGGATTCCATGAAGAACATTATTAAACCAGATCTGACAATTATTAAATAATAAAACTCTTCATTATTTCCACTTTTAAGTAAATAAGAATGGAAAAGTGAAATTTATTCAGTGTAGAAAAAAATGTGACCTTGCATTCGAAAAGTTATAAAATAATTTCTTTCAAAAATGAATCACAGAGCAGACTTAAATATTAGAAATACATGCAACATTTATAGTAACAAGAATGAAAAACACCCGTTATTTGAAGGACATATAGAGCTTTTATTACCCTTTACCTACCATAATTCAGATATCAATACTAATATCTATTCCTATACTCATTCCATGGTTATTCATTTATTGGTGTTTAACCCCCTGCACACTGATGTCGAAATATCTGAAGTTCAGGGTGCAAATTTTTCCCATAATGCAACTAGAAATTTAACCAATTCAATCTTGTTTGACAGAGCTCATTGAGCTCTGTCAAACAAGATTGAATTGGTTAAATTCCCAGTTGCATTATGGGAAAAATGGCTACTTGAAATCTGAATATTTTGACATCAGTGTGCAGGGGGGTTAAGGTAACATATTTCTGCACAATGGCTAATTGTGACCTCAACACGGAGATACAGTCAAGTTCAGTCAACTGTTTGTATCCATGTTGCCCATTTTAGTGGTATTTATTTATTTATTGGTATTTAAGGTCACATATTTTTGCACAATGGCTAATCATGACCGCAACATGAGTATCAACTCAAAACCTGGGGTGAGCGATAATAAAACATGTTGCCCATTTTAGAGAGGGTTTGCATCTCCCAAGCATTAGTGACTGGGTCCTATTTTACCAGTAAACCAGAGCCTGTTTACCGCAGTGAACAGGCATTGCTTCACTTCCCGGGGTTCCCACAGGGAAAAATCCCATTTTAGTGGACTTCCACCCCAATCATTGGTGACTGGGTCCTATTTTACCAGTAAAACAGAGCGTGTTTATTTATTATTTATTTATTGGTGTTTAAGGTCACATATTTCTGCACAATGGCTAACTGTGACCACAACACAGAGATAAAGTCCAGTTCAGTCAACTGTTTGTACCCATGTGGCCCATTTTAGAGGACTTCCACCACGGGCATTGGTGACTGGGTCCTAATTTACCAGTAAAACAGAGCTTGTCTACCACAGTAAACAAGAACTGCTTCACTTCCCTGGTTTCACTTGAAGGGCCATGGGAAATGTTTTTGCGGCAAAATTCTTTTTTGCAAGTTTTGTCTTCTAATTCTGTTAGGTAAAGGGCTAGCTGATATAATAAATTAAATGTTGCAGGTCCTTCAAACCAAACAAATAATAAATAGAAAAATGACAATAATATTAGCAGTGTTTAGAGTAGTGATTAACCGATGTTCGGCAATCGCATCTGACATCGGCCGATTTTAAGCCATCAGTAGAGGTGTTGGAACATCGGTCCATGCCGATGGTTACATGGAACACCACTGTATCCAAATTGTTTGTATTTATATTTGATTTACAATCTCATACAAACTTAATTTTTTTTTTTTATTAGGGTTTAACAACACATTAATAGCCAGGGTCATATCATGTCAGTGACAGTTTTACGGGTGGAGGAAGCCAGAGTACCCGGAGAGAACCACCGAGCAGCTGTCAGCTCTCCAACATCGTAACTCTGAAATCTGCACCACGGCACAGGCAGTGTTAGATTGGTTGAAGACAAGTGCATGATCGACGTTCAGTACGCCTTAGTACACAGCATCATTGTGCCCCCATGTGGGCAATCGTGGTTAAGTGCCTTACCCATGGACACAACGCGGATGCACGAATCAGTCGCTGAAATGGTCACCCATCCAACTACTAACCGTGCACGCATTGCTTAACTTCGGTGATCTGACGAGAACCAGTTACCGCAACGCCACCGTGCCCCCACAAATTTGAGTTGCCACAATGATTGGCAGGATTCAAGATTGGCCTAATCGCATTAATTGGTCTGATCTTCCCTTGATTGCTGCTCATGACACACATCCCACGTGTCATGTGATGACTCAATGAAATGCGACATCAGCAGAAACAAGTTATTAGCGCAGCGTCTTTGATCTGTGATCAAAGATGCTGAGCTGTTAACTTGTTTCCACTGATGTCATATTTTTATTTTAATACACACACTGACATACTCTTGAGGTCAACAAACCAATCAACCTGACTGTACCGTAAAAATTAACCCTATTCTATTCATTCTTCAACATACTATTCCTTTTGGTTGTTACTATCTGACATCGGCACTCACAACCAGCGGATTGTGTGCTCAACTAATCGGCAAGGAGATGACGGCCGCAAATCCTTATCGGTTAATCACTAGTTTCGAGGGTATTTCATTTTCACCGACAGAAAATTCTCGAGAACTGAGAGAAACGAACGTACCTGCACAAGTAATATATCTCAACAAATATAAATGCCATCACATAACAAGGAAAAACAATGCTGATAAAAATGAGACAGGTGCATATGGAAATTAAACAATGATTTCTAATACAGTGGAATCCTGGCAATTGAATAACCACTTTGCGAGCGAAAATTATTCAGTTAAGGCCTAAAAAAAATAAAAAAATCTGTTTCTCAGGCCCTCCTGCATGGTACTTTTGGCTGCCGCATGCTCTCTTTTTATAACCAATTTAAACTTAAAAAAATAAAAATTAAATGGTTTATGTCTGATATTTTACCCAAGTTAAAAAATTTGATGAATTTGTCCCTTGAGTGCAAGAAGGCTTTGCAATGCTTTAGCATTGCAAAGCCTTCTTGCACTCAAGGGATGAAATACACCACCACCCGTGCTATTCTGAAGATTATGAGGCCTAAAACTTGAACCAAGAACATGAACTTTTGATGGCAAAGAAGTAATTACTAAAATAAAAAATAAAATAAAAAGCCGCTTGCCCACATGCAATTTTACAAATAATGGCCTGAGAAACAGAAGATCTACTTTGTGTAGCCTAACAGGAGCATGTAATTAACAGGGATGGTCAATTCCCTTTATTCTAGAGATAAATTGAGCATTTAATCTATTATATTGTTTGACAGAGATCAGTCAAACAAGATATAAGATAAAATGCCTGCATTCAGGTCAAACAGTTCTATAAACAAGGGGAAATCGGTATGTCAGGGTAATTTCTGGACAAAGAACAAGATTTTTATTCAACAAGGTGCAACGCCACCGGTATCTCCTGCCAAGGGTTTCTAAGTTGAAAAAAGTGGAAAAAGGCCCATAACTCTAGAAAATAAATGGACAAAACCTGTTACCTGTGGATATCCTTTCCTCCATGGTGGCCTATCAGCATACCAATGATCATTTAAATCCATCATCCACTGACTGAGATATGGAGGTGCGAAGTTGTTACTGACGGACGGATGGATGGACAGACCCCATTTCTAGATCCCCCGCTGGGGGATAATTAACAGGAATTGACTCTATAACCCATTTACAATGAACAGGTCAAATTTGTACTAAATGTAAGTAAATGGCTTTGTGTTTGAAAATTACATGCAGAAAACAGGGTCATTCAATTAAGAGATATCTAATTAATTGGGCTCCACTGCAAGAGACTGGAGCAAATTTTCCTTGATTGCTGAGGAATTGTGTTTCTAAATGAGAAATTAATTCAAGGAGTTTTTAGGACCTTCATGGTACATTTTCATGGTTTTTCTTGAATCCAGAGATGAGAAATTCAGGAATTTTCTACGATTTTCAGGAGCAACATATTGTTACATGAACATATAAGCTTAGGGAATCTGTGCTCAAAATTTCCTATTTTAATGTCATAGGCTCTGGCACGTGGTGACCCTGGCTGTCAAAAGTGACATTAAATCCCAATAAATAAATAAATAAATGTCATAGGTGACATTGTAGTAGGCAGAGATTGCATTCCAGAAATAATCAGCATGTTTCACAGCGAGTTAAGTATTTCTGAAATGTATCACCTCTGATTACCCGATCTAATTTTTCAGGCATTTTCAAGGCAAGTTCCAATATTGAAGGATTTTCAAAGAGTAGTTATTTATTTATTGGAGTTTAAGGTCACATATTATTGCACAATGGCGAATCGTTGCCACAACATGAAGATAAAGTCAAGTTTAGTTAGCTGAAATATGAACCCAGGGTCTGACCCTCCAAAGATTCCGATCTACAGTTTCCCACTATTGCACGGGTGAAATTCTAAACATAGGGCATATGTTGAAACTAATGCCACGTAAATTGAAGATATATTTTGCGTATCAGATATATGATTAGATTAAGCTATTTGTTGGACAAGAGAATTTGAAGTTTTGGTCCTAAAATTGGAGTCTGATGCATAGAGGTAAATTACCAGATGAATTATAGGAAACAGTGGTTTTGAAAAATTGGCTGTTTTTTAAAATGTATTTTTTACACGGGTTTGTTACCAGACATGTAACTAAAAAATGAAATGGAAATATATAAATTTGTTTTTGCATTTTAGAAACAGGGAATGCTATGCCCTAGAGGTAGGTAGGTGGGGTGGTCAGAAAATTCTGCTTTTGAGGCTGCTGGGTGGCTGAAAATGACTGGATTCGGCATTTTTTCATGCAATTTTTCAGGTTGAAGTCTTGCCTTTGACAATAAATTATTCCACCCACATTCAGATTGTTTACTTCTACTTAGTCAGATAGTGTTAAATGTTTTTTCTGGATTTCGGAAATGTAATACATTTTATGGGTTAGATAACTAAGTTACAGAATATTCACATTTGAAGAGAGTGTATGGCATGACATTTTTGGAAATGCCTGAAAAACTGTGGAGCAGAACCTGAGGATGGTTCTGGCCATCCTAAGGATGATGTATACCAAATTATCTAAAGATTTTGATGGGTGGTTCTGGAGAAAGTTTTTAATCCTTAAGTGTCTATTTCCGAATGGTTGATTTTCACTTCCTTCGAACAGGTGCCTCACCCTGCAATCTTTGGGCAAATTTACAAGATACATTCTAAGTTAACCCTTTACCCAACACAGACGATATCAAAATTTATTATTTTAAATACCATTTTTTCAAATTTTTCCAAAACTTTCAACAAAACCATATCATGCGACCCCTAGTTGGAACGAGTTCAATGCACTCGTTCCGAGGGGTCACATGATATGGTTTTGTTGAAATTTTTGGAAAAATAATTTTTTTTCAACTGCTGAATTTACATATTACGCGGGCGGATGCAGGTGATTCATTGTGTAAAGGGTTAATTGGCAGTTGTTTCTAGGCAAGTCTTGGTTGCCTATGTTGGCAGAGAAGACTTATCTACACACAACTGCACAGTCATAGAACTTAGGTGTAAAAGTGTAGCAAAAATGTATGATAAATCTCTGAGTCTTTAAGGGTTAAACTGGGGGGAAGGAGGGTGTACTAACAGAGATTTGCCCACATCCTGCTCCCCATGGGTGTGGCAACTCTAATTTATTTATTTATTGGTGTTTACGGTCACATATTTCTGCACTACAACTAATCATGGCCACAACATGGAAATAAATCCAAGTTCGACTATTGTTTATACCCATGTTGCCCCTTTTAGAGTACTTCCACCCCAAGCACTGGTGACAAGGTACTATTTTACCAGTAAAACAAAACTTGTTTACCACAGTAAATAAGCACTGCTTCACTTCCTGGGGTTCCTACATTGGAAACAAGCACTGCTTCACTTCCTGGGGTTCTCACGTCGGAATTTTTTCCCATAATTCAACTGGAAATTTAACTAATTCAATCTTGTCTGACAGAGCGCACTGAGGTCTGTCAACCAAGTTTGAATTGGTTAAATTCCTTGTTGTATTGTGGGAAACGTTTGATGCTCTAAATCTGAAATTTTGACATCAGTGCACTGAGGGTTAACCCTTAACCTAACACGAAAAGCAGAGGACACTTGCACAGAAAATTCTTAAATATCAAATCTTTTTAATTTTTTGCGTAAAAAAACATAGCTTATGTCCCCTCATTGGAGCAATCCCAAAACGCTCATTCCAGGGAAGGGTAATATTTATTTATTTATTGGGGTTTAAGGACACTTTTGACAGCCAGGGTCACCTCGTGTTGGACAGTTTTATGGGTGAAGGAAGCCGGAATACCTGGAGAGAACCACTGAGGAATGGCGAGCAACTCTCAGAATCTGTAGCGTGCCAAGGCCACACAAGCAGAGTTAGCATTGGTTGAAGACAGGTTCAACACTGACATGCAGCCAGCCTTACTACACAGAGCCGCTATGACCCCATGAGGGCAATCAGGATTAAGTGCTTTGCCCAAGGACGCAATGCAGTGGGGACCAGACCATGGATCTTTCGGTTTGTAGCCCAAGACTATAACCACTGTGCCACTGTACTCCCTAAGCCTTTACCTAACACAAAAAGCAGACAACACTTAAAAACAACATATTTGAATAACTAATTTTTTGTCTCAAAAACATAGGTTAAGACCAAAGAGGGTTCAGAACCTATGTTTTTGAGACAAAAAATGAAAAAAAATATTGAAAATTAATTGGCAATTTTTGTGAATAGAGCTGGTCGGTTTTGGCCGTTACGTTGGTTAAAGGGCTGATGAGGGGTCATAAACTGTTTTTTTGAGACAAAAATAATGAAGATTGAATGGTGACTTTTGCAAACAGCATCGGCTGGTTTTGACCATTAAGTTGGAGAAAGGATTAAGTAAATAAAGTCTGCATCCAAGACTTTTCGACTGCACATAAGTCTCATTTTGAGAAGCATAGTTTCTCAACTACATGCCAAACCTTCAATAAATTATAGATAAAAATTAAATAATGTTCTGTTTCAAATGCTCCTCCTTTAATAATTCCAGCCACCTCTTATTACACACTATTGAACTTGATATCATTTATATTTTGTGAGTGAGATAAAAACATTATATTTCTCTGGCTGTGAATAAGATATTTCTGCTGAACTCACTACAGTTAAAACTAGAAGTCCTGTCATGAAATGCGCACAAATGTTTGTTTGTTTGTTTATTGGTGGTTAACATCACATATTTATGCACCATGGCTAATCGTGACACAACATAGAGATGAAGTCAAGTTTAGTCAATCGTTGATCTACATGTTGCCCATTTTAGAGGACTTTCACCCCAAGCATTGGTGACTGGGTCCTATTTTACTAGTAAAGCAGAACTGGTTTACCACAGTAAAGAAGTGCTGCTTACTTCCCGGGGTTCCAACGGGGAATGCGCACAAATAGAATGTTGATATGCGCATTAATGTACGTGTTACGGCCCAAGTAAAGCTATCAAATTCTGTACATATGGCCTGTGCACAAGCAATGTTTCAGCCAATGGACCTCCGGGTAACCCGGAGGTCCATTGGCAGAAACATTGCATGTGTTTGCTATGAGTAACCAAGAAAACCTGCCGTGCTTTGGATGCCATTCGATGTGGCAATTGCGCGCAATTCCAAAGCGCAATTAAGCCTAGATAAGAAAACTATTTGTGACAGGACTTCTAGTTTCAACTGTAACGATATGTTACTAAATCAGTGGAACAATACCACCCCCATGCACATGAATAATTAAATAGAAATGTCGCTGATAAGACTTGTAGAATTGCTAATACAATCCCAATTGCGTGATGTCATTAAAGAAAGTCTGTGAACCAGGAAAAAACACATTCGGAACGCTCCGAAACCTGTACCAAATGTGAAGTTGAATGCCACCACTTTGAGGCAGCATGTGACAGAGATTTTTCAATTAGTATCAAAAATGTAAAAGTGCATCCCTTTCAATTTTGAACATCCGGCCATGAGGAAGGAACTTGTAAATTACCAAAGATTTAAATAAGCATGTTAATTGAGATATGTTGGTAAGACCGTAACCCTTAAGGGCCTAATTTCGACTTTGATCACAATTTTTGCAACAAAACAGGTGCCCCAACATGCAGTCTTTGAGTTGTTTTTAGGCAAGTCTTGGCTGCTTATATAGGCAGCCAAGACTTGCCAAAAAATAGCAACAAAGTCACAGGATGTACTCTGTCAAAGTGTAGCCCAAAAATATAAGAATTAAGGGTTAAAGCAGCATGCAATACGGTTTTCTAAAGCACCGAATACTTCATTCATTTGGTAGTGCAGTATTTAGTTTCAGACCAATTTTGTTTGAAGGCGGAATTATTGTGACAAAATACAAAATGTGCATGGGTCATCAGAAACTAACATCCAGCAAGAGACCTAAACGTGCAATAAGGTACAGTTTCACTTATTAGTTACTGTGAAACACATTTATTTTTTTGTCAATAGAGTCAGAACATACAGTTAAAACTAGAATTCCTGTCATGAAATGCGCACAAATAGCACGTTGATATGCGCGTTAATGTACGCATTATGGCCCAAGTAAAGCTATCAAATTCTGTACATATGGCCTGTACACAAGCAATGTTTCAGCCAATGGACCTCCGGGTAACCCGGAAGTCCATTGGCAGAAACATTGCATGTGTTTGCTATGAGTAACCAAGAGAACCTGCCGTGCTTTGGATGCCATTCGATATGGCAATTGCGCACAATTCCAACGCGCAGTTAAGCCTAGATAAGCGCACTATTCGTGACAGGACTTCTAGTTTTAACTGTATGTTTGAGCCAATCAACAGAACAAGTTTAACCCTTTACCCAATGTACAGTTAAAACTAGAAGTCCTGTCACGAATAGTGCGCTTATCTAGGCTTAATTGCGCGGTGGAATTGCGAGCAATTGCCATATCGAATGGCATCCAGAGCACGGCAGGTTCTCTTGGTTACTCATAGCAAACACATGCAATGTTTCTGCCAATGGACCTCCGGGTTACCCGGAGGTCCAATGGCTGAAACATTGCTTGTGCGCAGGCCATATGTACATTATTTGATAGCTTTACTTGGGCCATAACGCGTACATTAACGCGCATATCAACGTGCTATTTGTGCGCATTTCATGACAGGACTTTTAGTTTTAACTGTAGACGATATCAAAATTTATTATTTTAAATTTTTTTCAAACATTTCAACAAATTAAATTTTTCAAAATATTTCAACAAAGCCATATCATGTGACCCCACTTTGGAACGAGCTTGTTCCAAAGAGGAGTCACATGATATGATTTTGCTGAAAGTCTTGGAAAAATAATATTTTTTTCAGCTGCTGAATTTGCAGGCCTATGTGGCCGTTTCGTTGGGTAAAGGGTTTATAGTCTCATTCCACCGAGGGGAGTAAAAGATATGATCTTCTGGAGAAAAATGAGGTGATGAATGGCAAGTTTTTATGGAAAAAATTCTCATTAAGTTAAGTCGTAGAATGTCTACTATATGCTAGTCATGAAATATCACAAAAAGAACACATCCCATCACAGTGTCGTCATGAGATCAAATTCGTGGGAGAATTTGAGACCTGCTGCAAATGTAACTCTTGCTTTGACGTATCCGCTGTGGTAGTCTGAACAAATAATGTGTGGGTGGTCTGCTGCTGATTTGGCATTGTGCCAATTCCTGTAAGACCAGTTACAGGAAAAGTCACTGACACTGGATGCATTGCCACCTTACTTGATAAACTCTTGGAGGCAAGATTTAATGTTTCAGGCTTCATTTGCATCTGTCTTAGTGTGTTCGATGTGAGCATAGGGTTTGATGAAAAGTCAAGAATATTTTCCATATTCGTCACTGATGTAGCAGGTGCTGTGATAATTTGAGACACTGCAGGTATGTGTAAAGTTTTTGGAACTGTTTTTTGCATCTGTGTATTATGCTTTACTAAGCCAGCACAGCTGGATTTATCTGAAAATACATTAAAAAACGTATAAATAACAGAGTTATAAATCACATATATGTACATATGACTTGTCATTTTATCTTGACAATGCTCACGAGAGGTAAATATATGTTGTCCTTATATAACGTTAAATTCGGTCTTTTAACTGATCAGAATGCCCTGGACAAATAGCCATGGCAAAGGATGCACCCAACATTCAAGGTATATGAGAGCGTGCAACATCCATGGTTTTAGCGCATACGAAACATCGGGAGTATATGGTTTAAACGAAAGCTTTCCGCTTTTGCTCGCATCGAAATAAAAAATGAAACAAAAAAATGAAAATAGTCACAAATATCATTAGATTTTCGACAATTCAACCATAACTAGAGGTACTGTGAGCAAACTCACAAAGTGATACCCCCCCCCCCCCGCGCCTGAAATATATAAGTTAGATTATCTCCCCTTGGAAGTGTCAGAACGGAATTATATTGCTTCATGCACATCTTCATATGGAGTTCTTCCATTGTGTAAAGTTTCATGAAAATTCTTCAAACGGTTTAGGAGGAGTTGCGCTTACAAGGATGGACAGACGGTATAAGTTGGATTATCTCCCCTTGGAAATGTCAGAAGGGAATTATATTGCTTCATGCACATCTTCATATGGAGTTCTTCCATTGTGTAAAGTTTCATGAAAATTCTTCAAACGGTTTAGGAGGAGTTGCGCTTACAAGGATGGACAGACGGTATAAGTTAGATTATCTCCCCTTGGAAATGTCAGAACGGAATTATATTGCTTCGTGCACATCTTCATATGGAGTTCTTCCATTGTGTAAAGTTTCATGAAAATTCTTCAAACGGTTTAGGAGGAGTTGCGCTTACAAGGATGGACAGACGGACAGATGGAGAGACGGATGGACAGGGTGATTCCTATATACCCCCCCAAACTTTGTTTGTGGGAGGGGGGGGGGGGGGGGTATAAAAATAAAATAAGAGCAAATAATTCGTCCCCCGAGTACCAATGTGTTCTATGTGCCAGTAGGCACATAGAACACATTGGAACTCAGGGGAAGATATGTCAACAAAATATTGTTTACTCGTTTTCTTAATGACCCAAGGGATGTAACTCTATCTGTTGTCTTCTGCAATTGTAAAAACAAAATAATTATCACGAATTTGGTCCAAGTGATTGTAGAGCTGAGAAATGTGTCCACAAATTTATTTTCACTATGTTTGTATTGAGTTTCAAACGGGACAAAAACGTTATCTCCGCCAACACGTAGGGCATATGGAGATTTAATACCTGGAAGTCTCATTTAAACACCTCGCCTGCGGCTCGGTATTTAAAAACCGACATCCAGGTATTAAATTTCCATATACCATATATGTTGGCGGAGATAACTTATATTATCATCACCAGTGTTGATAGAGAAACTTGTGTCAAGCTGAGATGGTGTTCATATTAGGTATCGCAGCCAGCTCTTTACGGCAAGTCATGATAGATAATAGGAACACCATTGAGGCCTTATACAAGTTTCTCGATCAACACATAGTGATGATGACAAATTTATCTTACCATCTCGGAACCCCACTTGGTGGTAATAACCAATTTATCTTAAAATATTCCTCCCTTTCTTGACTTGTTCACATGCATTTTGACAACCATTTAGCTTCTATGATGAAATAATTTTCTATGAAGAAAGATCATGATGACATCATGGGATTACAGTTAAAACTGGAAGTCCTGTCACGAATAGTGCGCTTATGTAGGCTTAATTGTGCGTTGGAATTGCACGCAATTGCCATATCGAATAGCATTCAAAGCAAGGCAATTTTTCCTGGTTACTCATAGCAAACACATGTAATGTTTCTGCCAATGGACCTCCGGGATACCCGGAGGTCCATTGGCTGAAACATTGCTTGTGCACAGGCCATATGTACAGAATGTGATAGCTTTAATTGGGCCATAGCGCGTACATTAACGCGCATATCAACGTGCTATTTGTGCGCATTTCATGACAGGACTTCTAGTTTTAACTGTACATTCTCAGTGCTTATTATTTCATCTAAATTTGGGAGAATCCATTTGGATTCTCGCGAAAATGGTTGCGAGAATCCATACCTGCTATGAGTGCCCCGTGATCCCATTAGGCCAGCATAGTTGAACCCGTTGTATACTGATAACACATGTTAGGCCTTTACACAACACAGCCTTTTATATTAGTTTTTAAAATGTAAACTGAATTTGGTATTAAAAAAAACCAAAACAATATTTACCAATAAAATCTTACAAATATGGATGGCATTGGAACTGGCTCAAAGAGCGGGTTCCAATGACAGCCATTTTTTCAATTTTATTGACAAAGTGTCAGGATATTTCAGGTCATGTTAGCCTTGTACTGATTAATTTGCTGCTGCTGCTGCTGTTTTGCTAGGTAAAGGGTTAAATGAACTCAATTCTTTTCACGCGAATCCCAGCAGAGCTGCGGCGAGAATCTACATGGATTCTCTCTGGTTTTGTTGCGCGAATCTTTACGTGAATGGATTCTCGTCGAAATATAAGCCCTGATTCTTGAGCTGTGCATGACGTAATCCCCATTCAGTGTTCCACTTGTTCTAGAACCACAAATGTTTCTAGTAGTATTTCAGCTGCGAGTGTCTTTGTTTTATTTTTCACCTTTAACGTATTGTAGGCCTATAAAAAATGGCAAAAACTGATCTAGTCTAATTTAGTTGGTGATTTGTCATGTAACTGCTGTTATCAATTATCGGTGCCCTCGACGTGTCTAATCAGTTTTTGATTAGAGCAGGTAAAATATTCTCTTTCTGAATGGAATGATCACATGTGCTTGCAGAAGTCACTGTTACATAAGATACTGAACACAGATCCCTATTAGGGCTGCAACGATTAATCGTGATATGCCTAATGATACATTGCTCATGATTCAATTAAGAATTGAATGCAATTTTTATAATCTTTATTGGAGTATGAACATGTGGGAATGGGTACAAATTGTATGAATCCCTTTGGGATTCATACATAATTTGTACCCATTCCCACAAGTTCATACTCCAATAAAGATTATAAAAATTGCATTCAATTCTTATAATTACATTCTGTAACTGTTTAAACTACTTTTTACCAAACAACAAAGCAGAAAGACGAAATAAAACATTTAAAAACGAACGAGGCAAAAAACCACCCTCACACAAAAGACAAAGTGCACAACTCTGATTTTTAATTTTCACAACTTTAGAAATGGAAATGAGTATTTTAGTAATGGGCTTTATGCCACAGTTGGGAAATGTAACCAAAGAAACAGCAGCGGTGTTGATCACTGCGAGAGGTGCTAAAAGTTAAAAACCTGCCCAAATTACATTGTCAACTGTGCTCTACCGTAAATGCGGGTCAAAGTTCGACCAAATGTATTCATTGGGAAATGAATTACATTTTTGTTGTTTGTCCTCGAATTCAGATGGGATGCCTTTATTCTTCATTAGGTTGGTAAGTATTGGTTTTCTGCCGTCTTATTATGACTGCTCAGTTCTGGACATCAATTGCTAAATAAATAATTTTTTATTTGAATTGGGACCGAGATTGGGAAATTTTTCATTTGAACTGGGAAAAGTATTGCCCAAATGCCAGTGGGAAAGAGTCTCATATTCAGCCCCCTGTAGACACCCAAAAGAATCCCTGATATGGTTGACAGTCAAGAGTGATGTCCACTTTTTTTTCATGTATCTTTCATTGTCACATGATGACTGCTTCACAATAAACAAGTAAGAATTGTATTGCAGATCGCTGATGCTAGTTCAGTATACAGAACAAGAGCATCACCTAGAATTGCATAACAGGGCTTGCCTTGAGTCGGGGCTGATCAGCCCAGGCCCCGAGATCAGCCCCGAGGAGCACTTGCTGGGGGCTTTTTTTCAAGCCCCGACATTTTCCACAAAAAAGCACTAACAATAATGGACAAAATGGAAAATCAGCCCTGAAAAGGCCCCGACCTCAATATGTGGGGGACTTTTTTTAGGCCCCGACCATTTTACTCAAGGCGAGCCCTGCATAATATGCCCGGTAGGCTTTTTCGAAATGCACACAACCACTGTTCTGATCCATGGACCAAACAATAACATCAGACAGAATCCAAATTCGAACTGAACTTGTATTTTAATATGACTGAGACACAAACCAAGTTTGGTACTGATCGACAAATCCAAACTCAAGTTATTGTCCAAAAACTGAAATGTTGACAAAAAGGTGAAATTTTAGTCAAACAGGTGCACAGCTTCACATGGCAGTGATCATGCATACCAAATTTTGTAGGAATTAGTCCCTAAACCTCCGATGAAATCTCCGGACAAAATTCAGACGGATGAGGCAAATTATTCTAAGTAAAAAAGGGGCATAACTCGGGCAAAAAGAGTCTGACCGGAACTATAATAGCACAAGCACAAGTTCCCATGGTGGTGAACATGCATGCCAAGTTTCTAAAGAACTGGTAAATAGACCTCCGAGAAAATCTCCAGACAAAATTCACACTGATAAGGCAAATTATTCTAAGGTAAAAAGGGGCATAACTCTGGCAAAATAGTCACGCCGGAACTATAATCGTAAGATTCCCGGTGGGGTGAAAATGCATACCATGTTTCGAAGGGAAAGGCCCTCAAACAGCCAAGAAAAACCCCAGACAAAAATACCGGACGAATGTACAACCTATTTACACAATACAACCGTTTTTTTCAAATGGGCATATAAAAAGTGATTGAAAGATATATTCATTGCACAGTTTCTTAGAGACCTGGTATATACAGTGAGAGATTTGGTTTGTTTATTTATTTATTTATTGGGTTTTAATGACACTTTCAACAGTTGGGTCACACTGAGTTGGGCAATTTCACGGGTGGAGGAAGCTGGAGCACCTGAGAACCACTGAGCAGCGATGAGTAACTGAATTTCTTTCAATACAATTTACTGAAGTGTTCCCATAAGCACTCTCCAATAAACTGTAGTAGAAGAATTCCATATAAATATTTACTAACTTGTGATTTTAAGCTTGCACTGTACCAGTTAGGCCTCACAAAGTAGATCTTCGGTTCCTCAGGCCATTTTTTGTAAAATTGCATGAGGGCGTGTGGTTTTTATTTTATTTTTTTGTAATTATTTCTTTGGCATTAAAAGTTGGTTGTGGTGTATTTCGTCCCTTGAGTGCAAGAAAACATTGCTAAAGCATTGCAAAGCCTTCTTGCATTCAAGGGACAAATTTATCAATTTTATTAATTTGGGTCGAATATCAGACATTAACCATTTAATTTTTATTTTTTTAAAGTTTGCATTGGTTATAAAAAGAGAGCATGCGGATGCCAAAAGGACCATGCAGGAGGGCCAGAGGAAGAGATTTTTAACTTTTTTTATGCCTTATAAGCTTTAATTTTGTAGAAATTCAAACAACTCACCTGAGGGAGACGGTATCACACCATTAATGACTGTTACAGGTGAGGATACAGATATCTGTGATCCTGTAGACCCCTAAAACAAGAAAAAAAGCATAATGTAATGTTAAAATTTGAATAATACACAAAACTATCATTAGATTGAAGCTAAATAGACATTATAAAAGAGATACAGTTAAAACTAGAAGTCCTGTCATGAATAGTGTGCTTATCTAGGCTTAATTGCACGTTGGAATTGCACGCAATTGCCATATCGAATGGCATCCAAAGCAGGTAGGTTCTCCTGGTTACTCATAGCAAACACACGCAATGTTTCTGCCAATGGACCTCCGGGTTACCCGGAGGTCCATTAGCTGAAACATTGCTTGTGCACAGGCCATATGTACAGAATATGATAGCTTTAATTGAGCCATAATGCGCACATTAATGCGCATATCAACGTGCGCATTTCATGACAGGACTTCTAGTTTTAACTGTATCTACTATTTTTACCAAAAATTCAAGGCTTAAATGCCAAGAAAATTTTGCTCATTTTTTGCTCCTTTATTACCCCAAGCACTTTGGTAGTGCAACAGAATTTTCTCCAATCAATTTTTCTCTTGTTTAACTATGAAAATAAACAATTATATCTTGTTTGACAGAGCTCACTGAGCTCTGTCAAACAAGGTATATTTGGTTAAATATCAGACTGCATTATGGGAAATATTTGCTGCTGAAAACTTTGCCATCTTGAATTTATTTATTTATTCATAGGTGTTTGAGGTCACATATTTCTGCACAATGGCTAACCGTGACAGTTTTACGGGTGGACGAAGCCGGAGTACCCGGAGAGAACCACCGAGCAAAGGCGAGCAACTGTCAGCTCCCCAACATACCAACTCCACACAAGAAGGGTTAGCATTGGTTGAAGACAGGTGCACAATCGACGTGCAGTACGCCTTAGTACACAACGTCACTGTGCCCCTCACGCAGACAGTGCGGGTGAAGTGTCTTGCCCAAGGACACAACACGGTTGCCGCAGGTGGGATTCGAACCGAGGACCTCTCGGCTTGTAGCCTGCACCTCTACCAACTGAGCCACCGCGCCCCCTTGCCATCTTGAAATCAGAGTGCAGGAGGTCAAGGTAATACTCTGACTTAGCAGTACTGTTTAGTGAAGTGTTGGCTGGATATACAGGCCGTCAAGATTTCACAAGAAACCACTTCCAAGGTGTTGTAACTTCCATCAGCAATACCACCGAAAGCTTGCATGTTGGAACATGTGCTCTACACATATGTGTGCATGTGAGACAAGAAACTTACCAAGATTGGAAATACAGTTAAAACTAGAAGTCCTGTCACGAATAGTGTGCTTATCTAGGCTTAATTACGCGTTGGAATTGTGCGCAATTGCCATATCGAATGGCATCCAAAGCACGGCAGGTTCTCTTGGTTACTCATAGCAAACACATGCAATGTTTCTGCCAATGGACCTCCGGGTTACCCGGAGGTCCATTGGCTGAAACATTGCTTGTGCACAGGCCATATGTAGAATATGATAGCTTTACTTGGGCCATAACGCGTACATTAACATGCATATCAATGTGCTATTTGTGCACATTTCATGACAGGACTTTAAGTTTTAACTGTAGGCCCATAAGCGTTGAACTCAAGTAAATATATAACTAGAGGCTCTAAAGAGCCTGTAATCGCTCACCTGGAACTACATATAAAAATGTGATTTCCCATCTAGGCTTTCCATGGTAACTCTGAGCTGCAAATGTGGCCATGTTAGCAACATTACATGAGGATCACTGGTAGAAGGTGTCCCAGTCCTCAATCATGTGAAGTTTCAAAACATTTCACTTTGTAGTTTCAAAGGGGAAGATTGTTACAAAATCCATCAATCAGGATCAGAGAATGTCTCTGGTGGTATTTTCCAACCAACGGGAACAAAAAGAGGATGTTTTGTAGAGGGCCTCCTATAGACCATTCCTACAAAGTTTGGTTGATGTCGGCTCAGTAGTTCCAGAGAAGAAGATGAAAATGTGATTTCCCATAGGGTTTCTATAGTAACTATAATCTGCAATTGAGGCCATGTTTGCAACCTGATCAACATTGAATGAGGATTGTTGGTAGAGGGTGTCCCCGTCATCAGCCATGCAAAGTTTCAAAACATTTGGCCCAGTGGTTTCAGAGGAGAAGATGGCAGCCATGTTTTTCGATGCATGGTAACAAAAATGAGGAGCATTTGTAGAAGACATCTCATAGACTATCCCTGCCAGGTTTGGTTCGCGTCGGCTCAGTAGTTCCAGAGAAAAAGATGAAAATGTGATTTCCCATAGGGTTTCTAAAGTAACTATAAGCCACAATTGTGACCATGTTTACAACCCGATCAACATTAAATGAGGATCATTGGTAGAGGGGGTCCCAATCATCATTTATGTGAAGTATCAAAACACTTGGTCTGGTAGTTTCAGAGAAGATTTTTGAATATCCACCAATCAGAATCAAAGAATGCCTCTGGAAGCTATGTTTTTCATCTGACGGGAACAAAATGAGAATCGTTTGTTGAGGACCTCCCATAGACCATTCCTGCCAAGTTTGGTTCACACCGGCTCAGTGGTTACAGAGAAGAAGATGGAAATGTGAAAAGTTTACGAACGCCGGACGTCGGACAACGATGGATGCCAAGTGATGAGAAAAGCTCACCTGGCCTAAAACCAGGTGAGCTAAAAATGAGGTTTGACTTTTACCATAGAATATGTACTAATTGCACTCACAGGAGTATAATGGTACTTTCAAATTTTAAATTACTTAAAAACTTAAAATTGATTCTTGCAGTAGAAGTTCGTGAGAATCAAAACTGAAACGTGTAAAACTTTTTAAGAGCTGAAATTTGAAGCAAAAACTCAGAACCATAAAGATGTGTATTATCAGTGTTTTATTAATCCATGGCTGGGCCCCTAGGCTTTTAGGTACTTCGCCTGCGGGGCCCCCTCCAGCACTTCAATCTTTCACCCCACTACAGCCGACAGCCTGACCCTGGTAGGTAGGCACTATGCTGCAGTACATAGCCCTATATCCATTTTGCGGCTCTCCTGAAGAATTCTACTCACATCTTGACATATTATTTGAATAAGCATTAAAATAATGTACTGTATATAAATATATATATATAGTATACTTATGAGAGTATATATATAGATAAATACATATGTACATGTATCGCTACGGCGCAGAGTGCCAAGTGCCTTTAACCATTGGAGTCCTAAGGCGCTGGTAACAGTTCCTCAGCAAAAAAACAAAACAAAACTGGTGGGCCCCCTGTAGCTGTCAGCTTCGTCAGCCTTATGAATAATACAGCCCTGTGTATTAGGGCGCAATAATATGCTTCCTCATGATATGTATCACAATATAGTCTATATGATATGTTACAGATAATCATACACATGATCTCTCTGACCAGACTTCAATTTTGAAAAATGGAGGTGCACAATAAATATGCCGTTTTGTGTATGTGCACCTACCAGAATTTAACTCAACTCCAGGTGGCCGACGCTTCAATCGTTAAAAACAACCTTAATAACTGATTTTATAGCTAAAATAATTAGGTGCCCCCTTATTATGTACACATTTTAGAAAGGTGTGCAATGACAATACCAGAGGAAATCAATGCAATTTTGTAGTGCTGTGAGGTTATTGAATTTTCCCCTCGGTTTGGTATTTTTTAAAGAGTTGACTTTCGGTTTCGTTTTTTATTAGAAAGTGTATTTAGCATCAGCCACTGTCAGTGGAAACTCCAAAACGGTCAACAATATTCACTGCTATGTCTCAAGGGTCAATACAGTACCACTGGAAATAAGTTGTAGTATAAATGCTGTAAAGTTTTATCACTGCAGTGGAACCCTGTGAATTGGATAGCCACTTTGCCAATGAAAATTATTCAATTAACAGGAGCATTCAATTAACAGGGATTGTGTCACTTTCCTATATTCTAGGCATCCCCTGATGCATATTCACGATACATGATGGTGTTCACCGAACAGCCCCTTGAAGGGGGCAGATCTATGAATGCCAAATGAAGCTGGAACCAGCTGAGAGCCCCCAGAAGGTTATGTGGTAATCAGTACAAGTAGACAGTGAGGGGTTGAAGAAAATTAACTCCTAACACTCTGGTAGTACAGTGGAACCCTGTTAATTGAATAACCACTTTGCCAATGAAAATTATTCAATTAACAGGAGTATTCAATTAACAGGGATTGTGTCACATTCCTGTATTCTAGAGATAAACTTAGTATTTATTCTATTATATCTGATTTGACAGAGCTCCATGAGCTCTGTCAAATAAGATATAATAGATTAAATGCTTGTATTGGATACACTGAGGTCAAATAGGTCTATAAACAATGGAAATCTGGGGAGAGTCTGGGTAATTTCTCGACAAGTTACAAGATTTTTTATTCAATTAACAGGACAAATTTGTACTGGAGGTATGGTAAATAGTTTTGTGTTGGGAAATTATATTCAATTAACAGGGTTATTCAGCTAAGAGATATCCAATTACAGTTAAAACTAGAAGTCCTGTCATGAATAGTGTGCTTATCTAGGCTTAATTGCACGTTGGAATTGCGCGCAATTGCCATATCGAATGACATCCAAAGCACGGTAGGTTCTACTGGTTACTCATAGCAAACACATGCAATGTTTCTGCCAATGGACCTCCGGGTTACCTGGAGGTCCATTGGCTGAAACATTGCTTGTGCACCTGCCATATGTACAAAATTTGATAGCTTTACTTGGGCCATAACGTGCACATTAACGCGCATATCGACATGCTATTTGTGTGCATTTCATGACAGGACTTCTAGTTTTAACTGTAAGTGGGCTCCACTGTATTTGCCTTCATTGATAGCACCAGGCTATGGTATTATTATTCTCAGACAATTTTCCAAGAAATGATGGCACAGCCTGGTACTATCAATGAAGGGCAAAACTGATAATTCTTTTTGCTTCAACTTATTTCCAATGGTACTGTACTGATTTGGGGAGAACACTCAGTGCAGTGTGTTTGAGAGTGGTGGATTGAGAATTCTTGAAACATAAGATGCTCAGTGCGACAACTGAACACGATAGTAAAATGTGTCATTCATTTTCATATATACAGTTAAAACTAGAAGTCCTAGCATGAAATGCGCACAAATAGCATGTTGATATGCGCGTTAATGTACGCGTTATGGCCCAAGTAAAGCTATCAAATTCTGTACATATGGCCTGTGCACAAGCAATGTTTCAGCCAATGGACCAGAGGTCCATTGGCAGAAACATTGCATGTGTTGGCTATGAGTAACCAAGAGAACCTGCCGTGCTTTGGATGCTATTCGATATGGCAATTGCGCTCAATTCCAACACACAATTAAGCCTAGATAAGCGCACTATTCGTGACAGGACTTCTAGTTTTAACTGTACTGTTCAAAAAAGTTAAGCCCCCCCATGATACTTGTGGGTATACGAATATCTCTTATTGTGACGTTCCTCATTCCTCTATCGGGGCGGGCATAGATCCTCAAAACTGGTGAACATTTGTTGGCTGTTGACCACTTCACCATCATGCAAAGAGTCCGGACTGCAACCCGATAGAACATGTGTGGGACATGCTCGGCTGGAGAGTGGTTAACAGACAGCCACAACCTGATGACATCGACAGTCTGTGCCGTGCACTTGTAGAGAAATGGGACAACATCTCATTGTGACAAATTCGGAAGGTCATCAATAGCATGCCACGTCGATTAAGATGTGTTAGAGATGATCGAGGAGGCTCCACCAGATACTGAAGAACATGACGTTTTTTGACGTTGTGATAATAATAATAATAATAATAATAATAATAATAATAATAATATAGTTTATAGCCGTTAATCCACCTAGGTGCTCTCAGGATTTACACTGATAAATAAACAAGTGTGTTGTGTAAGCTGTCGATTATTTATATACAGGAGATCGCGTAAAGAGGTGGGTCTTTAGTGACGATTTAAATTTCGTAAAAGATTGAGGTGCCTTCAGGTGATCAGGGAGATGGTTCCATAAAAATGGTGCCGCAACCGAGAAGGCCCGTTTGCCTACTGCCGTGGCATTTCGAAAAGTGTGAGTCAAGTTGTTGGACGCACATCACCTTAAAGATCTTGCAGGTGTGTATCTCGTGATAAGAGTTGTCACATAGGACGGTACCATGCCGTTAAGAGCTTTATATGTGAAGAGAAGGATTTTGAATTCCACTCTCTCTTTTCCAGAGAGCCAGAGCAATTCAAGCAGCACGGGGATTATGTGGCAGAATTTATTTCGTCGTGTGACTATCCTTGCTGCGCAATTCTGAATAAGTTGCAGACGCCGCAATAGTGATCGTTTACATCCGAAAAGTAGGGAATTGCAATAATCCAAACGACTGGTTACAAAAGCATGGACAAGTTGTTTAGCCGTCCCCTCGTCGATCACTGGACGCACCCTGCTGATATTTCTAAGATGGAAGAATGCAGATTTACAAATCATATTGACATGCTTTTCCGCCGACAACGGTTCGTCCATGAAATATCCCAAGTTACGAACAGTGACGGACGGAGAAACGGTGTTTGAGTCAATGCTAAGAGAGTGTTTAGATTGTTTTGATAATTGTTGGGGTAAGCCAAAGTAAATGATTTCCGTTTTTTCAGCATTCATTTTGAGACAATTTTCAGTCAGCCAGGTTTTAATGTCCTCCACACAACGCTCAAGCTGCTCCTTTGCACATATTTCAGAGCTCGGGCCAAAATGAGCGTAGAGCTGGGTGTCATCAGCATAGAAGTGAAAGCTAAGGCCATGTTTCCGTATTATATTGCCAATGGGTAACACATAGATGACGTAGAGAAGGGGCCCAAGCACTGATCCCTGTGGCACTCCGAACTTTAAAGTGACCCTACCCGATGCGGAATCATTAATGGTGACACTCTGCGTCCAGCCAATCAGATAGGACCTGATCCACTCAAGAGCTGGCCCGGTGAAACCTACAACATTCTGCAATCGATTCAGAAGGATGGCATGGTCGATTGTATCGAATGCTGCACTGAGGTCCAGCAGTACCAGGCATGATATCTGACGCTGATCCATAGCCAGGAGTATGTCGTATGTCATTTTGGACACACAACAGTGTGGCCTCGGTGCTGCACTGTGGCGTATAAGATGATTGGAATTCCTCGGCTAGACCAGAAGTTTTAAGATGCTGGCGAATTTGAGCAGACACTGCTCTTTCGATGACTTTTGAAATGAACGATAGGTTCGAGACTGGTCTGTAGTTCTTGAGAACATCTGGGTCAAGCCCAGGCTTTTTGAGTAGTGGAGTGACAAGAGCCTGTTTCATTATCTGGGGAAAGCTCACAGAGCTAAGGGACTTGTTCACAATTTCCAAAAGCCATGGTGCAAGAGTCGGTAGACATGTTTTAAGAAGTCCTGACGGGATGGGATCTAAAGCACATTGTTTCGATGGTGAATTTTTAATAAGGGTGATTAGATCCTCTGCGGCAATCACTTTGAAAGAGCTAAACTGAGATCGACATCTCATTACAGATGCGCCAGTTTCAGCAGTGGCATTACATACAGGTACGGTGTCCCCACAGCTTGTGAGTCCAGACCGTATGACTTCTATTTTATTGATGAAGAATGTCGAAAATTTCTCAGCGAGTTCCTCCTTCGATGTATGTTCCGGGAGAGTCGCACTTGCCTTGTGGTGTAACAATTTATCTATAACACTAGATAGGATGTTTGGTCTTCCAATGTTATCGGACACAACATTAGAAAAATATTTTTTCTTTGCCTGAGTGACTAGGTCGTTTACGAGTTTTCTCTGAGCTACATATAGTTCCCTGTGGATGTGGAGTTTTGACGAACGGCATTGCAGTTCTAAACATCTGCGATGCCGCTTCGACGTGATGACGTCTGCGGTGCCTAAAGATCATTCAATAAAGCAAATGCTCTTGAAACCATTGTTTCACTAATAAGGCATATTCTCCTTATTACAAAGAGCAGGTTTTCTCTCATGAGAATTTATCTATTACCTGTATGCCCACTGGTATTATAGGGGAAGGGAGCTTAACATTTTTTGGACATTATATTACGTTGTGTGGCAGTGCGCCTCGTAACAAAACACCATGCAAAGGAGCACAACGGGTGATTTGAGGAGCAAAAAGTTAAAAAATTTATAGTAATTTATATATTTTTTATACTTACCAATGACCCAGACATAGCTGGTGCTAACTCTTAAAATATAGGGCCAAACACAAATTTTGCCCCCCAATCCCCAAAATTTGCATCTAAAACTAAAGAAAACATGTCCTGAAAGGCCCTCCACACCTCGCCCCCACTGCGCATGCGCAGTGTCAAGGACGTTCCGAAATTGGCGCCATTTATCATTCTAATAACCAGTGCCTGGTAAGCGCTATGTACTCAGCGGGGAGGCAAGAGTTCCCAACTCCTGGGAGGGCCATCCCCGTCTGGGTCATTGGTAAATATAAAAAATATATAAATTACTATAAATTTTTTAACATTTTTATACTGTACCAATGACCCAGACATAGCTGAATAGTAAAAAGGCTGGAGGGCCAAGGACATAGAGCAAAATGGAATACGCTCAATAAAATAAAATAGAGTCATCCCCTGTAGGGAAAAGAAGTAATAGGTCTTACATGTATCTTTCTTATTTATGATAAATTAGAAAGATACAACACCTTCCAAAAATTGAGCTTCATACATCCATGTACTCTAATAATATCCAATAATCCTTATACTAATAATTTTTAAAGTAAGCCAATAATAAAGTAAGTCTAGAGAATAGAGACTCTTATACTCCTAAAAGTGTGTGAGAATTGCATAATCATGTCCGTTGACATATGCAATATTCAAAAGCTATACTTTAAAAACTAAGACTTGAATGAATTTTATAAACTTAAACTTCTCACTAAACAACCATCCCAATAACAGCTCAGAATTACTAACTCCGGAGGAGGTATCCCCTTGTTTTCATAGTAAAAACAGGTGACCCAAGGGAACACCCTCCCCCCCCCCCCCCTTTTTCTTGCCCTGGGTCAAATAGCCCAGAGCGAAGAGGGCAGCCGAACGGAGACACTGCCGAAACAGACAGCCTACCTAGCTATAGTAGCAACTGTTAAGTGAATGACATTCTGAGCAGTAGATAATAGACCTAACAATAGAGGCCTCCAGAAATGGACTCGATATTTCTGAGAAAAAATTCATGAATGGATGGCTGAGCGCAATGAGCAGCCTTCAAAAATCTATAATAGCAACACTATTAATGTAAGCCCAAGAAGTAGAAGAACTCTTACTTCATGAGCCGAAATCTTAAGCACAACTGCTAAGCCAATGATATACCATAAGCAGTACGCTAGTTAATAGAATCGATTAACAATAAAATGGAGCGTAACGTCCTTCTACTAGACATCAAAGACAGAAGAAGCTTACGCCCTTGTAATAAACAGATATCTGTTTATAAATACATAAACTGTACCCGGAAAGAGTAAAGGCCTATGCCCATACGAAGACGGAAGGACCTTAAAATAATAGGTTCCGGATAATAGGAGCCTAACTCTTATGCAACAATCCAACCTAAATAGTAACGGAAGTATTGATTCCGAAACTATGAAAGTGAAAATCATCCATCGATAGTGCATGAAACTCACTGACTCTACAGTAAAAGAGAAACCAACAGAATTACTGTCTAAAAGGTCAGAATTTGAAAACTACTGTTTCCAGAGGCTCAAATGATTACTTAGCTAAATAAGAACCGAAGTTAAAATCCGTATAGGAATTTAATCTAAAGATTCTAAGTCTATTTATCAAAAAGTTACTAACTGACTTAGATAAAGAGACAAAAGACTCAATTGTAAACTATCGTAGAGTGCATAGGTATGAGGTAACAAACCTATAACCTAAATAACAACAGGCTGCAGTAGATCTTGTGAAACAAGTATACTAAAAACTAGCAATGCGTAGTATGGAGGGATCAACAATATGAACATAATGATCCCTACACCACGACGGAAGAGCCTCCACTTTAGCCGCATAGAATAGCGAAGAAGAGGATCTCCTATAGTAAGAAATCGCGTCCAAAGCTCGTCCAGTACAGTGCTTACAATGCAATACGGACCACACAACGGAATACATGAAGGTTGCGACCTTGCTGGTTGTGATAAAGATGACACGATTTACCCAGTGAAAAAAGATCCTCACATAGAGGAAGATTTCACGTTAAGATCCACAGTAGACAAGAGAGTAAATTACTCATGATCTCTGTGAAGATAGAGATGCTATCAACAGAAATGTATTGTGGTTGTTTATCTTAGCAATACCTGCTAAAACAACAGCGCCGGAGGATACGCGTATCCTATCATTGCGTCCTATAGATCAATAGAGCGTTAACAGTATTAGCTCAGAGATCTGGACAAGCCAACACATACGTCTGCAATTGATTAGCAAGCTGTGTCATAATAAAACATCATTGGGCGCTCCCATAGATAGCAAATCTGATTAAATACTTGTTTGTTGAGAGTCCATTCTGACAGCAACAAGCGACCCGTAAGGGAACGGGAGTGCGATAAAACAATCAGACGACCCAGAATATGACGGACCAAAACTGAACTTGGTGTACTATAACCAACAGACGGATTCTTTCCATTAAATTGAATAACGGAAACGAAAGAGTGCCTCCCTGGTTCCGGAGATACGCCACTACTGTCGAATTAAAGGACAGGAATTTTGGCATGCGTTTCTGAATAATGTTCATGCAATGACATAAAGCAAGCCTAAAAAACATTATTCCGCGGAAGTTAAACTGATAGCTAAAAGACTGCGGAACCCAAAGACCCTGGCACTTCGAATCCGTAGGGATCAGTATATATCCCAATCTGTTTGACTGGCAACCGTCATAACAGCCACACTAGGGTCCGGCAACTGCGGCGGCACTCTCTGAGTCAACCACCGAATGTTTGCCCCAGTCTGAATCTCTTGTAACACTAGATAGACAAGAGAATGTATAAATCAAGCAATTCATGGATTGCCGGAAAGTTGCCGTCGAAGAGAAGCTCCTCCGAGAACGAAGCGACTCTGAGAGAGTTCTTAACCTACTATCCACGCGTGGATGTAGCTAGGGCTGCATCACGTCTAACCAACTCCAAACAGCCACTGAAGGGCGGAGTTATACGTGAACAAACTACTGCCCTCAAAAGAAATTACATTGAGAATAATATCCCGTAAATCTTTTCTTGAAGACGTAATGATAACGCCTCAGTAAGGCGGATTACGTATAATAAAGCGTCTAAGTTAAGTCTACTATACATAATGTCGTTCCCAACATTGAAATTGGAAAAGACATAAACGGCGAAAAAGAATATATGCAGTCTTTAATCACACCGTCTAGACGCATATGAACTCTCGGTATGCCCTGCTCTGCCAAAATAAACTAAATGTAAAAAAAGATAAAATGGCAGAAATGAGCCACGCGGACAAGAAACTAAACTATCATGCTTAGTAGCAGGCTTGTATATATATATATAATATATAGCGTCGAAAAATAAAACACATGTTGTAATGACAATATTGGACTGCGTCGGTAAGTCAGGGACAAAGTCCCTGTACCGATCGAAAAATCCGAGTCCAATGACGCTATAAGTCTCTTATCCAAGATCGCAGCAATGAAGTCCGAAAAATAATCACTGGAAGAAATGCCAGAAGATATGAAAGGCATCTTCCGATACTACTAAAGGGAAAACTCGAAATCTTTCGAATCCCTTTCGCCATCCTGTCGGACCCTATAAAGCGTTCGGTCGTCCGTAGCTTGATGCAACCGCGGACCGCACCGACCCAGCGCCGTCGGATAATTCCTGATTCGACCGAGAAACCGTCAATTGCTGGGATGCTGCGAAACAACTGTGCTAACTCGGATAGCACGTCCGTCACTGAGGCCTGAGGAGCAGCGGTCTTACGATGCATTGCCGCAGGAAGCTCCGAGATCGTTACCCCGTGCATACTTCCAATATGCGAGCGAACGGAGTGTATAGGCCTCGTGTCCCTTGGCTACCGGATGGCGCGACCTATTCGCTGTGGAATCACTGAATGCCGAAACTGATCGGATACTCGAGGTCACGTAGCCAATGTGCGGTCGTGTGCCCTGCTGTGAGGATGAGGAAGCATTAAAGACAGTCTCTCGGACTGTCAATATAACGGAGCATCCCGAGCAACGGACATATGCTCCGAATGTAAAATATCTGAACCACAACATGCGGTCCCCTATGTTGTTGGCTTCCTCCGATCTGTCCTCAATCTGCCGTCACTGGGTGAGTACTAAAGTAATTAAAGTGCTTGCATCACCCAAATCTCCTTCCTAGACCGCAACGGACGAACCCGGCAGCCGAACCATTCGATGAATGTACGCTACACCGGGTGAGCTAGCGAATGTCATTCCGTAAGCGATAGACATATTCCATGAGCACTTATTGCCGCTAACTCTTCATTAACTATGACGACAGAGGCACACTTTTGAAAGACATCTCCATAACTCTTCGAACAAGAAACCAGAAATGCTTGGACAGCAAGCATAAAATAATAATATATATAGCGTCGTTCAATAATTCGAAAGTTTGTGTGACATTATTGGACTATGTCGGAACTGAGGGACGATGTCCCTGAACCGAACCAAAAATTTCTAAGTCCACCGACGCTATCAGTTTCTTATCCGGCATCGCAGCATATGTTGTTCCGAAAGGGAAAGCTTGAAATCCACCGAATCCCTTTCGGTATCCCGTCGGACCGGATGAAACTTTCGGACGTCCGTACCCGCTTCCGCGGAGCGTCCCGACCCAGCATCGTCGGATAAAATATATGCGACAGATTCAGTTGATGCTGGGATGCTGCGATAAACTGTGCTATTAAGGAAAGCACGTCCGTTCCCGAGGCCTGTGCAGTAGCGGACTTACGATGCATTGCCGCTGGAAGCTCCGTGTACGTTGACTCCCGCACACTTCCTATGCGAACGTCCGGAGTCTGCAGGCCTCGAGTCCCCGGCTACCGACCCAGCGCTGTCGGATAATTCTCGATCCGACACCGTTTCTGTCGGCTGCTGGGATGGTGCGATAAGTTGTGCTATGTGCACAAGAATGTCCGGCGTCGAGACCTGCGGAGGCGCAGTCTAACGGTGCTTCGCCGAGGGCAGCTCCGCATCAGATGGCTCCCGCATACTTCCTATGCGAACGTCCGGAGTCCATCGGTCTCGAATCCCTGGCTGCCGGATGGTGTGACCTGGTCGCCGAAGAATCCTTGATCGGCGAAGCTGGTAATATATCGGCGGTCACGCAGCCAAGGTGCGGTCGTGTGCGCTGACGAGAAGAGGAAGCCTTAGCAGTCTCAGCGGACTGCCTATACAACGGAGCGTCCCGAGCGACGGACGTATGCTCCGCTAACGACACATTTGTACCACAACATCTGGGGCCAGATGTTGTTGAACGAGAGAGGGGCCTCTCTCGCTTGCCGTCCGGATGGACCGGAACGAGCTATGAACCGGACTAAAAGGCTTCCTCCGCTCTCCCTCCGATCCGCCATCACTGGGTGTGCATTAAGTTAATTTTATAGTGCTCGCATCACCCCAAAATTCCTTCTAGACCGCAACGGACGAACCCGGCTGCCGAACCATTCGGTGAATGGACGCTACACCGGGCGAGCTAGCGGACGTCAAAGGCCGTCGAACCTACTAGGGTCCTCTTAGGCAATTGGCGTATTACATGAGCAATTTTCCGCTAGCCCTTCATTAATTGTGACGACGGAGGCACACTGTTGGAAGACATCACAGATACATCACCCTAATCTTGATCGTCTGAAATAGAAATTGATAAAGTAGAGTGACCCTGCGGGGAAAGGACCGGAGTGTCCAAATCCCCAACAACATACCGTGACATACGCTTCCCATATTGTCATCGAAATCATATGATACAGAACAGGAGTTAATGCGAGTACACTGACCACATATAGAATGATAATAAGGTCAGAGGAAGACTTCCTCCTAAAACAATTGATCAATATCCTTTCAATGTGAAAAGAAAACAACTCCTGGTACTCGCACTAACCCCTGGCAATCAAAATACATAATAATAATATGATCCATTAATATAGAAAAAATAATTGAAATCAAAATATTTTGAAAAAATATTTTTTCAGAACAGCCCAAGTTTCTGAAAAGTAACGTTGAGGCCCAATGGATCCCAAGCCTAAGTGTGGACAAAAATTTTAAAAATATTTTAAACAATTTATTCAACACTTACGAACAATAATAATGTATCTAGTTATGATTAAAATAACATAAAGATATTATTATTTAGAAATCCCCCCCTCACACAGAGGGCTGTTGTAAATGTAAACAATGAGTGTAAAAACACTAAAATAAGACTCCAGGCACCCAGGCCCGAAATCAGTTACCAAAAATACACCATCTGATGCAAAACAGAGACTTCCAGGGAAGAAACTGCAGAACATCAGATGGTAGATGCAGAACACAACGCCTAACCACCCGTAGGTGAAGACGTAAACATGGGGAAAGAACAGAATTCATTCTGTTATTAAGCTAAAACTCCCAAGAAATTTTAGTAATAATAATTACAGAAACTATGCCAAAAGCATGGGAGAATAGCAAGGGGGAACTTAACGGACAGGGAGAGAGGAAAAACACTTGAAAAAACAGTGTAACTAAATAATCAGAATGACAACAAAATGGCTGCTGCCTTGAAAATAGGTAACTTAACATAATTTCATTAAAAAATTTTAAGTTACAGCCCTGATAATATTCTGTCACACATTCTTTTCCTCTCCTCCTTTTCTATCCTCCTTAGAATCACCATTTCACTAATATTTATGTGTCTGGCATCATTTAAACTGAGATTTAAAAGCACAAAGATCAGTCAGATGTTAACTGATGAAGGGCCAAACTTAGAATGATAAATGGCGCCAATTTCGGAACGTCCTTGACACTGCGCATGCGCAGTGGGGGCGAGGTGTGGAGGGCCTTTCAGGACATGTTTTCTTTAGTTTTAGATGCAAATTTTGGGGATTGGGGGGCAAAATTTGTGTTTGGCCCTATATTTTAAGAGTTAGCACCAGCTATGTCTGGGTCATTGGTACAGTATAAAAATATGGTAAGAGCAATGGTACAATGTGTGGTTCAGTTCTACACTTAAAACTACAGTTAAAACTAGAAGTCCTGTCACGAATAGTGCGCTTATCTTGGCTTGATTGCGCGTTGGAATCGCGCGCATTTGCCATATCGAATGGCATCCAAAGCACGGCAGGTTCTCGATTACTCATAGCAAACACATGCAATGTTTCTGCCAATGGACCTCCAGGTTACTCGGAGGTCCATTGGCTGAAACATTGCTTGTGCAAAGGCCATATGTACAAAATTTGATAGCTTTACTTGGGCCATAACGCGTACATTAACGCGCATATCAACGTGCTAATTTTGCGCATCTCACGACAGGACTTCTAGTTTTAACTGTAGAAGTCCTGTTACGAATAGTGCGATTATCTAGGCTTAATTGCGCATTGGAATTGCGCGCAATTGCCATATCGAATGGCATCCAAAGCACGACAGGTTCTCCTGGTTACTCATAGCAAACACATGCAATGTTTCTGCCAATGGACCTCCGGGTTACCCGGAGGTCCATTGGCTGAAACATTGCCTGTGTGCAGGCCATATGTACAGAATATGATAGCTTTAATTGGGCCATAACGCGCACATTAACACGCATATCAACGTGCTATTTGTGTGCATTTCATGACAGTATAATATCCCTTTGCGAACCTCCAGACATTTTTACTAAAAAGAGTCACCAGACACAATGTGCCCTAAAAGTTAAAAAATTTATAGTAATTTATATATTTTTTATACTTACCAATGACCCAGACTTAGCTGGTGCTAACTCCACAAAAACCAGGGCCAAACACAAATTTTGCCCCCCAATCCCCAAAATTTGCATCCAAAACAAAAAGAAATCATGTCCTAAAGGACCTCCATAGTACGACTCTACTGCGCATGCGCAGTGACGCAGTCGTCCCGAAATTGGCGCCAAATATCATTCTTACTGGCAGTGCCTGGTCAGCGCTATGTACTCAGCGGGGAGGCAAGAGTTCCCAACTCAGGGAGGGCCATCCCCGTCTGGGTCATTGGTAAGTATAAAAAATATATAAATTACTATAAATTTTTTAACATTTTTATACTGTACCAATGACCCAGACTTAGCTGAATAGTAAACAGGCTGGAGGGCCTAGGACATAGAGGAAAATCCAATAAGCTCAATTATAAAATAAAGAGATAACCCCTTAAGGAGAAAAGGAGTATTAGGCTTTACATGTATCTTTCTTATTTAATATTTAAATTAGAAAGATACACTACCCTTAATAATTGAGCACAATAACATTCATGTTCTCTATTAATATCCAGTATAACCTTTATACTAATTATTATTAAAACAAGCCAATAAATAAAGTAGTCCAGAGAATTGAGACTCTTTATAATCATTTAAAAGTGTCCGAGTATTGTATATTAAAGCCCGTTTGACACTTGACATATACAAATGCTTCACACCGAGCTACACTTTAAAAATAAGACATGAATGAAATTAAACATTAATATTACACTTTAAAACCATCCCGGAAGCGACTCAGAAATACTGTCTTGGAGGAGGCATTCCCTTGCTTTTCACTATAAAGCAGGTGACCTAAGGGAACACCCGCCCCCCCCCCCCCCCCCCCCCCCCCCCCCTTCCCCTTGCCCTGGGTCAAATAGCCCAGAGCGAAGAGGGCAGCCGGACGGAGTCACTGCCGGAACAGAAAGCCTGCATAACTATAGTTGCAACTGTTTAGTGGACGACATTCTGAGCAACAGATAACGGACCTAAACAATGCAGGTCTCCAGAAATGGACTCAATATTTCTGAGATAAAAATTAGTAAATGTGGATGGCTGAGACCAATAAGCAGCCTTCATTAAATCTGTAATAGCAACACTATTAGCATAAGCCCAGGAAGTAGAAAGAGCTCTTACTTCATGAGCAGAAATCTTAAGCACAGACTGCTGAGAAGAAGATAAATCTTCATACGCAGTACGGATAGTTAACTGAATCCATCTAGCAATAGAATGGACTGAAATGTCCTTTCTATTAGGCATCAAAGACAGAAAGAAACGTTTCCGTCCCTTTCTGATGAACTGAGATCTCTGTTTATAGATACGTAGTGCTCTAACAGGACAGAGTAAAGGCCTACGCCCGTCTGAAGACGGAAGAGCCTTAATAACAATAGGTTCCGGATATTTATTAGGAGCCTGATTCTTAGCTAAAAAACCGACGTTAGTAGTGAAGGTGATAGTGTTCCCAACACTACGATAATGAGAATCATCCACCGATAGTGCATGAAGCTCACTGACTCTTCTGGCAGAAGAGAAAGCTAAGAGAAAAGCTGTCTTATAAGATAAGAATTTGAAATCTACTGTCCCAAGAGGTTCAAATGGCTTTTCCTTCAATTTAAGGAGAACCCAAGCTAAATTCCACTTAGGAATTAATCTAAGAGTTCTGGGTCTATTTATCGAAAAGTTTCTAACCAATTTCGATAAAGAGACATTAGATCCAATTTGTAAACTATCATGATGTGCATAGGTATCAGATAACATAGATCTATAACCCTTTATAGTAACCGGTTGCAGTTTGATTTCGTCAAACAAGTATACTAGAAAGTTAGCAATGTCTGGTATAGAGGGATCAAATATATCAACAGAATGATCCCTACACCAACGACGGAAAACCTTCCACTTAGCCGCATAGTTTAGCGAAGAGGAGGTCCTCCTACAGTTAGAAATCGCGTCCACTGCTCGTCCTGTAAAGTGCTTGCCATGCAAGAAGGACCGCACAACGGAAAAACGTGAAGGTTGAGACCTTGCGGGTTGTGATGCAGTTGGCGCGATTTCCCCTGCCAAAGAAGATCCTCTCGTGGAGGGAGCTTCCGCGGTAGGTCCCACAACAGACACCTGAGTAGATTTATCCACGGTCTCTGTGGCGACAGAGATGCTACCAACAGAATCTTGCATTGAGATTGTTTTATCTTTAGCAATACTTGTTGAATTAACGGCGCTGGAGGATACGCATATCCTATCATTCCGTCCCAAGGGATCGATAGAGCGTCTACAGCAAATGCTCTTGGATCCGGACACGGGGACACATACGTCTGCAACTGATTGTTGAGATGTGTCGCAAATAAGTCTATCATTGGCCGTTCCCATTGGTAGCAAATCTGATTGAATACTTGTTTGTTGAGAGTCCACTCCGACGGCAACAAGCGACCCTTTCGAGAAAGGGAGTCTGCTAGCACATTCAGACGACCCGGTATGTGACGGACCGAAAGAAGAACGTGATGTTCCAACGCAAACAGAAGGATTCTTTCCGTTAGATTGAACAACGGAACTGAATGAGTGCCTCCCTGATTCCGTATATACGCCACTACTGTCGTATTGTCGGATAGGATTTGGACATGAGCATCGTGAATAATGTCCATCCAGTGACGTAACGCAAGCCAAATTGACATCATTTCCTTGATGTTTATGTGCTTGCACAGGAATTGCGGATCCCAAAGACCCTGGCATCTCGAATCCGTTGGGATTAATGATGCACCCCAACCTGTTTGACTGGCATCCGTCATAATGGTAAAACTCGGATCCGGCAACTGCAGCGGAACTCCTTGAGTTAACCACTGAATGTTTGCCCAAGTCTGAATCTCTTGTTTCACTTGATCTGACAAGAGAACGTCTACATCGAGCGAATGAATTTTCACACTCCAATTCTGAGTCAAGAAAATTTGAAGAGGCCGTGTGCGTAGCCGTCCCATCGGAATGAGATCCGCAGCGGCTCCGCACAGACCTATCAGTCTCATAAATTCTCTCGCTGTGACTTTGTCTGTATTTAGACAATAGCGAGCGTAACAACTGACTAATTTCGCTCTGGTTAACGGCAGACGAACGAGATTGTTGTGCGTCTCGAAGCTCATTCCCAGATGAGTGAATGACTTGGACGGCACCAGATCCGACTTCTCCTCGTTTACTATGAAACCGAGACGTCGGAGCAATAGAAGAAGATTCTGAACATCGTTCTGAAGCGTTAACTCGTTGCCGTACCTCTGAAGAATGTCGTCCAGGTAGGCCGACGTTACCGCAGACGAATGAGCTCGGAAGTAAATCATTACCGAGTTCATTACTCGAGTGAAAGCCCAGGGTGCTAGATTCAATCCGAAGCACATGGCCCGGAACTGATACACCACTCCTAGGACTGCGAAGCGTAGATACTTTCGGAATGTCGGATGTACCATGACGTGAAAGTACGCATCTTTGAGATCTATGCTCGTTGCATAATCGTTCACCCGAATACTCGCTCTGACCGATCGAATCGTCTCCATATAAAACGGAGCGATGATCAGCTTGTTTATCCAGCTCAAATCTATGACTGGACGGAACGAGCCGTCTGGTTTCGGAACCAGAAACAGATGGCTGTAGAATCCCAGCGATTCCTGGTTTTCTACGACCTCTACCGCGTTCTTCATTAAAAGAGACTGCACCTCTGATAGCAGAGCGTCTCTTTTCTGAGGGTTTGACGGAAGATGAGTCCACTTTGGACTTCGAGTTAATGGAGGCTTTCGTTTGAAGGATATCTTTAGACCTTCCGAAGTCACTCCTCTCACCCAAGGGTCGTCCGTAATCGACGCCCACTCTTGAGAAAAACTCGACAACCTTCCGCCAACCGGAACGCGATAGAGGTTTGAGCCATCACCTCCTGGATCTGCGAGGCCTGCGGTAGGAGAAACCACGTCTTCCACGACCCGCACCTCGCCTCGTCGACCTCGGGGCGTCCGACCGATTGTCCCGGCCTGAAGGACGTCCCGAACGAGAGTCGCTATCCTGACGGTCTCTCGAATAAGAGCTAGAGGACGCACCGGAACCTCTATAGGAACCTCTCTTGGGCGGATAAGACCCAGAAGTGCCCGCCTTATTCGTGTCTGCTGAATCCGACCTTTTAGGAGCGGATCTAAACAACAGAGAATCACTAGCTTTCTTTTTAATATTATCATAAATAGCGGAAAGCTTGCCGTCAAAGAGAAGATCTCCTGAGACCGAAGCGACTCTAAGAGAGTTCTTCACCTTAGAATCCACTAGTGTGGATGTAGACAGGGCTGCGTCACGTCTAACCAACTCCAGATTAGCCACTGAAAGGGCGGAGTTACACGTGGAATAAGCTACTGCCCTTGAAAGAAGTCTTAAGGAGGATTGTATATCCTGAAACTCTTCCCCTTGAAGACGCAGTGATAACGCCTTCGTAAGGTGATCTGCGTAAGATAAGGCATCTAAATTGGCTCTGTTAGACGCAATAGCTGTTTCCAACACTGCGGTTGGAATAGAAGCTGACGACGGTAATGATAGCTCTAAGTCTTCCGCCTCGTCGTCCATACGCAGAGGAACTCTCGGTATACCCTGACCTGCCGTGTCGAATTTATTCCTTGCATTAATGAAAGGCAGGTTGAGAGTATTTGCGGACAAGAAGCCTGCTTTCCCTGTCCTGGAAGCAAGTTTAAAAATAGCGTCGTTCAATAATTCAAATGTTCTTGCAACATTATTGGACTGCGACGGAAACTCGGGAGCGATGTCCCTGAACCGCTCGAAAAAATCAGAGTCCAATGACGCTATAATTCTCCTGTCCGGAAGCGCAGCAGTCTGGCCCGACGGAACAACTTGAGGAAGAAAGTGCCGGATGAAGTCTACGGCAGCTTTGTGTTGTTCCGAAAGGGATAGCTCCAATTCATCCGTATCCCTTTCACCATCCGGTCGGACCTCCCGATGTTCCCGGTCGTCCGCCCCCCGATGCTTCGGCGGAGCGTACCGACCCAGCGCCGTCGGATAATTCTCGATCCGACACCGTCTCTGTCGGCTGCTGGGATGCTGCGATAAGCTGTGCTATCTGCACTAGAATGTCCGACGTCGAGACCTGCGGAGGAGCGGTCTTTCGCTGCTTTGCCGAGGGCAGCTCCGCATCGGATGGCTCCCGCATACTTTTCCTATGCGAACGTCCGGAGTCCATCGGTCTCGAGTCCCTGGCTGCCGGATGGTGTGACCTGGTCGCCGAATAATCCTTCCTCGGCGAAGCTGGCAAGATATCGGAGGTCACGCAGCCAAGGTGCGGTCGTGTGCGCCGGCGAGAAGAGGAAGCCTTAACAGTCTCTGCGGACTGCTTATACAACGGAGCGTCCCGAGCGACGGACGTATGCTCCGCTAAAGACACATTTTGTACCACAACATCTGGTCCCAGATGTTGTTGTACGAGAGAGGGGCCTCTCTCGCTCGCGGCCCGGCTGGACCTAGACGAGCTTGGAACCGGACTAAAAGGCTTCCTCCGTTCTCGTTCACTATCCGCCGTCACTGGGTGTGCATCTATTATTTTTATAGTGCTCGCATCACCCAAAATTTCCTCTTGGACCGCATCGGACGAACCCGGCTGCCGAACCATTCGGTGAATGGACGCTACACCGGGCGAGCTAGCGGACGACATTTGTCTAATCTCCATGAGCACTTTTGCCGCTAGCTCTGTATTTAATTGTGACGACGGACGCACACTTGAAGAAGATAACATGGAAACATCACCCTGTTCTGGTTCCTCTGAAATAGAAACTGAGAGAGTAGAGTGACCTTGTGGAGAAAGAGCCGGCATCGCTCTTTCTCCAGAAACAACATATCGTGACACACGTTTCCAATGTTTCTCATCCCAATGTTCACATACAGGACAGGGATTAATGCGAGAACACTGACTACAATTTATGCAATAATCATGAAAGTCAGAGGAAGATTTCTTCCTATTACAATTTGAACAAGTTCCTTTCATTGTGAAGGAACAACAATAAGTCCTAGTTACTCGCAAAAACCCCTGACACAAAGATACATAATAACATGATCCATTAATAAATGAAAAAACAATTGCAAAACAAAATAATTTTGAAAAAATATTTTTTCAGAGAAGCCCAAGTTGCTGAAAAGTAACGTTGAGCCCCGATGGATCCGATGGCAAAGTGTGGTCAAAAATTTTAAAATTATATAAAATAATTAATGAGACACTTTCGGATAATATAAATGTATCTTATAATGAGATAAACTACCTCAAAGGCAAACAGCCCCCCTCAAAAAAGGCTGTTGCCAATGAAAACAAACAGTGTAAACACAGAAGAAAACATGACTCCAGGCACTGAAAAAACTGGCCCGGAATCAGTCCTCAATTACACTCTATCTGATGCAAAACAGAGACTCCCAGGGGAGAATCTGCAGAACATCAGATGGAAGATGCAGAACACAAACGTTATACACCCATGGGTGAAAACGTAACTATGGGGAAAATAACAGAAAACATTCTGTAACCAAGCAACTCTCCCAGGGAAATTTTAGAAATGAAACTTCTCAAAAATATGCCAAAAGCATGGGAGAATTGCAAGGGGGGACTTTAGAAGGTTAGGGGAGAGGAAACACTGAATAAGCAGTGCAACAATTAGCAAGAATGACAACAAGAGGCGTTTGCCTCGAAAATAGGCAACTTAACATAATTTTAACAAAAAATTTTAAGTACAGCCCTGATTATTTTTTGCCACTTCTTTTTTCCTCTCCTCCTTCTATCCTCCTTAGAATCACATTTTCTCCAAGAATTACGTGTCTGGCATCCTTTAAACTGAGATTTACAAGCACAAAGATCAGTGAGATGTTGACTGATGAAGGGCCAAACAGAGAATGATATTTGGCGCCAATTTCGGGACGACTGCGTCACTGCGCATGCGCAGTAGAGTCGTACTATGGAGGTCCTTTAGGACATGATTTCTTTTTGTTTTGGATGCAAATTTTGGGGATTGGGGGGCAAAATTTGTGTTTGGCCCTGGTTTTTGTGGAGTTAGCACCAGCTAAGTCTGGGTCATTGGTACAGTATAAAAATATAGTACAAAGTTTGAATGATGTAATCATTAAAGTCTATTCAACCACCTGGAGAATTCCAAGTTCAAAACAATGTGTTTAATTCTCCTCTGATTTACCCTTTACCCAATGAATCGGCCACATCCGCCCACATAATATGCAAATTCAGCAGTTGATAAAATATTTTAAAAAAAATTTCAACGAAACCATATCATGTTACCCCTCGTTGGAACGAGCTCGTCGAGCTCGTTCCAATGAGGGGTCACATGATATGGTTTTGTTGAAATTTTTTGAAAAATATTTTTTGAAAAAATGATATTTAAAATAATAAATTTTGATATCGTCTGCATTAGGTAAAGGGTTAAAGTGACTTTGTTTGCAACCGCTGATGTCTAAACTTATGAGTACCGGTACTCATTAATTAAATTTTTTATGATTTTTCAAATAATTAATGTTTGGACCATGGAGTCCAATATTATTGCATCTGGAGAAATATTGTTCACTCATGGAAAGTGACCAGTCAGGGTCCGACATAAGCCGTAACCTATAGGTTAGGTTATGGGGGATGTTACGTGTTTCTATAAACTTGAGACCTATTATTAGGTTATGAGAGGTAACTGATTACCTTAATAATTTACCTTATATCTACACTATGGAAACCTACAGGTTACGGCATGCCAGGCACACCGTAACCTATTTTAAGGTTACGGTGTATGAAGCTTATATCAGTCCCTGCCAGTCCACAGCAGCTATACTGTACATAGTGAATTATGAGCAATGTATCATGATTCAAGTATATAGTTTCTCCTGTAAAGGGATGGGAAATATAAGATGAGGCAGCAATGATTAACTGGTTGAGGGCTAGATTACTTTTGGTGGTCTGAATTTGTTATTCAAAATTTGTTTTATTACACCAAATTTCCAAAGTTGCAAAATTGGGGGAAAAGCATCGAAAAAGGGGCATAACGCCAACAAATATTATTGAATCCAGCCAATATTCGGAATTCACCTAATCACTGGGGTGAGGAACACATACACCATATTTGGTTTTGATTCGATGATCCAAACATTAGTTATCACTACGGACGGATGGACAGATGCAGTTGATTACAATAGTCCTCCGACAAAATGTTTTGTCGGGGGACAAATTTTGTAGGACAAAAATGTGATCCAAATGCCACCATTTTTATAACCTGAGTAATCTCAAGTGCAGGTCAAAACATCCCTAAACAATATGTCACCCAAAGAAAATTAGTCAAAATGTCCCATGCCATGGTCAAAACAGGGCAGGCAACATAAAGCGTGGGCCACTGCCCCTGACCTGTATGCAAGTTCAAAGGAACCTTGAAGGTATTGTGGGATAGAATCTTTCCAAGTGGAAGAGTGAAAACAGAAAAATTTTCTAAGTTAAAAAAGAGGCAATAACAAAAATTATTGGACGGAGCCCATTCATTGTGCATATCTGTTCCCTCATGCAGGTCCATCAGCATACCAAAGGAGATCCATATCCGTGAGAAGGCTTGGAAATTACAATGCAAAACATTTGTACAGACAGATGGATGGACAGACGGAGGGCTTCACTTGATATCGCAGAAACCTCCTTCGAAGGTTGGGGGCATAACAAGTAGCAACTAAGTAATAATGCAGTGAGTGCACTTTTGTTCCTATCAAACAGCCCCATTTGCGTAACTCAATTCCTGGAGAAAAACAGTGTGCCCAACTCTGTACAATTCTATTTTAGGAAATAGTAGAAAGAGTGAAAACAGAAAAGTTTTCCAAGTCGAAAAAGGTTCATAACTCTGGGAAAATTTATTGGACGGAACCCGTTTCTTGTGCATATCCATTCCCTGATACAGGTCTATCAGCGTACCAAAGGAGATCCAAATCTGAGTGATGGCTTTGAAATTACAATATGCAGAACATTTGAATGGACAGATGGACGAACGTACACACAGGCAGAGGTCGGGGCATAAACAAGTTGCAACCTTAGTCGACATGTCCTCTCCCCATCCCCACCCCCCAAAAAAAAACATCCCCTTGTATTACCCAATTCACTTCCAAGTTTTGACTGGCATGAAAACTTACTTTACATCAAATTTTTATTTGAAAGTTAAAAAATTTATAGTAATTTATATATTTTTTATACTTACCAATGACCCAGACTTAGCTGGTGCTAACTCTAACAAAATCCGGGCCAAACACAAATTTTGCCCCCCAATCCCCAAAATTTGCATCCAAAACAAAAAGAAATCATGTCCTAAAGGACCTCCATACTACGCCTCTACTGCGCATGCGCAGTGACGCAGACGTCCCGAAATTGGCGCCAATTATCATTCTTACTGGCAGTGCCTGGTCAGCGCTATGTACTCAGCGGGGAGGCAAGAGTTCCCAACTCCAGGGAGGGCCATCCCCGTCTGGGTCATTGGTAAGTATAAAAAATATATAAATTACTATAAATTTTTTAACATTTTTATACTGTACCAATGACCCAGACTTAGCTGAATAGTAAACAGGCTGGAGGGCCTAGGACATAGAGGAAAATCCAATAAGCTCAACTATATAGTAAAGAGGTAACCCCTTAAGGAGAAAAGGAGTATTAGGCTTTACATGTATCTTTCTTATTTAATATTAAATTAGAAAGATACACTACCCTTAATAATTGAGCACAATAACATTCATGTTCTCTATTAACATCCAGTATAACCCTTATACTAATTATTTTTAAAGCAAGCCAATAAATAAAGTAGTCCAGAGAATTGAGACTCTTTATAGTCATTTAAAAGTGTCCGAGTATTGTATATTAAAGCCCGTTTGACACTTGACATATACAAATGCTTCACACCGAGCTACACTTTAAAAATAAGACATGAATGAATTTAAACATTAATATTACACTTTAAAACCATCCCGGAAGCGACTCAGAAATACTGACTTGGAGGAGGCATTCCCTTGCTTTTCACTATAAAGCAGGTGACCTAAGGGAACACCCCCCCCCCCCCCCCCCCCTTCCCCTTGCCCTGGGTCAAATAGCCCAGAGCGAAGAGGGCAGCCGGACGGAGTCACTGCCGGAACAGAAAGCCTGCATAACTATAGTTGCAACTGTTTAGTGGACGACATTCTGAGCAACAGATAACGGACCTAAACAATGCAGGTCTCCAGAAATGGACTCAATATTTCTGAGATAAAAATTCGTAAATGTGGATGGCTGAGACCAATAAGCAGCCTTCATTAAATCTGTAATAGCAACACTATTAGCATAAGCCCAGGAAGTAGAAAGAGCTCTTACTTCATGAGCAGAAATCTTAAGCACAGACTGCTGAGAAGAAGATAAATCTTCATAAGCAGTACGGATAGTTAACTGAATCCATCTAGCAATAGAATGGACTGAAATGTCCTTTCTATTAGGCATCAAAGACAGAAAGAAACGTTTCCGTCCCTTTCTGATAAACTGAGATCTCTGTTTATAGATACGTAGTGCTCTAACAGGACAGAGTAAAGGCCTACGCCCGTCTGAAGACGGAAGAGCCTTAATAACAATAGGTTCCGGATATTTATTAGGAGCCTGATTCTTAGCTAAAAAACCCACATTAGTAGTGAAGGTGATAGTGTTCCCAACACTACGATAATGAGAATCATCCACCGATATTGCATGAAGCTCACTGACTCTTCTAGCAGAAGAGAAAGCTAAGAGAAAAGCTGTCTTATAAGATAAGAATTTGAAATCTACTGTCCCAAGAGGTTCAAATGGCTTTTCCTTCAATTTAAGGAGAACCCAAGCTAAATTCCACTTAGGAATTAATCTAAGAGTTCTGGGTCTATTTATCGAAAAGTTTCTAACCAACTTAGATAAAGAGACATTAGATCCAATTTGTAAACTATCATGATGTGCATAGGTATCAGATAACATAGATCTATAACCCTTTATAGTAACAGGCTGCAGTTTGATTTCGTCAAACAAGGATACTAGAAAGTTTGCAATGTCTGGTATAGAGGGATCGAATATATCTACAGAATGATCCCTACACCAACGACGAAAAACCTTCCACTTAGCCGCATAGTTTAGCGAAGAGGAGGTCCTCCTACAGTTAGAAATCGCGTCCACTGCTCGTCCTGTAAAGTGCTTGCCATGCAAGAAGGACCGCACAACGGAAAAACGTGAAGGTTGAGACCTTGCGGGTTGTGATGGAGTTGGCGCGATTTCCCCTGCGAAAGAAGATCCTCCCGTGGAGGAAGCTTCCGCGGTAGGTCCCACAACAGACACCTGAGTAGATTTATCCACGGTCTCTGTGGCGACAGAGATGCTACCAACAGAATCTTGCATTGAGATTGTTTTATCTTTAGCAATACTTGTTGAATTAACGGCGCTGGAGGATACGCATATCCTATCATTCCATCCCAAGGGATCGACAGAGCATCTACTGCAAATGCTCTTGGATCCGGACACGGAGACACATACGTCTGCAACTGATTGTTGAGATGTGTCGCAAATAAGTCTATCATTGGCCGTTCCCATTGGTAGCAAATCTGATTGAATACATGTTTGTTGAGAGTCCACTCCGACGGCAACAAGCGACCCTTTCGTGAAAGGGAGTCTGCTAGCACATTCAGACGACCCGGTATGTGACGGACCGAAAGAAGAACGTGATGTTCTAACGCAAACAGAAGGATTCTTTCCGTTAGATTGAACAACGGAACTGAATGAGTGCCTCCCTGATTCCGTATATACGCCACTACTGTCGTATTGTCGGATAGGATTTGGACATGAGCATCGTGAATAATGTCCATCCAGTGACGTAACGCAAGCCAAATTGACATCATTTCCTTGATGTTTATGTGCTTGCACAGGAATTGCGGATCCCAAAGACCCTGGCATCTCGAATCCGTTGGGATTAATGATGCACCCCAACCTGTTTGACTGGCATCCGTCATAACGGTAAAACTCGGATCCGGCAACTGCAGCGGAACTCCTTGAGTTAACCACTGAATGTTTGCCCAAGTCTGAATCTCTTGTTTCACTTGATTTGACAAGAGAACGTCTACATCGAGCGAATGAATTTTCACACTCCAATTCTAAGTCAGGAAAATTTGAAGAGGACGTGTGCGTAACCGCCCCATCGGAATGAGATCCGCGGTGGCTCCGCACAGACCTATCAGTCTCATAAATTCTCTTGCCGTGACTTTGTCTGCATGCAGACAATAGCGAGCGTAACAACTGACTAATTTCGCTCTGGTTAACGGCAGACGAACGAGATTGTTGTGCGTCTCGAAGCTCATTCCCAGATGAGTGAATGACTTGGACGGCACCAGATCCGACTTCTCCTCGTTTACTATAAAACCGAGACGTCGGAGCAATAGAAGAAGATTCTGAACATCGTTCTGAAGCGTTAACTCGTTGCCGTACCTCTGAAGAATGTCGTCCAGGTAGGCCGACGTTACCGCAGACGAATGAGCTCGGAAGTAGATCATTACCGAGTTCATTACCCGAGTGAAAGCCCAGGGTGCTAGATTCAATCCGAAGCACATCGCCCGGAATTGATACACCACTCCTAGGACTGCGAAGCGTAGATACTTTCGGAATGTCGGATGTACCATGACGTGAAAGTACGCATCTTTGAGATCTATGCTCGTTGCATAATCGTTCACCCGAATACTCGCTCTGACCGATCGAATCGTCTCCATATAAAACTTCGGAGCGACGATCAGCTTGTTTATCCAGCTCAAATCTATGACTGGACGGAACGAGCCGTCTGGTTTCGGAACCAGAAACAGATGGCTGTAGAATCCCGGAGATTCCTGGTTTTCTACGACCTCTACCGCGTTCTTCATTAAAAGAGACTGCACCTCTGATAACAGAGCGTCTCTTTTCTGTGGATTTGACGGAAGATGAGTCCACTTTGGACTTCGAGTTAATGGAGGCTTTCGTTTGAAGGATATTTTTAGACCTTCCGAAGTCACTCCTCTCACCCAAGGGTCGTCCGTAATCGACGCCCACTCTTGTGAAAAGCTCGACAACCTTCCGCCAACCGGAACGCGATAGAGGTTTAAGCCATCACCTCCTGGACCTGCGAGGCCTGCGGTAGGAGAAACCACGTCTTCCATGACCCGCACCTCGCCTCGTCGACCTCGGGGCGTCCGACCGATTGTCCCGGCCTGAAGGACGTCCCGAACGAGAGTCGCTATCCTGACGGTCTCTCGAATAAGACCAAGAGGACGCACCGGAACCTCTATAGGAACCTCTCTTGGGCGCATTAGACCCAGAAGTGCCTGTCTTATTCGTGTCTGCTGTATCCGACTTCTTAGGAGCAGATCTGAACAACAGAGAATCATTAGCTTTCTTTTTAATTTTATCATAAATAGCGGAAAGCTTGCCGTCAAAGAGAAGTTCTCCTGAGACCGAAGCGACTCTAAGAGAGTTCTTCACCTTAGAATCCACTAGTGTGGATGTAGCTAGGGCTGCGTCACGTCTAACCAACTCCAGATTTGCCACTGAAAGGGCGGAGTTACACGTGGAATAAGCTACTGCCCTTGAAAGAAGTCTTAAAGAGGATTGTATATCCTGAAACTCTTTCCCCTGAAGGCGCAGTGATAACGCCTTAGTAAGGTGATCTGCGTAAGATAAGGCATCTAAATTGGCTCTGTTAGACGCAATAGCTGTTTCCAACACCGCGGTTGGAATAGAAGCTGACGACGGTAATGATAGCTCTAAGTCTTCCGCCTCGTCGTCCATACGCAGAGGAACTCTCGGTATACCCTGTCCTGCCGTATCGAATATATTCCTTGCATTAATGAAAGGCAGGTTGAGAGTATTAGCGGACAAGAAACCTGCTTTCCCCGTCCTGGAAGCAAGTTTAAATATAGCGTCGTTCAATAATTCAAATGTTCTTGCAACATTATTGGACTGCGACGGAAACTCGGGAGTGATGTCCCTGAACCGCTCAAAAAATTCAGAGTCCAATGACGCTATAATTCTCTTGTCCGGAAGCGCAGCAGTCTGGCCCGACGGAACAACTTGAGGGAGAAAGTGCCGGATGAAGTCCACGGCAGCTTTATGTTGTTCCGAAAAGGGATAGCTCCAAGTCATCCGTATCCCTTTCACCATCCGGTCGGACCTCATGATGTTCCCGGTTGTCCGCCCCCGATGCTTCGGTGGAGCGTACCGACCCAGCGCCGTCAGATAATTCTCGATCCGACACCGTTTCTGTCGGCTGCTGGGATGCTGCGATAAGCTGTGCTATCTGCACAAGAATGTCCGGCGTCGAGACCTGCGGAGACGCAGTCTTTCGCTGCTTCGCCGAGGGCAGCTCCGCATCAGATGGCTCCCGCATACTTTTCCTATGCGAACGTCCAGAGGCCATCGGTCTCGAATCCCTGGCTGCCGGATGGTGTGACCTGGTCGCCGAAGAATCCTTCATCGGCAAAGCTGGTAATATATCGGCGGTCACGCAGCCAAGGTGCGGTCGTGTGCGCTGACGAGAAGAGGAAGCCTTAACAGTCTCTGCGGACTGCTTATACAACGGAGCATCCCGAGCGACGGACGTATGCTCCGCTAAAGACACATTTTGTACCACAACATCTGGTCCCAGATCAGGGGCCTCTCTCGCTCGCGGCCCGGCTGGACCTGGACGAGCTAGGAACCGGACTTAAAGGCTTCCTCCGTTCTCGCTTACTATCCGCCGTCACTGGGTGTGCATCTATTATGTTTATAGTGCTCGCATCACCCAAAATTTCCTCTTGGACCGCATCGGACGAACCCGGCTGCCGAACCATTCGGTGAATGGATGCTACACCGGGCGAGCTAGCGGACGACATTTGTCTAATCTCCATGAGCACTTTTGCCGCTAGCTCTGAATTCATTTGTGACGACGGACGCACACTTGAAGAAGATAACATGGAAACATCACCCTGTTCTGGTTCCTCTGAAATAGAAACTGAGAGAGTAGAGTGACCTTGCGGAGAAAGAGCCGGAATCGCTCTTTCTCCAGAAACAACATATCGTGACACACGTTTCCAATGTTTCTCATCCCAATGTTCACATATAGGACAGGGATTAATGCGAGAACACTGACTACAATTAATACAATGATCATGAAAGTCAGAGGAAGATTTCTTCCTATTACAATTTGAACAACGTCCCTTCATTGTGAAAGAACAACAATAAGTCCTAGTTACTCGCAAAAACCCCTGACACAAAGATACATAATAACATGATCCATTAATAAATGAAAAAACAATTGCAAAACAAAATAATTTTGAAAAAATATTTTTTCAGCGAAGCCCAAGTTGCTGAAAAGTAACGTTGAGCCCCGATGGATCCGATGGCAAAGTGTGGTCAAAAATTTTAAATTTATATTAAATAATTAATGAGACACTTTCGGATAATATAAATGTATCTTATAGTGAGATAAACTACAGCAAAGGCAAACAGCCCCCCTCAAAAAAGGCTGTTGCCAATGAAAACAAACAGTGTAAAAACACCAGAAAACATGACTCCAGGCACTGAAAAAACTGGCCCGGAATCAGTCATCAATTACACTCTATCTGATGCAAAACAGAGACTCCCAGGGGAGAATCTGCAGAACATCAGATGGAAGATGCAGAACACAAACGTTATACACCCATGGGTGAAAATGTAACTATGGGGAAAATAACAGAAAACATTCTGAAACCAAGCAACTCTCCCAGGAAATTTTAGAAATGAAATTTCTCAAAAATATGCCAAAAGCATGGGAGAATTGCAAGGGGGGACTTTAGAAGGCTAGGGGAGAGGAAACACTGAATAAGCAGTGCAACAATTAGCAAGAATGACAACAAGAGGCCCATGCCTCGAAAATAGGCAACTTAACATAATTTCATCAAAAAATTTTAAGTACAGCCCTGATTATTTTTTGTCACTTCTTTTTCCTCTCCTCCTTCTATCCTCCTTAGAATCACATTTTCTCCAAAAATTACGTGTCTGGCATCCTTTAAACTGAGATTTACAAGCACAAAGATCAGTGAGATGTTGACTGATGAAGGGCCAAACAGAGAATGATAATTGGCGCCAATTTCGGGACGTCTGCGTCACTGCGCATGCGCAGTAGAGGCGTAGTATGGAGGTCCTTTAGGACATGATTTCTTTTTGTTTTGGATGCAAATTTTGGGGATTGGGGGGCAAAATTTGTGTTTGGCCCTGGTTTTGTTAGAGTTAGCACCAGCTAAGTCTGGGTCATTGGTACAGTATAAAAATATTAAGATTTTAAAACTGCTGCAGTTGAAACTACAGTTAAAACTAGAAGTCCTGTCACGAAATGCGTGCAAATAGCACGACGATCTGCACGTTAATCTACGCGATAGAACCATAATAAGGCTATCAAATTCTGTACATATGGCCTGTGCACAAGCAATGTTTCAGCCAATGGACTCCGGGGAACCCGGAGGTCCATTGGCAGAAACATTGCCTGTGTTTGCTATGAGTAACCACGAGAACCTGCCGTGCTTTGGATGCCATTCGATATGGGAATTGTGCACAATTCCAACGCGCAATTAAGCCTAGATAAGCGCACAGTTCATGACAGGACTTCTAGTATTAACTGTATTAGTCAGGTCACAATTAGACCTAAAAAAATAAAAAGTTAAAAAATTTATAGTAATTTATATATTTTTTATACTTACCAATGACCCAGACACAGCTGGTGCTAACTCTTAAAAATCTAGGGCCAAACACAAATTTTGCCCCCCAATCCCCAAAATTTGCATCTAAAACTAAAAGAAATCATGTCCTGAAGGACCTCCATACTTTGCCCCTACTGCGCATGCACAGTGTCAAGGACGTTCCGAAATTGGCGCCAATTACCATTCTTGCAAGCAGTTCCTGGTCAGTGCTATGTACTCAGCGGGGAGGTATGAGTTCCCAACTTCTGGGAGGGCCATCCCCATCTGGGTCATTGGTAAGTATAAAAAATATATAAATTACTATAAATTTTTTAACATTTTTATACTGTACCAATGACCCAGACATAGCTGAATAGTAAAAAGGTTGGAGGGCCTAGGACATAGAGGAAAATCCAATAAGCTCAACTATATAATATAGAGTCAACCCCTCAAGGAGAAAAGGGGTATTAGGCTTTACATGTATCTTTCTTATTTTATGATAAATTAGAAAGATACAATACCCTTCATAATTGAGCATAATAACATTCATGTTCTCTATTAACATCCAGTATAACCCTTTATACTAATTATTTTTAAAGTAAGCCAATAAATAAAGTTAGTCCAGAGAATTGAGACTCTTTATATTCTTTAAAAGTGTCCGAGTATTGTATATTAACGCCCGTTTGACACTTGACATATACAAATGCTTCACACTGAGCTACACTTTAAAAACATGACATGAGTGAATTTTTAACATTAATATTAAACTTTAAAACCATCCCGGAAACGACTCAGAAATACTGACTTCAGAGGAGGAATTCCCTTGCTTTTCACTATAAAGCAGGTGACCTAAGGGAACACCCTCCACCCCCCCCCCCCCTCCCTTTCCCTTGCCCTGGGTCAAATAGCCCAGAGCGAAGAGGGCAGCCGGACGGAGTCACTGCCGGAACAGAAAGCCTGCATAACTATAGTTGCAACTGTTTAGTGGACGACATTCTGAGCAACAGATAACGGACCTAAACAATGCAGGTCTCCAGAAATGGACTCAATATTTCTGAGATAAAAATTCGTGAATGTGGATGGCTGAGACCAATAAGCAGCCTTCATTAAATCTGTAATAGCAATACTATTTGCGTAAGCCCAAGATGTAGAAAGAGCTCTTACTTCATGAGCCGAAATCTTAAGCACAGACTGCTGAGAAGAAGATAAATTTTCATAAGCAGTACGGATAGTTAATTGAATCCATCTAGCAATAGAATGGACTGAAATGTCCTTTCTATTAGGCATCAGAGACAGAAAGAAACGTTTCCGTCCCTTTCTGATAAACTGAGATCTCTGTTTATAAATACGTAACGCTCTAACTGGACAGAGTAAAGGCCTACGCCCGTCTGAAGACGGAAGGGCCTTAATAACAATAGGTTCCGGATATTTATTAGGAGCCTGATTCTTAGCTAAAAATCCCACATTAGTAGTGAAGGTGATAGTGTTCCCGACACTACGATAGTGAGAATCATCCACCGACAGTGCATGAAGCTCACTGACTCTTCTAGCAGAAGAGAAAGCTAAGAGAAAAGCTGTCTTATAAGACAAAAATTTGAAATCTACTGTCCCAAGAGGTTCAAATGGCTTTTCCTTCAGTTTAAGAAGAACCCAAGCTAAATTTCACTTAGGAATTAACCTAAGAGTTCTGGGTCTATTTATCGAGAAGTTTCTAACTAACTTAGATAAAGAGACATTAGATCCAATTTGTAAACTATCATGATGAGTATAGGTATCAGATAACATAGACCTATAACCCTTAATAGTAACAGGCTGCAGTTTGATTTCGTCAAACAAGTATACTAGAAAGTTTGCAATGTCTGGTATGGAGGGATCAAAAATATCAACAGAATGATCCCTACACCAACGACGAAAGACCTTCCACTTAGCCGCATAGTTTAGCGAAGAGGAGGTCCTCCTACAGTTAGAAATCGCGTCCACTGCTCGTCCTGTAAAGTGCTTGCCATGCAAGAAGGACCGCACAACGGAAAAACGTGAAGGTTAAGACCTTGCGGGTTGTGATGAAGTTGACGCGGTTTCCCCTGCGAAAGAAGATCCTTCCGTGGAGGAAGCTTTTGCGGTAGGTCCCACAACAGACACCTGAGTAGATTTATCCACGGTCTCTGTGGAGACAGAGATGCTACCAACAGAATCTTGCATTGAGATTGTTTTATTTTTAGCAATACTTGCTGAATCAACGGCATTGGAGGATACGCATATCCTATCATTCCGTCCCAAGGGATCGACAGAGCGTCTACTGCAAATGCTCTTGGATCCGGACACGGAGACACATACGTCTGCAACTGATTGTTGAGATGTGTAGCAAATAAGTCTATCATTGGCCGTTCCCATTGGTAGCAAATCTGATTGAATACTTGTTTGTTGAGAGTCCACTCCGACGGCAACAAGCGACCCTTTCGTGAAAGGGAGTCTGCTAGTACATTCAGATGACCCGGTATATGACGGACCGAAAGCAGAACTTGATGTTCTAGAGCAAACAGAAGGATTCTTTCCGTTAGATTGAATAACGGAACTGAATGAGTGCCTCCCTGGTTCCGTATATACGCCACTACTGTCGTATTGTCGGACAGAATTTGGACATGAGCTTTGTATATAATGTCCATCCAATGACGTAACGCAAGCCAAATTGACATCATTTCCTTGATGTTTATGTGCTTGCCTAGGAATTGTGGATCCCAAAGACCCTGGCATCTCGAATCCGTTGTGATCAATGTTGCACCCCAACCTGTTTGACTGGCATCCGTCATAATGGTAAAACTCGGATCCGGCAACTGCAGCGGAAATCCCTGAGTTAACCACTGAATGTTTGCCCAAGTCTGAATCTATCGTTTCACTTGATCTGACAAGAGAACGTCTATGTCGAGCGAATAAATTTTCACACTCCAATTCTGAGTCAAGAAAATTTGGAGAGGACGAGTGCGTAACTGCCCCATCGGAATGAGATCCGCAGCGGCTCCGCACAGACCTATCAGTCTCATGAACTCCCTCGCTGTGACTTTGTCTGCGCAAAGACAATAGCGAGCATAACAACTGACTAATTTCGCTCTGGTTAATGGCAGATGAACAAGATTGTTGTGCATCTCGAAGCTCATTCCCAGATGTGTGAATGACTTGGACGGCACCAGATCCGACTTCTCCTCGTTTATTATAAAACCGAGACGTCGGAGCAATAGAAGCAGATTCTGCACATCGTTCTGAAGCGTTAACTCGTTGCCGTACCTCTGAAGAATGTCGTCCAGGTAGGCCGACATTACCGCAGACGAATGAGCTCGGAAATACATCATTACCGAGTTCATTACCCAAGTGAAAGCCCAGGGTGCCAGGTTCAATCCGAAGCACATCGCCCGGAATTGATACACCACTCCTAGGACTGCGAAGCGTAGATACTTTCTGAATGTCGGATGTACCATGACGTGAAAGTATGCATCTTTGAGATCTATGCTTGTTGCATAATCGTTCACCCGAATACTTGCTCTGACCGATCGAATCGTCTCCATATAAAACTTCGGAGCGACGATCAGCTTGTTTATCCAGCTCAAATCTTTGACTGGACGGAACGAGCCGTCTGGTTTCGGAACCAGAAACAGATGGCTGTAGAATCCCGGTGTTTCCTGGTTTTCTACGACCTCTACCGCGTTCTTCATTAAAAGAGACTGCACCTCTGATAACAGAGCGTCTCTTTTCTGCGGATTTGACGGAAGTTGAGTCCATTTTGGACTTCGAGTTAATGGAGGCTTTCGTTTGAAGGATATCTTTAGACCTTCCGAAATCACCCCTCTCACCCAAGGGTCGTCCGTAATCGACGCCCACTCTTGTGAAAATCTCGACAACCTTCCGCCAACCGGAACGCGATAGAGGTTGAAGCCATGACCTCCTGGACCTGCGAGGCCTGCGGGAGGAGAAACCACGTCCTCCACGACCCACACCTCGTCCCGTCGACCTCGGGGCGTCCGACCAGTTGTCCCGGCACGAAGGACGTCCCGCACGTGAGTCGCTGCCTTGACGGTCTCTTGAATAAGACCAAGAGGACGCACCGGAACCTCTATAGGAACCTCTCTTGGGCGCATTAGACCCAGAAGTGCCTGTCTTACTCTTATCTGCCGTGTCCGACTTCTTAGAAGCGGACTTAAACAGCAGAGAATCCGAAGCTTTCTTAGTAATTTTATCGTAAATTGCAGAAAGTTTGCCGTCGAAGAGAAGTTCTCCGGAGACCGAAGCGACTCTGAGAAAGTTCTTCACCTTACTATCCACGAGTGTGGATGTAGCTAGGGCTGCGTCACAGCTAACCAACTCCAAGTTTGCCACTGAAAGGGCGGAGTTACACGTGGAATAAGCTACTGCCCTTGAAAGAAGTCTTAAAGAGGATTGAACATCCTGGAATTCTTTCCCTTGAAGACGCAGTGATAACGCCTTTGTAAGGTGGTCTGCGTAAGATAAAGCATCTAAACTGGCTCTGTTAGACGAAATAGTCGTATCCAACACCGCGGTTGGGATAGACGTAGACGACGGTAATGATAATTCTAAGTCTTCCGCCTCATCGTCCATATGCAGAGGAACTCTCGGGATACCCTGTCCTGCCGTATCGAATTTATTCCTTGCATTAATGAAAGGCAGGTTAAGAGCATTGGCGGACAAGAAACCCGCTTTTCCTGTTCTGGAAGCAAGCTTGAATATAGCGTCGTTCAATAATTCAAATGCCCTTGTGACATTATTGGACTGAGACGGAAACTCAGGAGCGATGTCCTTGAACCGCTCGAAGAAATCAGTGTCCAATGACCCTATAATTCTCTTGTCCGGTACCGCAGCAGTCTGGCCCGACGGAACAACCTGAGGAAGAAAGTGCTGGATGAAGTCCATGGCAGCTTTATGTTGTTCCGAAAGGGATAACTCCAAGTCATCAGTATCCCTTTCACCATCCGGTCGGACCTCATGATGCTCCCGGTCGTCCGCACCCGATGCTTCGGCGGAGCGTACCGACCCAGCGCCGTCAGATAATTCCCGATCCGACACAGTTTCTGTCGGTTGCTGGGATGCTGCGATAAGTTGTGCTATTTGAGCAAGCACATCCGACATCGAGGCCTGCGGAGGCGCAGTCTTTCGCTGCTTCGCCGAGGGCAGCTCCGCATCTAGTGACTCCCGCATACTCTTCCTATGCGAACGTCCGGAGTCAACCGGCCTCGTGTCCCTGGCTACCGGATGGCGTGACCTGGTCGCCGAAGAATCCCTGGTCGGCGAAGCTGGTAAAATATCGGCGGTCACGTAGCCAAGGTGAGGTCGTGTGCGCTGGTGAGAGGAAGAAGAAGCCTGAGCAGTCTCAGCGGACTGCCTATACAACGGAGCGTCCCGAGTGACGGACGTGTGCTCCGCTAACGACACATTTTGTACCACAACATCTGGTCCCAGATGTTGTTGTACGAGAGAGGGGCCTCTCTCGCTCGCAGTCCGGATGGACCTGGACGAGCTAGGAACCGGACTAGAAGGCTTCCTCCGATCTCTCCTACTATCCGTCATCACTGGGTGTGCACCTTGAATGTTTATAGTGCTCGCATCACCCAACATTTCCTCCTGGACCGCATCGGACGAACCCGGCTGCCGAACCATTCGGTGAATGGACGCTACACCGGGCGAGCTAGCGGACGACAGCGCCGTCGATCCTACTGGGGACCTCTTAGGCAACTGTCGTATCTCCATGAGCACTTTTGCCGCTAGCTCTGCATTCAATTGTGACGACGGAAGCGCACTTGCGGAAGATAACATGGAAACATCACCCTGTTCTTGTTCCTCTGAAATAGAAACTGATAGAGTAGAGTGACCCTGCAGAGAAAGGGCCGGCATAGCCTTCTCTCCACTAACAACATATCGTGACACACGTTTCCAATGTTTGTCATCCCAATATTGACATATTGAACAGGAGTTAGTGCGAGTACACTGACTACAATTAATACAATGATCATGAAAGTCAGAGGAAGATTTCTTCCTATTACAATTTGAACAATATCCTTTCATTGTGAAAAGTCAACAACAAGTCCTAGTACTCGCACAAACCCCTAAACACAAAGATACATAATAACATGATCCATTAATAATGAAAAAACAATTGAAAATCAAAATAATTTTTGAAAAATATTTTTTCAGCGAAGCCCAAGTTTCTGAAAAGTAACATTGAGCCCCAATGGATCCCAAGGTTAAGTGTGGTCAAAAATTTTAAAATTATATTAAATAATTAATGCAACACTTGCGGATAATAATAATGTATCTTATAGTGAGATAAACTACTCCAAAGGCAAACAGCCCCCCTCAAAAGAGACTGTTGCCAATGTAAACAAATAGTGTAAAAACACCAGAAAACATGACTCCAGGCACTGACAAAACTGGCCCGAAATTAGTCATCAAAATTACACACTATCTGATGCAAAACAGAGACTCCCAGGGGAGAATCTGCAGAACATCAGATGGTAGATGCAGAACACAACGTTTAAACACCCATGGGTGAAAACGTAAACATGGGGAAAATAACAGAATTCATTCTGTAACCAAGCTAATTCTCCCAAGAGAATTTAGAAATGATCTTTCTCAAAAATATGCCAAAAGCATTGGAGAATATCAAGGGGGGACTTAGAAGACCAGGAGAGAGGAAACACTGAATAAGCAGTGCAACTTTATAACAAGAATGACAACAACAGGCCCATGCCTCGAAAATAGGCAACTTAACATAATTTCATTAAAAAAATTTAAGTTACAGCCCTGATTATTTTCTGTCACTCCTTTTTCCTCTCCTCCTTCTATATCCTCCTTAGAACCACAATTTCTCCAATAATTATGTGTCTGGCATCCTTTAAACTGAGATTTAAAAGCACAAAGATCAGTGAGATGTTGACTGATAAAGGGCCAAACAAAGAATGGTAATTGGCGCCAATTTCGGAACGTCCTTGACACTGCGCATGCGCAGTAGGGGCAAAGTATGGAGGTCCTTCAGGACATGATTTCTTTTAGTTTTAGATGCAAATTTTGGGGATTGGGGGGCAAAATTTGTGTTTGGCCCTAGATTTTTAAGAGTTAGCACCAGCTATGTCTGGGTCATTGGTACAGTATAAAAATATCTGTTTCTCAGGCCCTCCCGCATGGTCCTTTTGGCTGCTGCATGCTCTCTTTTTATAACCAATTTAAACTTAAAAAAAAAAAAAATTAAATGGTTTATGTCTGATATTTTACCCAAGTTAAAACAATTGATGAATTTGTCCCTTGAGTGCAAGACGGCTTTGCAATACCACCACCCATGCTATTTTGTAGATGATGAGGCCTAAAACTTGAACCAAGAACATGAACTTTTGACGGCAAAAAAGTAATTACTGAAATAAAAAATAAAATAAAAAACCGCTCGCCCGCATACAATTTCACAAATTATGGCCTGAGAAACAGAAGATCTACTTTGTGTGGCCTTAGCAATTAAATGTTTGTTTGTTAATGTGCTCCTTATTGTAGAAGAATGAAGTAGTCTGAAATACACACGCATTTTTGAAAAAAATAATGCGCTATTAGCATGAAATGTGATGAAGGTTTGCAAGTACAGTTAAAACTAGAAGTCCTGTCACGAATAGTGCGCTTAACTAGGCTTAAGTGCGCGTTGGAATTGCGCGCAATTGCCATATCAAATGGCATCGAAAGCACGGCAGGTTCTCTTGGTCACTCATAGCAAACACATGCAATGTTTTTGCCAATGGACCTCCGGGTTACCCGGAGGTCCATTGGCTGAAACATTGCTTGTGCACAGGCCATATGTACAGAATTTGATATCTTTACTTGGGTCATAACGCTTACATATCAACGTGCTATTTGTGCGCATTTCATGACAGGACTTCTAGTTTTAACTGTATTTCTTGTGCTGTTATGAGAATAATTATAAATGCTATTTGAGTGGAGAATATATGGCGCTGCTATTCATTGGTAATCCACTCTCTTCATTCTGCATATGCAGTCGAATTTTAATATCTACTTACGTTATTACATGTACATGTATCCCAGTACAGGTTAGGAAAGATGTTAATGATATCTATTCGGGAGCGCACTGGCTCAGTGATAGAGTGTTGGACGTCTATGCTAGAGGTCCCGAGTTCGATCCCCATCTGGGACTACCCGTGTTGCGTCCTTGGGCAAGGCACTTTATCCCGGTTGCCTACATGGGGGCACGATGATGCCGTGTATTAAGATGTACTGCACGTCGATGGTGCACATGTCTTCAACCATTGTAACCCTGCTTGAGCGGAGCTTGAACAGAATTAGAATGTTAAGGAACTGATAGTTGCTCATCGATGCTCAGTGGTTCTCTCCGGTACTCCAGCTTCCTCCGCCCGTAAAACTGTCACGGTCACGATTAGCAATTGTGCATAACTATGTGACCTTAAACACCAATAAATAATAAATAAATGATCTCTATTTACTAGAATAGAATTGTAGAGAGTTGGACATGCTGTTTTTCTCCAGGAACTGAGTTACGATAATGGTGTAGTTTGATAGGAACAAAAGTGCATTTACAGTGGGTGAAATTTGACAAGAACGTTCGTTTCGTTCATCTGGTGGTTACGTAATTTAAATCTATGCGAACGGATGAAGGGTTAGCCAAAAGTTCCATCTTGAATGGTAAAGTCTAGGGGCACTCTCCCATAAATTGTATCAATACAAATCAATGGAGATGAAGTAATTTTACTTACAAGATAATTTGAAAGAGATCCACAGAATACTTTAGGTACCTTCAGTTCATAATAAAGGCCAAATATGGGCTTCTAGCACTCTACAAGTTTAGCAGCCTTTCTTGTGTCTTGATAGATATTTAGACTTTGCCATGAGAGGCTATATATATTTCAATTCTATGCAATTTATTTATTTATTTATTAGGGTTTAATGACACATTAACAGCCAAGGTCATATCATGTCGGTGACAGTTTTATGGGTGGAGGAAGCTGGAGTACCCAGAGAGAACCACCGAACAACTGCCAGCTCCCCAACATCGTAACTCCGCATTGAAGCACAGGCAGTGTTAGATTGGTTGAAGACATGTGCACCATCGACGTACAGTACGCCTTAGTACACTGTGTCATTGTGCCTCCATGTGGACAATCGTGAAGTGCCTTGCCCAAGGACACAACGCGATAGTCCGAATCGATCACTCAGACTGTCACCCATCCAAGGACTGACCGGGCTCAACGTAGCTTAACTTTGGTGATCTGGCGAGAAACGTGTTTCCGTAAGGCCACCGCGCCCCCATTCAAGCCAGAAAATTAGCAGACTGTCATCTGCAAAATGAGGTCCCCAGAGGGTGAATTTAGTGCAGGGTTACCTGGAGGTCCATTGGCTGAAACATTGCTTGTGCACAGGCCATATGTACAGAATTTGATAGCTTTACTTGGGCCATAACGCGTACATTAACGTGCATATCAACGTGCTATCTGACCGCATTTCATGACAGAACTTCTAGTTTTAACTGTACATTCAACTTCATTTGAACTTTGCAACAGACTACCGGTCTTGATTATTACACTGACAGTTCAAGAGTTCAGAACATCAAGTACCTAAGAGACAAATTCTTCTAACGGCTTCATCAGGTTTAAGGTCGATGTTCTTGACCTTTTACCTTTAGAAGCACTAGTTTTTTCATCAAATTTTTTAAAATTATTAAATGTCTAAAACAGAGCAAAATTTACCGATTCTTTGACAACGAAAAATACTAATCGATTTCAACATGACTGATCGATAAATCGTGACACCCCTAGTTATGACCCCTCATTGGAACAAGCTGGACGAGCTCGTTCTAAAGAGAGGGGTCATAACCTATGTTTCTGAGACAAATGAAAGTGTCAATGACACTGTAGCTCAACTTGTCAAGACAAAGACATGTACATGTATAGTATGTGACACAGCAATGACAAACATCTAGGTAATGACCTGATAACAAAGGTACATATAAAGTATTGTAACGGTCTGTACATAAATACTGACCGTTGTCTGTAACAAATGTATAGGTAAAGTATTGTAAAGGTGGGTGACAGTCAGATGCTGAACTAGAAAAAATCTTTGAGTCCCAGAGTGGGTCTGACTGAACCCCAAAATATTTGTTCTCATAGCACAGTGATAACAAAGGCACCCCAAAACACACTCGTTCCTGTCCCAAGATGAAAACACAAGTACTCAAGAAGTTTTGTGAAGATCAGTTCATAAATACGAGCTGTATAGAACTTGTGACAAAAAACTGATTGGACCTAATTTCGGTACAAAATGGCCACTGGCAGCCATCTTGAATTTTGGACCGTACCCAGAAACACTCATTCTCATCCCAAGGAGATAACAAAGGTACCCAAGAAGTTTTGTGAAGATCGGTTCATAAATACAGCCTCTACCCTGAGCCGTATTGACATGTGTGCTTACACTGTGTAAGTAGCACTGAATAAATCAAAGTTCATCTAATTTGCATAATTTCTGCACGAAAAAAAAACCCCTTACAATATGTGATGTATTCCATGTTACTAAACATTCATACAAAAATTTATTCAATTCAGAACTTTCATACAGAAGTTCTATACAAAAGACTGATTGCACTAATTTTGGTACAAAATGGCTGCTGGTGGCCATCTTGAATTTCGGACCACACCCAAAAACACTCGCTCTCATCCCACGGTGATAACAAAGGTACCCAAGAAGTTTCGTAAAGATTGGTTCATAAATATGGCCTCTAGTCTGAGCTGTATAGAAGATGTGTACAAAAAACTGATTAGACCTAATTTCGGTACAAAATGGCCACTGGCAGCCATCTTGAATTTTAGACCGCACCCAGAAACACTCGTTCTCGTCCCAAGGTGATAACAAAGGTACCAAAGACATTTCGTGAAGATCAGTTCATAAATACAGACTCTAGTCTGAGCTGTATTGACATGTGTACTTACTGTGTGTAAGTCGCACTGAAAAAATCAAAGTTCATCTAATTTGCATAATTTCTGCACGAGAAAAAAACCCGTATTATATGTGATGCATCCCATGGTACTAAACATTCACACAAAAAAAATTATTCAAATCAGGGCTTTCATATGGAAGTTCTGTGCAAAAATCTGATTGCACCTAATTTTGTACAAAATGGCTGCTATCGGCCATCTTGAATTTCGGACCGGACCCCAAAACACTCGTTCTCGTCCCACGGTGATACCAAAGGTACCCAAGAAGTTTCGTAAAGATCGGTTCATAAATACGGCCTCTAGCCCGAGCCGTATTGGCATTTGCACTTACAGTGCTGAAAGTAACCCCAAAAAACATCAAAATTAGTCTAATTTGCACAATTTACGTTACGAGAAAAAAACCCGTATTATATGTGATGTATCCCATTGTACTAAACATTCATACAAAAAATTATTCAAATCAGAGCTTTCATATGGAAGTTCTGTACAAAAAACAGATTTCTGCATCATCGGTACAAAATGGTGGCTGGCAGCCATCTTGAATTTCGGACCGCACCCAAAAACACTCGTTCTCGTCCCACGGTCATAACAAAGGTACCCAAGAAGTTTCGTAAAGATCGGTTCATAAATACGGCCTCTAGCCCGAGCCATAGCAGCTTGGCACTTACAGCTCTGAAAGTAACACTAAATAAATCAAAGTCAGTCTAATTTGCATAATTTACGCACGAGAAAAAAACCCGTATTATATGTGATGTATCCCATGGTACTAAACATTTATACAAAACTTTATTCAAATCAGAACTTTCATACAGAAGTTCTGTACAAAAAACTGATTTTTGCATCATCGGTACAAAATGGCCACTGGCAGCCATCTTGAATTTCGGACCACACCTAAAAACACTCGTTCCCGTCCCAGGGTCATAACAAAGGTACACAAGAAGTTTCGTAAAGATCAGTTCATAAATACGACCTCTAGCCCGAGCCATAGCCAATTGTTGACGTACGGACAGACGGACAGACGGATGGGCGGACAGACGGACGACGGGCCATGACAATAGCTCAAATTTGACTTCGTCAAAGTTGAGCTAAAAATGAAAAAATAATGAAAATTATCTGGCGATATTTGTGAATAACACTCGCCGGTTTTGGTTGTTACGTTGGGTAAAGGGTTAAAGATAAACATACAGTTAAAACTAGAAGTCCTGTCATAAAATGCGCAGAAATAGCACGTTGATATGCGCGTTAGTATGCGCGTTATGACACAATTAAAGCTATCATATTCTGTACATATGGCCTGTGCACAGGCAATGTTTCAGCCAATGGACCTCCGGGTAACCCGGAGGTCCATTGGCAGAAACATTGCGTGTGTTTGCTATGAGTAACCAGGAGAACCTGCCGTGCTTTTGATGTCATTTGATATGGCAATTGCGCGCAATTCCAACGCGCAATTATGCCTAGATAAGCGCACTATTCGTGACAGGACTTCTAGTTTTAACTGTAAATATCACTGTATACTAACCGATTTGAAAAACTGACTATGTGTTGATAATGAAGGACTAGGCTGAGACTGTGAAGAAGAGACTGAATTTGAGATGTTTACAAATGTACCAGCCCCTGATGGTGATATTGAAACTGGCGTGAGAAACGTCCCTCCATCAATAAACATGGTGTTTTGTGGTTTACACAATGCAGTTAAACGACTGCTTGGTTGTAGCACTTTTAGATTATCTAAAGAAGATTGTATCTTCCCAGTAATAGTTTTAGTGACACCTGACCCAAGTGTCCGATTTTTTTTCACACACTTATCTTCAACCGGAAGAGTCTGTACCGCACCAGACAGATCTGTGAGCTGTGTCCCTGTGATACTAACATACTGTCCATTGAACCGCGAGTCAAGACCCGTGAAAACTATACCAACACCACCATCTTTCACAACATTGTTTTTGGGTAGTTGCTTATTTGTTGATAAATTAGAAGTATTTATTTGTCCCAGTGTTGTAGTTTGAAGACTGATGTTATTCGGAATGGCAATAGCTGTAAAAGATGAATGAGTGACAGTTGGTTGAACACTGGGAACAGCTATACTGCCAACAACATTACTAATACTGTTGGCTGATGTAGAAGTACTGGGAGTTGTAACTACATTGCTCGTTGTCATGGCAACAGGACTGCCCACACTCCTCTTCCTCTTGAGCTGACAATTCCCAGAATTTAAGGTACTTGTTCCTGATAAAACTGGACTTGACACAGGGTTAACATTTTCTGTCTTTGTTTTTGAAGTTTTGCCACTAGGGGATGTTTTTGACTTCGGCTTACTTGCACATTTATTAGTAGAGTTTAGCACTTTGTTAATTCCGGCTGGAGCACTAGATAATGTGTTATCAAATGTGAATTCATATGGATCTTTCGACTCCGAGATTATCTGTGGTTCTTTAGGGAGGTTAGATTCAACACAAAGTTTTCTGAAAAATAAAATGAAAAAAATACAAATACTGTCCTTTTTATTTATTTACAAGTTTGTAAATAACACATGAATGATCATTCTGATTACGTGTGGGTTACGTCAATTGTAAAATATACGAATGAACAACACAGGTTATGACAATGTAATACAACATAAGATTATTCCATTGTTTATACCCATGTTGCCCATTTAAGAGGACTTCCACCCCAAGCATTGGTGACTGGGTCCTATTTTACCAGTAAAATAGAGTTTGTTTACCACAGTAAACAAGCACTGCTTCACTTTCTGGGGTTCCCATGAAGTACAGTTAAAACTAGAAATCCTGTCACGAAATGCGCGCTTATCTAGGCTTAATTGCGCGTAGGAATTGCGCGCAATTGCCATATCAAATGGCATCCAAAGCATGGCAGATTCTCCTGGTTACTCATAGCAAACACAGGCAATGTTTCGGCCAATGGACCTCCGGGTTACCCAGAGGTCCATTGGCTGAAACATTGCTTGTGCACAGGTGATATGTACATAATTTGATAGGCTTACTATGGTCATAGCGCGTAGATTAACGCGCAGATCAACGTGCTATTTGTGCGCATTTCATGACAGGACTTCTAGTTTTAACTGTACTGTACTATCTCAAAAGTGATTTCTTTCTCAATTACATTGTGATCTGATCATGACACACAAACACAAGTCGATATTTCATAATAAAATATTCAAAATCAAAATCGTATTATCCCTTTACCCGATGAATCGGCCACATCTGTCCACATAATTTACAAATTGAACAGTTGAAAAAAGAAACTATTTCAAAATATTTAAAAAAAACATATCATGTGACTCCCTCACTGGAACGAGCCAGTCTGGGTTGTTCCAAGGAGGGGGTCAAATGATATGATTTTGTATGTATGCTGCATACCAAACATCAAAAAGATTCTGACTGGTGGAACAGAATGTTTTTAACCCTTTGATACTTTTGTACGTCTTTTGATATACGAAATTAAACAGCGCTTTGATACTTGGTGGTCATTTGTTTTGTTATGATTTTTCGATTTTTTAAAAGTTTTATCCCCAATTCCTATTTTCTCCCGAATTGTGCCCAGTGACAGCGTTGAGCCAAATGTTATCGCAGCTTAAAATACAAAATAAAATATAATATAATCCCGCTGTCAAGACTTCTTAACGGGTTGAGGGCAAAAAGCCACTGTCACGGCTTTCAAAAAATGAGGATATCACAGCAAAAGCCAACACTTTCCTTGCTTACTGAAATTCCAGTGACCTTTGAACATCAGGATATAATTAAAGTCTCAAAGTGTTAAAGATTTTTTCCCATATTGCACTAAGTTAAAACTCCCAAATATAAACCTAGTTATAATTTGGGCTCCAATTAGGAGACCAAATATGGAGCTGAGGATTGATTTGGACAAATTAGAATTTGGTGCCCATGAGGATTCTGTACACCAAATATCAAAATTGATCAGAAGATTTTTAAAAAAATTTTCTCCTACAACACTGAGTTAAACTTCCAAATATGAACGAACCCAGGGTCCTGATTTGGACAAATTTGAATCCGACTCTCCTAATGATGCAATCAGCCAAATATCAAAAGAATATGACTTGTGGGTCTGAAGAAGATTTTTAAAGCCTATTCTTCATATTGTTCCCATGGGGAGCACAAATCAAAGCTGTGAACTTGTTTTGAACAAATTTGAACCTGACATTGCCCCCCTCACCTCTTTCCCCCCCCCCCCCCCCCCCCCCCCCCCCCCAAAAGAAAAGGATGCTGAAAACAAAATTTCAAAAGCTTCTTCTGGTAGATCTGAAGAAGATTTTTAAAGAATATACAAATATTTCTCAGATAGCACTTAGTTTGTTTTTTTTAGTGTTGAAACGATTAATGCAATTGGGACTTTTACTAATCGACTAATCGCTGGGCACTAGTCGACGATTAAACGAGTTGGTTATGCAATGTCAGATGCTAAACTTAACAATAAAGTCTACAAAACTGTGGTTTTAACTAAATTCATTGGCCGGAGTGGCTTCCAAATTACAATGCAATTAATGGGTCAAACTGCGTGACATTAAGGAAGTTAATGTCTCCATGTCTTTACGACCAAACAACCGATGGTGCAAAAAATAAATTGGTCTAATAATAAATCTTTGTTGTTCCTATTTCCTAAGGGGCACTGAGGAGAAAAGGTCACTGAAGAAGTGTACTCTGACGATGCGATTGTTCCGTGGCCTGAATAACTCAATCACACCCCTACTGTTCACAACTCATTTGTGTGTTTTAGTTAGTTGGTATCTCAAATCTTTGCCCGGTAATTTAATCTATTTTCTTCAAAATTAGAGAAGTAAAAAAAAGAGAGCTTCTTGTTTCCAATTTAGAAGAGCGAAGAAGTGCGAGTGCGATAGCGCTCCTCAAGTCGACAGCATTTTCTTAAAGGAACACAAAGTGGAAAATTCAAGGCTTTAGAGAATATACTCAGGTGACTAATCGATGAGTGATTCACTAAACAGTAAATAGATTTAGTACTAATCGCGTCAGTGTTGACTAGTCGAAAAATTGTTTCAACAAGAGTTATTTTTTAAACTTCAGGGCTCCATAGGAAGCCCAAATAGGAACCCTGGGTCTGTCCCTCCTAAGGATGCTTCTTGTCATCCTAAGGATGCTTTATGCCAAATATCCAAAGATTCTGACGGTTGGTTCTGGAGAGGATATTTTAAATTTGGGGTGGGGTTACTAACAGAGTTATGCCCAATAAGGTGCTCCCCATGGGTGTGGCAACTTCAACTAAACAAACTTAAATTCTTAACCCTTTACCCAATGAATCGCCCACATCCGCCTGCGTAATATTCAAATTCAGCAGTTGAAAAAATATTATTTTTCAAAATATTTCAAGAAAACCATATCATGTTACCCCTCGGTGGAACAAGCTCGTCGAGCTTGTTTCAACAAGGGGTCACATGATATGGTTTTGTTGAAATATTTTGAAAAATTTTAAAAAATGGTATTTAAAATAATAAATTTTGATATTGTCTGCATTGGGTAAAGGGTTAATTGACATATGATAAGGAATATGCATATCAAATTATATATATATACTGGCAACCAAGACTTGTCCAGAAACAACTCCTAAGTACTGTACTTAAAATGTAACTTACAACTTTACCCAGAGACTGCATGTTGGGACACCTGGTCTGTTACTGTATAAAGGGATCAAAATAGGAATTGGACCTATAAGGGTTAACAAGAAAAACTTGAAATACAAAGGATATTCTCAATCAAGAAGGGAGAGTGGGGAGGGGAAAGTTCAACAAGCCTCAAAAATGTTGACAACAAAATTTGTCTCCCCACAATTGACCTCAACAAAATTGAAAGGTATATCGAGGATAGCTGTCTGCAATGACTTATTCTTAGAATATGTTGTTTTATAATTTTCAATTCATAAGCTGTTAATCACTCCAGATCTTTATTAGTCAAAATGAATACACATTATGTCTTCTTTTATAATTCTTCTTCAATTTAAAAAATTATGATCGAAAAACCTATACATGCCTTGCCTATTTTTAAAAACATTACGATAGACAAAACACGATTCTCCTCGCTTAGATGTCTGTTAATCCTTTACCTAACATGAAAAGCAGACAATACATCCAAACAAAATTCTTGAATAACTATTTTTTTTCATTTTTTGTCTCAAAAACATAGGTTATGACCCCTCTTTGGAACGAGCTCGATGAGCTCGTTCCAAAGAGAGGTCATTACCTATGTTTTTGAGAAAAAAAAATGAAAAAATAATGAAAATTTTTGTGAATAGCACTGGCTGGTTTTGGCCATTACGTTGGGTAAAGGGTTAACTCTTAGAAGACGGTGAATCAGAATGAATGTATTGAACATGACATACCATGAAAAACTTACAGTAAAGCAGGTGCTTCTAGTCAAGTGTCGTCTGCCTATTCAGGCAGACAACACTTGACTAGAAACACCTGCTGAGTGTTTAGTTCTCCCCCAGCCCAAAGATACAGTTAAAACTAGAAGTCCTGTCATGAAATGCGCACAAATAGCACGTTGATATGCGCATTAATGTACGCATTATGGCCCAAGTAAAGCTATCAAGTTCTGTACATATGGCCTGTGCACATGCAATGTTTCAGCCAATGGACCTCCGGGTAACCAGGAGGTACATTGGCAGAAACATTGCATGTGTTTGCTATGAGTAACCAAGAACACCTGTCGTGCTTTGGATGCCATTCGATATGGCCATTGTGCACAATTCCAACGTGCAATCAAGCCTAGATAAGCACACTACTCGTGACAGGACTTCTTGTTTTAACTGTAGCCGAACCGTCACAGCTAGATTACCTGCCTTATCACATCATAGACAAGAAAATTTGACTCCCAGCTTCTAAGAGTTAAACCAATTAATTGTTTGATGTCAATTTCACACATTTCATTTTGAGATCAAAAAATAGTGCATCTATGTAAATGATAAACCCTGTCGCACATTTTTTATTAAATCAGCAATCATAAAAACCTTTGCATAAATACAGAATAAATCGCAAGTCGGTTTCATTCTTAATTCTACGAGTAGAATAAAAATTTTACTTGAAAACACTCTACTTTTATTTTGTTGATCCCATAAATCTTCTACAGGGCAGCCGCAGCAAAATCGTGCTATAATTCGCTGCAAAACACAGCAAGAAGTGAGGAGCACATTGGTCCAATTCGATCGACCAGCAAAACTGGCAAAAATAAACAAGGCGCAGAAATACATTTCTGTCTAAAAATAATTCCCCCACAAACATGAGCTAAACTTGCAAAAATACTTTATTATATGAGCAGTGGGTGATGTTTTCTACTGGCATTGTGTAATACTTTCAAAAAGATTTAAAGAAATCAACAATTGAACTATTAATTATGCTAGACAAATAGATTGCTTAGATTCTTTATTTACAGTATACTTAAAAAAAAACAGTTACAGTTATATAGTACAAGTAGTGTTGATGTGTATACTGAGGGAGATGACATAGCCAGATTGGCTGTCTACCTGTTACAGTTAAAACTAGAAGTCCTGTCATGAAATGTGCACAAATAGCATGTTGATATGCGCGTTAATGTAAGCGTTATGGCCCAAGTAAAGCTAGCAAATTCTGTACATATGGCCTGTGCATAAGCAATGTTTCAGCCAATGGACCTCCGGGTAACCCGGAGGTCCATTGGCAGAAACATTGCATGTGTTTGCTATGAGTAAACAAGAGAACCAGCCATGCTTTGGATGCCATTCGATATGGCAATTGCGTGCAATTCCAACATGCAATTAAGCCTAGATAAGCGCACTATTCGTGACAGGACTTCTAGTTTTAACTGTACCCCCCTTGGAATTGCAGACAGACTGTGACCAAAAATGTTTTATATGTGGCAGATTGCATGCAACGGATATAAGATGACAGAGCATGGGTAATTTCATTGCTGGGGGCCATGCTACTTTCATATACAGGTTCCATCCTACACTTACACCTACACCTATACCGGCTGGAGACTGGTGGTTTCAAATTGAAAGAAGGCAACCTGCTTATCGTGCCCACCTCACCACTCCGTGCAACTCGGAGTCCCTGCGAAAACTTGTTGTGAAACCGGTGTCAAGAGTACGCTTGGTATATTTGGGGCACAAAGTCCATGTCGGCCAGCACACCCACTGAGCACATATCTAAGAGTGCTCAGCATGTGCGTGACCGACGAGTCTTGTGTCACAACAGGGAGTACATGTATGTGTTATGGTACATCCAAATGCAAGAGTATAAGCCTGGTGGGTATGCTTCGGATGAAAATTGCTGAATATTGATGGGGCTATGCGGAGCGTGAAGGCGCGGACACGAGCAGCAAGTTTAGATTGGACAAGGGTTCCAGATTATGCAATTCAGTTTTCTCCACAAGTAGATGGTAGGACAGTGCCTTTTCATCGTATGAGAAGTAGTTTGGTTTTGATGGTGTCATGTTGGGTGTGGAGGGGAGAAAAATCACCCTCGGGTCAGAGACAGACTGGCCATATAGTCCATTGGGAAAATTCCTGGTGGGCCCCCTACTGGGTTCCCCTTGGGGCCCCCAAAACTGATGCAGCCCAACACATGCTGGTGAGTGAAATTTCATGAAAATGACCAAAAGGTGAAATGGATCTGATTGCACAGACTGTGGATTATGTCAAAATGTTCTCTATGTAGACTGCCAATAGAACACATGTCTATATACCAGCAGTCTAGTCTACCATTTATTGCTCAGAGGAAAGGAAACAGCATTCATTCAATTTGAAAAATCAAACTTTCATCTGACTGGGCCGAACTATGGTCTTCCCGATGGGTTTCATCCCCCCTTCCTCCCACTAGGATCATTTTTGCTGAATAATCCATGAAGATGATTAAAAATTGCCATCGAAATGTCCTCTACATGGACTGCAATTGATTGCTCAGATGCAAGGAAGCCGCCCATCTCTACCATAAAGAATACTTACTTATGAGGGGGTGGATGTAAATGTCTTTCTAAAGCACTAAAAAAAGCTGCTCGCAGATAATCTGTTCGCCTGTTGAATGTATAACAACCACCTTCAGTATATCTCGCACCAAATGTACAGACCTAAAATAAAGAAAATTATTAAAGTGGAATTATCTTAATTGGATATTTTCTTCACTGAAAACCTTGATAACAGTTATTTATTTATTGGGGTTTAATGACAGCCAGGTCACCTAATGTCAGATGTTAATTGTTTATACATTCAAATGATCTTGTGATCTATCGAAGAATTTCTATCATGTACTGAATTTAGCCGTGGTGGAGAGAATGTTTTTGAAAGTGGGGAGGGCAAACATAAATAGGGCACTATAAGGAAATTTGCATGCACATATATATGCAATGTGCATGTGTACGTGTACGTGTGAATGCTTGGGATATTCCCATCTGTCTGTGGAGGCACTGATCTTTTCTGAAGACAGAACATAATGCCTAGTGTTCAACCGATTACCAAAAATGGTTGCTGACTGATTACCCGTTGAGCTCACAATCGTCCAATTCTAATGCCAAATTCCGATTGTAATATCGTGTACTATTAGACGAATCAAGGCTCGAAAGAACTACATTAAACTGAACATTTTTCACTGTGTTAAACTTTGTTGACGGGGGTCGCAGTAATATTACCAGTCACACACACTTGAGCTCCCAAGAGCCACATTTACTGCCCAAGTGCCTGCAACTGGTTATTTTACTGCGACTTGAGTCAATGAAGTTCAAACTTTCAATTTTCCGGTATGAACTGGCAATTGCCGCAAGTACACTCAATTGTAAGCTTTACATGTCATTTAACTTTATTGAATGGTATCATTGGCATCATTTTACATTAACAATTGAACAATTACGAAGATAATAAAATGCAGTTAATGAATCATCCAAGCCAGAAAATAAGCAGACTGTCATCTGCAAAATGAGGTCCCCAGAGGATGAATTTAGTGATGCTACCCTGCACAACAGGGTAGCATCACTAAATTTACCCTCTGTGAACCTCGACCTAAATCAGGGTCTCAAAACTAAAGAAAAGGAGATACCCAGAGGATAAACTGACCCACTGTATGGGATAGCATCATCAAATTCACCCTCTGGGGACCTCATTCTGCAAATGTCAGCCTGCTTATTTTCAGGCCTGGAATCATCACAAAATTCTTGGCAACAAGTGGCTGAACTGATATTCCAGGAGCCGTTGCCAGTGTCATCCGTCTGCCCACAATCACCCGATTGAGGTGGCCAGTTCCAATCATCGGTTGAACACGAAAATGCCCCCCCCCCCCACCTCTGACTAAATTTCGAACAGGTACAGACCTATCAGGCCTCAGTACATCCAATAGAAGCATTTATTCTAATAAGATATTTGATGGAGCTGCATGAAAATAATCAAATTCCTGTCAATTTAATACGCTTGTTTATTCAATATTTTCCTCTGGCAAAGCTGCTATTCAATTAACTGACTTTCCTGGTACTTTCTTTCAGCAATAATAACAAAGGTATTTGTTTCCACTTCCAAGTATTGGAAGACAAAACTGGAAAGTTGATTAGTTGTCCATTAGTGGCCAGCAACAGTGACTAACAATTTAGAGAACAAGTAATCACATAAGCCTGAAAAATTCAAATAAAATGTAACCAATGAAGAGCAATATCTCCCTCAATTTTAATTAAGTCATTGTTATTTTGAATTGGTGTCCAATACGTAATTAACCCTCTACCCAACGTAATGGCCAAAACCGGCCAGAGCTATTCTAAAAAATCGCCAATTAATTTTCATTATTTTTTCATTTTTTGTCTCAAAAACATAGGGTCATAACCTATGTTTTTGAGATGAAAAAAATTAGTTATTCAAGAATTTTTTTTGGCAAGTGTCGTCTTTTTTCATGTTGGGTGAGGGTTAATACAAAAACATGATATCAAAATGTATTAAAATCAGATGTTTGCCTTTTAAGTGATTGCAGAAAAAATGAAATTTTGAGAAAAAGTCAACAAAGGGCAATAACTCAATATTATAGAAAGGCGCTGTGGTTTTCAAACTTGTTGAGGCAATATTAATGCAAAGAAGCTTAACATATTTTATTGAAATTAGAGGTCTACCATTCAAGTCATCACAAAAAATATGAAATTTGGGGCAAAATTCAACAAATAAAATCAGCCTGTTATTGCATATTATTACAACTTTAGCGGGTGGTCTCCAGTACATTAACAAAGTTTCACAGGGCATTACAAGAATAACACTCAACTTAAAAAGGTCACTTGACATGTCGGGCCATTGATGAGCGAAAACTCTCATTAACAGCCCGACAGATCACATGATTTTTGTTCCTTGCTGCCGTTCACTCGGAAATGGAAATGGCTTCATCTTGTAAACAATATGATTTTATTTAAATTATTAAATATGTAAAATGGTGAGTAAAGTTAGCCCCATAAGAACAAGCAGCTGTATCTATATAAGTAAGTCTGTATACATTGTAATCCTTTTTTCCTGACTTAAAAGCGATAAGCATCGGGTATGTTTTAAGTTTTCTAACTTCGTTGCAATTAAAAGCGTACCACTGCCGATCATGTGATAATCATGTGACTCCAGTTTGTTTGACAACAGACAACATTATCAACTCGTCCCAGAGTTCCAATGTGTTCTATGTGCCTACTAGAACACATTGGAACTCAAGGGATGATCTGTCGAAGTTGAAAACTTTAAAAATGCCATGTAAGATACAGGGTCAAAACTTTCTCAGACTCCCAGTGGTAATAATAGTAATAACATGACTTCGTCTCGGGCCTTTTATAAGATGTCGGGCTGTTATTCACACCTGTTGGGCCGTTAATAGAGCACAATGCCCACCAAAGTCATGTTATTGTTATATTATTACCACTCAATCTATAAGTTACTAGTTGATTAACATAAGTTTGGAGGCCCGTTAAAACTCCATAATTTCAGTGACGTCATTCGACGGAGCCGGGCGATAATGGTATAAATAGCCATTAGCGGCCCATGGCCCAGCTATTATTAGATTCAAGTTAGCTGTGACAGGGAGTGGTAATAACAGTAATAACATGATTGTTTCCAGGCATCATGATTCATTAGCGGCCCTGCAGCAATGATGAACAGCCCTTGGGCTTATTAACGGTCCTCAACGTCATCTCGGGCCTTTTATAAGCTGTTGGGCTGTTATTCACACCTGTTGGGCCGTTAATAAACCACAATGCCCTCCAAAATCATGTTACTGTTATATTACAAATGTCACAACACAATAGCATGTCAGTCTCTTTGAATTCATGGTTTGGACATGTATGAAAGAAAAGAAATCCAGGACTTTCAATGATTTTTCACAGAAAATTTCAAGTACATCCCAGAACTTCACTTAAAATTATGTTAATTATCCCTCAGTATGTGTACATGCCAATGTACTGTAAGTTACATGGCGTGTAGCTGGCAGATACATTTCCATTCAAGGCGATGATAGTTCATATCAGGTGAGGTTAGAGCTGCACGATATTCAAAACTGAATACCGGTATCGGTATTCAAAAAAATACCGCGGCATACTGGTATATCGAAAACTGTTCAGATATATGAACACAAGTACTACAATCGAGACATCACAGTCGGAAAGAATTAGCACCCCTTGATGGTGCGGTTTTAAAAACCTTTACCCTACGCAGCGATATCAAAATTTATTATTTTCAAAAGTTAAAAAATTTATAGTAATTTATATATTTTTTATACTTACCAATGACCCAGACTTAGCTGGTGCTAACTCTAACAAAACCAGGGCCAAACACAAATTTTGCCCCCCAATCCCCAAAATTTGCATCCAAAACAAAAAGAAATCATGTCCTAAAGGACCTCCATACTACGCCTCTACTGCGCATGCGCAGTGACGCAGACGTCCCGAAATTGGCGCCAATTATCATTCTTACTGGCAGTGCCTGGTCAGCGCTATGTACTCAGCGGGGAGGCAAGAGTTCCCAACTCCAGGGAGGGCCATCCCCGTCTGGGTCATTGGTAAGTATAAAAAATATATAAATTACTATAAATTTTTTAACATTTTTATACTGTACCAATGACCCAGACTTAGCTGAATAGTAAACAGGCTGGAGGGCCTAGGACATAGAGGAAAATCCAATAAGCTCAACTATATAGAAAAGAGGTAACCCCTTAAGGAGAAAAGGAGTATTAGGCTTTACATGTATCTTTCTTATTTAATATTAAATTAGAAAGATACACTACCCTTAATAATTGAGCACAATAACATTCATGTTCTCTATTACATCCAGTATATCCCTTATACTAATTATTTTTAAAGCAAGCCAATAAATAAAGTAGTCCAGAGAATTGAGACTCTTTATAGTCATTTAAAAGTGTCCGAGTATGGTATATTAAAGCCGTTTGACACTTGACATATACAAATGCTTCACACCGAGCTACACTTTAAAAATAAGACATGAATGAATTTTAACATTAAAATTACACTTTAAAACCATCCCGGAAGCGACTCAGAAATACTGACTTGGAGGAGGCATTCCCTTGCTTTTCACTATAAAGCAGGTGACCTAAGGGAACACCCGCCCCCCCCCCCCCCCTTCCCCTTGCCCTGGGTCAAATAGCCCAGAGCGAAGAGGGCAGCCGGACGGAGTCACTGCCAGAACAGAAAGCCTGCATAACTATAGTTGCAACTGTTTAGTGGACGACATTCTGAGCAACAGATAACGGACCTAAACAATGCAGGTCTCTAGAAATGGACTCAATATTTCTGAGATAAAAATTCGTAAATGTGGATGGCTGAGACCAATAAGCAGCCTTCATTAAATCTGTAATAGCAACACTATTAGCATAAGCCCAGGAAGAAGAAAGAGCTCTTACTTCATGAGCAGAAATCTTAAGCACAGACTGCTGAGAAGAAGATAAATTTTCATAAGCAGTGCGGATAGTTAATTGAATCCATCTAGCAATAGAATGGACCGAAATGTCCTTTCTATTAGGCATCAAAGACAGAAAGAAACGTTTCCGTCCCTTTCTGATAAGCTGAGATCTCTGTTTATAGATACGTAATGCTCTAACAGGACAGAGTAAAGGCCTACGCCCGTCTGAAGACGGAAGAGCCTTAATAACAATAGGTTCCGGATATTTATTAGGAGCCTGATTCTTAGCTAAAAAACCCACATTAGTAGTGAAGGTGATAGTGTTCCCAACACTACGATAGTGAGAATCATCCACCGACAGTGCATGAAGCTCACTGACTCTTCTAGCAGAAGAGAAAGCTAAGAGAAAAGCTGTCTTATAAGATAAGAATTTGAAATCTACTGTCCCAAGAGGTTCAAATGGCTTTTCCTTCAATTTAAGAAGAACCCAAGCTAAATTCCACTTAGGAATTAATCTAAGAGTTCTGGGTCTATTTATCGAAAAGTTTCTAACCAACTTAGATAAAGAGACATTAGATCCAATTTGTAAACTATCATGATGTGCATAGGTATCAGATAACATAGATCTATAACCCTTTATAGTAACAGGCTGCAGTTTGATTTCGTCAAACAAGTATACTAGAAAGTTTGCAATGTCTGGTATAGAGGGATCGAATATATCTACAGAATGATCCCTACACCAACGACGAAAAACCTTCCACTTAGCCGCATAGTTTAGCGAAGAGGAGGTCCTCCTACAGTTAGAAATCGCGTCCACTGCTCGTCCTGTAAAGTGTTTGCCATGCAAGAAGGACCGCACAACGGAAAAACGTGAAGGTTGAGACCTTGCGGGTTGTGATGGAGTTGGCGCGATTTCCCCTGCGAAAGAAGATCCTCCCGTGGAGGAAGCTTTCGCGGTAGGTCCCACAACAGACACCTGAGTAGATTTATCCACGGTCTCTGTGGCGACAGAGATGCTACCAACAGAATCTTGCATTGAGATTGTTTTATCTTTAGCATTACTTGTTGAATTAACGGCGCTGGAGGATACGCATATCCTATCATTCCGTCCCAAGGGATCGACAGAGCGTCTACTGCAAATGCTCTTGGATCCGGACACGGAGACACATACGTCTGCAACTGATTGTTGAGAGGTGTCGCAAATAAGTCTATCATTGGCCGTTCCCATTGGTAGCAAATCTGATTGAATACTTGTTTGTTGAGAGTCCACTCCGACGGCAACAAGCGACCCTTTCGTGAAAGGGAGTCTGCTAGCACATTCAGACGACCCGGTATGTGACGGACCGAAAGAAGAACGTGATGTTCTAGCGCAAACAGAAGGATTCTTTCCGTTAGATTGAACAACGGAACTGAATGAGTGCCTCCCTGATTCCGTATATACGCCACTACTGTCGTATTGTCGGATAGGATTTGGACATGAGCATTGTGAATAATGTCCATCCAGTGACGTAACGCAAGCCAAATTGACATCATTTCCTTGATGTTTATGTGCTTGCACAGGAATTGCGGATCCCAAAGACCCTGGCATCTCGAATCCGTTGGGATTAATGATGCACCCCAACCTGTTTGGCTGGCATCCGTCATAATGGTAAAACTCGGATCCGGCAACTGCAGCGGAACTCCCTGAGTTAACCACTGAATGTTTGCCCAAGTCTGAATCTCTTGTTTCACTTGATCTGACAAGAGAACGTCTACATCGAGCGAATGAATTTTCACACTCCAATTCTGAGTCAAGAAAATTTGAAGAGGACGTGTGCGTAACCGCCCCATCGGAATGAGATCCGCGGCGGCTCCGCACAGACCTATCAGTCTCATAAATTCTCTCGCCGTGACTTTGTCTGCGTGCAGACAATAGCGAGCGTAACAACTGACTAATTTCGCTCTGGTTAACGGCAGACGAACGAGATTGTTGTGCGTCTCGAAGCTCATTCCCAGATGAGTGAATGACTTGGACGGCACCAGATCCGACTTCTCCTCGTTTACTATAAAACCGAGACGTCGGAGCAATAGAAGAAGATTCTGAACATCGTTCTGAAGCGTTAACTCGTTGCCGTACCTCTGAAGAATGTCGTCCAGGTAGGCCGACGTTAACGCAGACGAATGAGCTCGGAAATAGATCATTACCGAGTTCATTACCCGAGTGAAAGCCCAGGGTGCTAGATTCAATCCGAAGCACATCGCCGGAATTGATACACCACTCCTAGAACTGCGAAGCGTAGGTACTTTTGGAATGTCGGATGTACCATGACGTGAAAGTACGCATCTTTGAGATCTATGCTCGTTGCATAATCGTTCACACGAATACTCGCTCTGACCGACCGAATCGTCTCCATATAAAACTTCGGAGCGACGATCAGCTTGTTTATCCAGCTCAAATCTATGACTGGACGGAACGAGCCGTCTGGTTTCGGAACCAGAAACAGATGGCTGTAGAATCCCGGCGATTCCTGGTTTTCTACGACCTCTACCGCGTTCTTCATTAAAAGAGACTGCACCTCTGATAACAGAGCGTCTCTTTTCTGCGGATTTGACGGAAGATGAGTCCACTTTGGACTTCGAGTTAATGGAGGCTTTCGTTTGAAGGATATCTTTAGACCTTCCGAAGTCACTCCTCTCACCCAAGGGTCGTCCGTAATCGATGCCCATTCTTGTGAAAAGCTCGACAACCTTCCGCCAACCGGTACGCGATAGAGGTTTAAGCCATCACCTCCTGGACCTGCGAGGCCTGCGGTAGGAGAAACCACGTCCTCCACGGCCCGCACCTCGCCCCGTCGACCTCGGGGCGTCCGACCGATTGTCCCGGCCTGAAGGACGTCCCGAACGAGAGTCGCTACCCTGATGGTCTCTCGAATAAGACCAAGAGGACGCACCGGAACCTCTATAGGAACCTCTCTTGGGCGCATTAGACCCAGAAGTGCCTGTCTTATTCTTGTCTGCTGTATCCGACTTCTTAGGAGCAGATTTGAACAACAGAGAATCCTTAGCTTTCTTTGTAATTTTATCATAAATAGCAGAAAGCTTGCCGTCAAAGAGAAGTTCTCCTGAGACCGAAGCGACTCTAAGAGAGTTCTTCACCTTAGTATCCACTAGTGTGGATGTAGCTAGGGCTGCGTCACGTCTAACCAACTCCAGATTTGCCACTGAAAGGGCGGAGTTACACGTGGAATAAGCTACTGCCCTTGAAAGAAGTCTTAAAGAGGATTGTATATCCTGAAACTCTTTCCCTTGAAGGCGCAGTGATAACGCCTTAGTAAGGTGATCTGCGTAAGATAAGGCATCTAAATTGGCTCTGTTAGACGCAATAGCTGTTTCCAACACCGTGGTTGGAATAGAAGCCGACGACGGTAATGATAGCTCTAAGTCTTCCGCCTCGTCGTCCATACGCAGAGGAACTCTCGGTATACCCTGTCCTGCCGTATCGAATTTATTCCTTGCATTAATGAAAGGCAAGTTGAGAGTATTAGCGGACAAGAAACCTGCTTTCCCCGTCTTGGAAGCAAGTTTAAATATAGCGTCGTTCAATAATTCAAATGTTCTTGCAACATTATTGGACTGCGACGGAAACTCGGGAGCGATGTCCCTGAACCGCTCAAAAAATTCAGAGTCCAATGACGCTATAATCCTCTTGTCCGGAACCGCAGCAGTCTGGCCCGACGGAACAACTTGAGGGAGAAAGTGCCGGATGAAGTCCACGGCAGCTTTATGTTGTTCCGAAAGGGATAGCTCCAAGTCATCCGTATCCCTTTCACCATCCGGTCGGACCTCATGATGTTCCCGGTCGTCCGCCCCCGATGCTTCGGCGGAGCGTACCGACCCAGCGCCGTCGGATAATTCTCGATCCGACACCGTTTCTGTCGGCTGCTGGGATGCTGCGATAAGCTGTGCTATCTGCACAAGAATGTCCGGCGTCGAGACCTGCGGAGGCGCAGTCTTTCGCTGCTTCGCCGAGGGCAGCTCCGCATCAGATGGCTCCCGCATACTTTTCCTATGCGAACGTCCGGAGTCCATCGGTCTCGAATCCCTGGCTGCCGGATGGTGTGACCTGGTCGCCGAAGAATCCTTGATCGGCGAAGCTAGCAATATATCGGCGGTCACGCAGCCAAGGTGCGGTCGTGTGCGCTAACGAGAAGAGGAAGCCTTAACAGTCTCCGCGGACTGCTTATACAACGGAGCGTCCCGAGCGACGGACGTATGCTCCGCTAAAGACACATTCTGTACCACAACATCTGGTCCCAGATGTTGTTGTACGAGAGAGGGGCCTCTCTCGCTCGCGGCCCGGCTGGACCTGGACGAGCTAGGAACCGGACTCAAAGACTTCCTCCGTTTTCGCTTACTATCCGCCGTCACTGGGTGTGCATCTATTATGTTTATAGTGCTTGCATCACCCAAAATTTCCTCCTGGACCGCATCGGACGAACCCGGCTGCCGAACCATTCGGTGAATGGACGCTACACCGGGCGAGCTAGCGGACGACATTTGTCTAATCTCCATGAGCACTTTTGCCGCTAGCTCTGAATTCATTTGTGACGACGGACGCACACTTGTAGAAGATAACATGGAAATATCACCCTGTTCTTGTTCCTCTGAAATAGAAACTGAGAGAGTAGAATGACCTTGCGGAGAAAGAGCCGGCATAGCCCTTTCTCCAGAAACAACATATCGTGACACACGTTTCCAATGTTTCTCATCCCAATATTCACATATAGGACAGGGATTAATGCGAGAACACTGACTACAATTAATACAATGATCATGAAAGTCAGAGGAAGATTTCTTCCTATTACAATTTGAACAAAGTCCCTTCATTGTGAAAGAACAACAAGTCCTAATTACTCGCAAAAACCCCTGACACAAAGATACATAATAACATGATCCATTAATAAATGAAAAAACAATTACATATGAAAATAATTTTGAAAAATATTTTTTCAGCGAAGCCCAAGTTGCTGAAAAGTAACGTTGAGCCCCGATGGATCCGATGGCAAAGTGTGGTCAAAAATTTTAAATTTATATTAAATAATTAATGAGACACTTACGGATAATATAAATGTATCTTATAATGATATAAACTACAGCAAAGGCAAACAGCCCCCCTCAAAAAAGGCTGTTGCCAATGAAAACAAACAGTGTAAAACACCAGAAAACATGACTCCAGGCACTGAAAAAACTGGCCCGGAATCAGTCATCAAATTACACTCTATCTGATGCAAAACAGAGACTCCCAGGGGAGAATCTGCAGAACATCAGATGGAAGATGCAGAACACAAACGTTATACACCCATGGGTGAAAACGTAACTATGGGGAAAACAACAGAAAACATTCTGTAACCAAGCAACTTTCCCAGGAAATTTTAGAAATGAACTTTCTCAAAAATATGCCAAAAGCATGGGAGAATTGCAAGGGGGGACTTTAGAAGGCTAGGGGAGAGGAAACACTGAATAAGCAGTGCAACATTTAGCAAGAATGACAACAAGAGGCCCATGCCTCGAAAATAGGCAACTTAACATAATTTCATCAAAAAATTTTAAGTACAGCCCTGATTATTTTTTGTCACTTCTTTTTCCTCTCCTCCTTCTATCCTCCTTAGAATCACATTTTCTCCAAAAATTACGTGTCTGGCATCCTTTAAACTGAGATTTACAAGCACAAAGATCAGTGAGATGTTGACTGATGAAGGGCCAAACAGAGAATGATAATTGGCGCCAATTTCGGGACGTCTGCGTCACTGCGCATGCGCAGTAGAGGCGTAGTATGGAGGTCCTTTAGGACATGATTTCTTTTTGTTTTGGATGCAAATTTTGGGGATTGGGGGGCAAAATTTGTGTTTGGCCCTGGTTTTGTTAGAGTTAGCACCAGCTAAGTCTGGGTCATTGGTACAGTATAAAAATTTAGTTTATCAGATTTCAACAAAACTATATCATGCGACCCCTCATTGAAAAAAACTATATCATGTGACCCCTCATTGGAACGAGCTCGTTGAGCTCGTTCCAATGAGGGGTCACATGATATAGTTTTGTTGAAATTTTTTAAAATTATTTTTTCAACTGCTGAATTTGTATATTACGAGGGCACAAGCAGACGATTCCTTGGATAAAGGGATAATATTATTCATTCGGGGCTACAGTTAAAAAAATGAAGACATCTTGAAAATTAAATTATGGGTAAATAAATAATGACGATAAACCGATATTTTTGTTATTACACCGGTATTCAATCGATTTTGGTTTGAATACTGGTATATCGGTTTATTGATATACCGTGCAGCCCTAGGTGAGGTGAATGTAACATATTTATGATGTTGGAAGTCCATGTAATTCAAGGGATTAATAAATTTTCACAAGAAATGCATCAAAATAGTAATGACGGATACTCACCTGACATCAAATAATATCAGGTGAATTACCTGGTAAGGCAGAACTGTGTTCTGATTGGACAAAGCAACTTTGAGGAATAATAAATTTATTTATCGGTGTTTAAGGTCTCTTTCAGCATTTATAGCTATATCATGCTCACAAAAAAGGTACACAGTGAAGTTTAGCCAATCACTGATCTATGCTACACACCTGAGAGGACTTCCACCCCAGGCATTCGTCACTAATCCTATTTTACTGATAAAGAAACAATTGTTTACCACTGTAATCAAGCACTACACACTTCCCAGGATTCTCATGAGGAGTACAGTACAGCCTATAAGAAAGTATACAGTCAGGAAATATTCTTTTGTTGATGACGCCATATTATTGCCTTATTTTGGCGATATTCCTATAGCAATAACGCGATATTTTCAAGATCTTGTGGTGAATATCGCAAGACAAACGCTCGCATGGCATGATGCTTTCATAACTATTGTTCGTAATTTTTCAGATTAAAAGAAGAAGAGCGAATACTTATAATAATATGGATGATTTGAGTTGTGCAAAGTTTTTTTTGTTAAACGAACTGACGTAGACAATATCAAGCAGGAATTTGGGTGATGTAAAACAAAATAGAAATATTCGTGAAAGCACAATTAGTTTAGTTGTATTATTAATGTGTGTGTGATATATTTTGGACACGTTTTAAAATATCTATCATAAATTTTAACAAAATACGAATGAGGTACTTACACTTTTCTTTGAATTAAATTCAACAATGAAAAATATCCTTCATAATCCTTCCTAATATTCGAAAATTATCCAGAATTATATACACATAAGCAAGAATACGTCCACCCAGCAGTACGAACTGATGAACTGATTGCAAAATACTGTGCTCAATTTCAGAATTGTTTTTCAAGCTTCGTGCTTATTAAAACATGTCTTTGTGTACTTATTTGTTTTGTAATTGCATTGAAATGAGAGTTGTTAACAATTATTTGAGTGTTTATGTTTGTTTACTGTTTAGTATTGATATGACTTCACTAATTCTTTGTGCTTTCTTTAACTGAAATGATTACTGTTAATAATTAATCATGTTTTGTTTTTTAAATATGTCCCATTGTACTGTTTGTAACTTGTTCTTTGAGGTTCCGTCATCTTAGTGCGTTCGACCAGCCAAATAACGACCAACCAACGTGTTATTCCTATAAAAATATTGCGATATTCAGATACGAATGTGATGCAAATATCGCCCAAACAGCGAGTTATTAGTGCGACCAGGCTTCCACTTTATTGTCGGCTGTACTATACATGTCAATTAACCCTTTACCTAACATGAAAAGCAGATGACACTTGCAAACAAAAATAACTAACTGGAATAACTAAATATTTTCATTTTTTGTCTTCAAAGCATAGCTTATGACCCCTCATTGGAATGAGCTAATCGAGCTCATTCTAATGAGGGGTCATAAGCTAAGTTTGGAGACAAAAAACTAGAGGCTCTAAAAAGCCTGTAATCGCTCACCTGGAACTACATATAAACAAGAGGCCCCACGGGGCCTGAAGCGCTCATCTTGTACAGAACACAATCTAAACAGAGTCCAAGAATGAGTCTACATTAAGCAAGCCATCTCCATAGGCTACACTGTCAATCCTTGAGTCCCTCAGGAGTGACAAAAATAATCTGCGCATCATGCCTTTTCTTCAGTTGATCATAAGTAAAATGTAGAGCTCCCCTATGAAGCCCCTTGATACAACCTATGTGGATTAATCTTAGTACCTCTAGAAGGTACTGAATACAAAATTTTTAATTCTTCAGCAAAATGGCCAATTCCGGCTCTCATAGAGAGCCCAAATATTAACCCAGGCTCTTGATTTGAACACAGTTAAATCTGACTTCCCTAGAGATGTTGTGTACCGAATATGAAAGCATTCTGACGGTTGGATCTGAAGAAGAGAAATTGTAAAGAAATTTCTCCGAATTGCACTAAGTTCAAATTTGGCCTACCATAGCGAGCCCAAATATTGACCTATGGATCCGATTTGAACAAACTTGAATCTGACCCCCCTAGAGATGTTGTATACCAAATGTGAAAGCATTCTGACAAGTGAATCTGAAGAAGAAGATTTTTGAAGAAATTCCCTCATATTGTACTAAGTTAAATTTCATGTTCCCATATGGAGCCCAAATATTAACCTAGGCACTCGAATTGAACAACCTGGAATCTGACCATCCTAGAGATGTTGTATACCAAATATAAAAGTATTTCGACTGGTGGATCTGAAGAAGATTTTTAAAGAAATTTTCTCATATTGCACTAAGTAAAAATTTGGTCTACCATAGTGAGCCCAAATATATACCTAGGGATCTGATTTGAACAAACTTGAATCTGACCCCCATAGAGATGTTGCATACCAAATATCAAAGCATTCTGACTGATGGATCTGAAGAAGAAGATTTTTTTAAATTACCCTCCATATTGAACAAAGATAAAATTTGGGCTTCCATAGGAAGCCCAAATATTAACCTAGGGACTTGGTTTGAACAATCTAGAATCTGACCCTCATAACAATGAGGTATACCAAATATTAAAAGATTCTGACTGGTGGTTCTGAAGAAGAAGATTTTTAAAGAATATTCCCCATATTACCCTATGTTAAAACTTCGGGCTCCTGTAGAGAGCCTAAATATGAACCAATGAGCTTTATTTCAACAAACTTTTATCTGACCCCCCTATGAATGCTGTATACCAAATATCAAAAGATTCTGATGATTGGTTCTGGAGAAAAGATTTTTAAAAATTTTTGCAAATATGCTGACTCAGCATTTTTTCGATGCCCATTACAGAACACCCTAAATAACCGATGGCAATTTTTTTTTACCATTCAATTCTACTGGTCATAAGGATACTTCATACCAAATAAAAGCTCTCTGTTCCGTGGGGTTTGGGAAATATGAGCATTTGAAAATATTTCTATTTTTAGCTCCCAGGGTTCCCATGGGGATGCGGGAATTTTTTTTTTTTGCATGGGTCATGTACTTATGACCCAATAATACCACAAACCAAATTTGGTTCATACCGGACCATCGGTTCAGAAAATAGAAATTTTGGGCGGGGCCAAAAATCTTACCCCTCCTATTACAAAGCCAAATATTACTTCACGAACTTCGTTTGAACAAACTTCATTCTACACCTCATATGGAAGCTCCATAGCAAATATCAAGTCATTGTACACACTGGTTCTTGAGAAGAAGATTTTAAAAATATTTGGGTGCATTTTCCCCCACTCCCTCCCTATGGGGCTGGGCATGCTGAGTTGAACAAAAATGAAATGCCCCTTTGGGACCATCACTCACACAAACTTTCACTTGAATTGGCCCAGTGGCTTTGGAGGAGAAGACCAAAACATGGTGTTGACGGACGACGGACGGGAAGCGATGAGATTAGCTCAGCTTGACTTTGTCAAGATGAGCTAAAAATGTGATTTCCCATAGGCTTTCCATGATAACTATGAGCTGCAAATGTGGCCATGTTTGCAACATTACATCAACATTACAGTTAAAACTAGAAGTCTTGCCACGAACTGTGCGCTTATCTAGGCTTAATTGTGTGTAGGAATTGAGCGCAATTGCCATATCGAATGGCACCCAAAGCATGGCAGGTTCTCCTGGTTACTCATAGCAAACACAAGCAATGTTCCTGCCAATGGACCTCCGGGTTACCCGGAGGTCCATTGGCTGAAAGTTTGCTTGTGCACAGGCCATATGTGCAGAATTTGATAGCCTTACCACGATCATAACTCATAGATTAACGCGCAAATCGACGTGCTATTTGTGCGCATTTCAGGACAGGACTTCTGGTTTTAACTGTACATGAGGATAATCGGTAGGTGTCCCCAGTCCTCAATCACGAGGTGTTGCAAAATATCAGATTCCAAACACTAATTAGGCCACACAAAATAAATCTTCTGTTTCTCAGGCCATTTTTTGTCAAATTGCATGCGAGCGAGCGTTTTTTTATTTTATATTTCTCTAATTATTTCTTTGTCATCAAAAGTTCATATTATAGTTTTATATTTTAGGCCTCATAATCTACGGAATAGCATAGGTGGTGGTGTATTTCGTCCCTCGAGAGCAAGAAGGCTTTGCAATGCTAAGGCATTGCAAAGCCTTCTTGCACTCAAGGGACAAATTTATCAATTTTTTAAACTGGGTAAAATATCAGACATAAACCATTTAATTTTTATTTTATTTAAGTTTACATTGGCTATAAAAAGAAAGCATGCGGCAGCCAAAAGGATCATGCGGGAGGGCCTGAGAAACAGATTTTTAATTTTTTTAGGCCTTATAGGAATATTTATTATTATTTACTTATTGATTGTTGTTTAAGGTCACTTACTTATGCACAATAGTTAATGATGACTGTGACAGTTTTACGGGTGGAGGAAGCTGGAATACCCTGAGAGAACAACAAAGCGTCGATGAGCAACTGTCAGCTCCTCAACATTCTAACTCTGTTCAAGTGCCGCTCAAGCAGGGTTACAACTGTTTTTGGATTTACCCACTGAAATCTGAACAGTGAACCAGTAGTTGTCTATCAAGGGCACACAACTACTTGTTGTATTACACATTACTGAACTTAATGCATGATACAGCGCAACCCTGTTAATAGAATACCCACTTTGCCATTGAAAATTATTCAATTAACAGGAGTATACAATTAACAGGGAGTGCACCACTTTCCTGTATTCTCGAGATAAACTTGGCATTTATTCTATTATATCTTGTTTGACAGAGCTCTATGAGCTCTGTCAAACAAGATAAAATAGATTAAATGCCTGTATTGGATATACTGAGGCCAAATAGGTCTATAAACAAAGGAAAACTGTCGCGCGTCAGGGTAATTTCTCGACCAGATACAAGATTTTTTATTCAATTAACAGGAGCTTACTCTATAACCTGTATTCAATTAACAGGTCAAATTTGTACTGGAGGTATGGTAAATGGTTTTATGTTGGAAAATTATATTCAATTATAGGGTTATTCAGTTAAGAGATATCCAATTTAGTGGGCTCCACTGTATAGCACTAGATTTTTAGCATTTTATCACGCAAGATGATAGATTACACATTACTGAACTTACTGTTTTTGGATTTACCCACTGAAGTCTGAGCAATGAACCAGTAGTTGTGTATCAAGTGCTCGATATTAAACATTTACTGAACTTAATGCATGATATAACACTAGGTTTTTAGCATTTTATCACGCATGATGATATATTAGACATTACTGATCTTAATGCATGATATAACACTAGATTTTTAGCATTTTATCACACAGGATGATATATTACACATTACTGAACTTAATGCATGATATAACACTAGATTTTTAACATTTTATCACGCATGATGATATATTACACATTACTTAACTTACTGAACTTAATGCATGATATAACACTAGGTTTTTAGCATTTTATCACGCATGATGATATATTAGACATTACTGATCTTAATGCATGATATAACACTAGATTTTTAGCATTTTATCACACAGGATGATATATTACACATTACTAACTTAATGCATGATATAACACTAGATTTTTAGCATTTTATCACACAGGATGATATATTACACATTACTGAACTTAATGCATGATATAACACTAGATTTTTAGCATTTTATCACACAGGATGATATATTACACATTACTAACTTAATGCATGATATAACACTAGATTTTTAACATTTTATCACGCATGATGATATATTACACATTACTTAACTTACTTAACTTAATGCATGATATAACACTAGATTTATAGCATTTTATCACACAGGATGATATATTACACATTACTGAATTTACTTATTTTAATGCATGATATAACACTAGATTTTTAGCATTTTATCACACAGGATGATATATTACACATTACTGAACTTAATGCATGATATAAAACTAGATTTTTAACATTTTATCACGCGTGATGATATATTACACATTACTTAACTAACTTAACTTAATGCATGATATAACACTAGATTTTTAGCATTTTATCACACAGGATGATATATTACACATTACTGAACTTAATGCATGATATAACGCTAGATTTTTAGCATTTTATCACACAGGATGATATATTACACATTACTGAACTTAATGCATGATATAACACTAGATTTTTAGCATTTTATCACACAGGATGATATATTACACATTACTGAACTTAATGCATGATATAACTCTAGATTTTTAGCATTTTATCACACAGGATGATATATTACACATTACTGAACTTAATGCATGATATAACACTAGGTTTTTAGCATTTTATCACAGAATGATATATTACACATTACTTAACTTACTTAACTTAGTGCATGATATAACACTAGATTTTTAGCATTTTATCACACAGGATGATATATTACACATTACTGAACTTAATGCATGATATAACGCTAGATTTTTAGCATTTTATCACACAGGATGATATATTACACATTACTGAACTTAATGCATGATATAACACTAGATTTTTAGCATTTTATCACACAGAATAATATATTACACATTACTTAACTTACTTAACTTAATGCATGATATAACACTAGATTTATAGCATTTTATCACACAGGATGATATATTACACATTACTGAACTTACTTATTTTAATGCATGATATAACACTAGATTTTTAGCATTTTATCACACAGGATGATATATTACACATTACTGAACTTAATGCATGATATAACACTAGATTTTTAACATTTTATCACGCATGATGATATATTACTCATTACTTAACTTACTTAACTTAATGCATGATATAACACTAGATTTATAGCATTTTATCACACAGGATGATATATTACACATTACTTAACTTACTTAACTTAATGCATGATATAACACTAGATTTTTAGCATTTTATCACACAGGATGATATATTACACATTACTGAACTTAATGCATGATATAACGCTAGATTTTTAGCATTTTATCACACAGGATGATATATTACACATTACTGAACTTAATGCATGATATAACACTAGATTTTTAGCATTTTATCACACAGGATGATATATTACACATTACTGAACTTAATGCATGATATAACTCTAGATTTTTAGCATTTTAGCACACAGGATGATATATTACACATTACTGAACTTAATGCATGATATAACACTAGATTTTTAGCATTTTATCACAGAATGATATATTACACATTACTTAACTTACTTAACTTAGTGCATGATATAACACTAGATTTTTAGCATTTTATCACACAGGATGATATATTACACATTACTGAACTTAATGCATGATATAACGCTAGATTTTTAGCATTTTATCACACAGGATGATATATTACACATTACTGAACTTAATGCATGATATAACACTAGATTTTTAGCATTTTATCACACAGAATAATATATTACACATTACTTAACTTACTTAACTTAATGCATGATATAACACTAGATTTATAGCATTTTATCACACAGGATGATATATTACACATTACTGAACTTACTTATTTTAATGCATGATATAACACTAGATTTTTAGCATTTTATCACACAGGATGATATATTACACATTACTGAACTTAATGCATGATATAACACTAGATTTTTAACATTTTATCACGCACGATGATATATTACACATTACTTAACTTACTTAACTTAATGCATGATATAACACTAGATTTATAGCATTTTATCACACAGGATGATATATTACACATTACTTAACTTACTTAACTTAATGCATGATATAACACTAGATTTTTAGCATTTTATCACACAGGATGATATATTACACATTACTGAACTTAATGCATGATATAACGCTAGATTTTTAGCATTTTATCACACAGGATGATATATTACACATTACTGAACTTAATGCATGATATAACACTAGATTTTTAGCATTTTATCACACAGGATGATATATTACACATTACTGAACTTAATGCATGATATAACACCAGATTTTTAGCATTTTATCACACAGGATGATATATTACACATTACTAACTTAATGCATGATATAACTCTAGATTTTTAGCATTTTATCACACAGGATGATATATTACACATTACTGAACTTAATGCATGATATAACACTAGATTTTTAGCATTTTATCACAGAATGATATATTACACATTACTTAACTTACTTAACTTAGTGCATGATATAACACTAGATTTTTAGCATTTTATCACACAGGATGATATATTACACATTACTGAACTTAATGCATGATATAACACTAGATTTTTAGCATTTTATCACACAGGATGATATATTACACATTACTAACTTAATGCATGATATAACACTAGATTTTTAGCATTTTATCACACAGGATGATATATTACACATTACTAACTTAATGCATGATATAACACTAGATTTTTAGCATTTTATCTCACAGGATGATATATTACACATTATTAACTTAATGCATGATATAACACTAGATTTTTAACATTTTATCACACAGGATGATATATTACACATTACTAACTTAATGCATGATATAACACTAGATTTTTAGCATTTTATCTCACAGGATGATATATTACACATTACTAACTTAATGCATGATATAACACTAGATTTTTAGCATTTTATCACACAGGATGATAGATTACACATTACTGAACTTTATGCATGATAAAACACTAGATTTGTAGCATTTTATTGCACAGGATGATATATGTAGTTTATATAACTTCCTCCCAGGAAAAAAATGGAAATTTCCACATAAACTTCTACAGACATATACATTGTATGTAGAAAAGTATCGTACTATCTTGCTGTTGTGATGAAAAATGCGAACATTCACCTTCTGAACTTTTTTAACATTCTTTTGCTGACAAAGAGACAGCTTTCATAAGCTTCAGCTGGATCCATATTCCAACTCATAGTCTATGTTCATTTAGTGTATTCTCGGTTTTTACTTTTATATATATGTTTGGAAAAAAAATATTGTCAAACAAACAACATATACCTATCCGAACTGGCCACTCAATGTAAAATTGAGGTTGACAACCTTTGCACTGTGTGTTACTACTGCTGACACAAAGCATGACATACCCCTCTTTCACTCAATGTTACACCAGGTGTGATACTTACAGCAGCTGGCCTAGGATGGTAACTGAGATAATTCTCATCTCCTTCATCATCCCCTTCACCGTCACTTGCCGTCCTACTGTTGCTTTCTCGATATGGAGGTTGATGTTCTTCTCTAATGGGAGGACTGAGCAATGGATGTGTGAGTTGACCCGGTCTGAAAAGTATATCAAACAGAGTTGTCATTTTCTTACTACACAAATATGACAAAAATAATCAGAGCTCTTCCAAAGTTAAACCTTTACCCAGCAAATCAACAACATCAGTTATTTATTTATTGGTGTTTATAATCACATACTTATGTACAATGGCTAATCATGACCGTGACAGTTTTACAGGTGGAGGAAGCCAGAGTACCCAGAGAGAACCACTGTGCAACGATGAGCAGCTGCCAGCTCCCCAACATCGTAACTCCGCACTGCAGCACAGGCAGGGTTAGACTGGTTGAAGACATGCGTACCATCGATGTGCAGTATGCCTTAGTGCACGGCGTCATCATGCCCCCATGTGGACAATCGGGGTTAAGAGCCTTGCCCAAGGACACAACGTGGGAATCCAAATTGATCACTCAGACGGTCACCCATCCAATGATTAACCGGGCTCGACGTTGCTTAACTTCGGTGATCTAACCACATCAGTTTACGATATATACAAATTGGGCAGTTGCAAAAAAATTTTTGTTTTTGTTTTTTAAATACAACAAAAGTATATCATGTGACACCTCATTGGAATGAACCTGTTGAGCTCATTCCAATGAGGGGGTAACATGATATGTTGTTGGAATTTTTTTGAAAAAAAAAAAAAGAATTAAAGTCACACAAAATGAATTAACCCTTTACCTAACATGAAAAACAGATGACACTTGCAAAAAAAATTCTTGAATAACTAATTTTTTTTCATTTTTTATCTCCAAAACATAGGTTATGACCCCTCTTTGGAACAAGCTTGACGAGCAAGTTCCAAAGAGGTGTCAAAACCTATGTTTTTGAGACAAAAAATGGAAAATATAATGAAAATTAATTGGCGATTTTTGTGAATAGTGCTGACTGATTTTGGCCGTTATGTTGGGTAAAGGGTAAATTGATTCTGATTATATTTTTTTCAAATCAGTGAGGAAGGGAGAGTTTTATTTTCTTAAAAAAATTTCTTGCATATAATGATCATAGATCATGTAAATTGTGAGGCTTTCCCTTGAATATGTTGAAAGTGCATAATAATAGAAATTAATTTATTTTTTATGGTTTAACGACACTTTAACAGCCAAGGTCATATTGTGTCGGTGACAGTTTTATGGGTGGAGGAAGCCAGAGTACCTGGAGAGAACCACCGTGAAACAACGAGCAGCTGCCAGCTCCCCAACATCGTAACTCCGCACTGCAGCACAGGCAGGGTTAGATTGGTTGAAGACATGCGCAGCATTGACATGCTGTATGCCTTAGTACACGGTGTCATCATGCCCCATTATGGACAATTGGGGTTAAGTACCTTGCCCAAGGACATAACACGGGAGTCCGAATCGATTGCTCAGACGGTCACCAAGATTGTCATATGAGGTGATTCGCCCGAAGTTATCGGCATCTGGCAATGAGCACAGTGCACTGTGTTGTACAGTCATCATGTAATGTATAGATACAGGCTTGGTTATCTGGATGCAAGATAACTATAACACTCACTGTTAGTGAGTGTCATGGGTAATCTGGTATCTTGCATCCAAATATTCAAGCCTGCATCTATAAATTATGTGGTGACGTACATCATAATTACACAAACCATGTACCTTAAAATGATATTAGTTGTCTGTCCAGCAGACTGAAACAAAATGGCCCCCGCAAACCATAAATGGCACTCCTGGGGTCATTTTAGGAGAACCCAAAATGGCCCACCTGGGGTGATTCGAGGCGAACCATAATGGCCCTCCTGCAGTTTTCAAAATGAAAAGCCTGGGTCACCCATCCAAGGACTAACCGGGCACGATGTTGCTTAACATCGGTGATCTGACGAGAACCGGTAACTGCAATGCCACCGCGCCCCCAATTAATTCATTTCATTTTAACCCTCAAGGGCCTAATTCTGACTGTGATAACTTTCTATTGCAACAGAACAGGTGTCCCACATGGAGTCTTTGGGGAAACTTGCAAGTTACATTATTAATTCCTTGGCAGTCATTTCAAGGCAAGTCATGGCTGTCCATATAGGCATATATCCTACCATGTTACAATGAAATCCTCCATAAATACAACCTGTAGACTGTGCTAAAGGTTTTCGAGTTTTGGGCTTGGGCAGCAGTCGTGGCAGACCCATCGCGACCAAACAGTGGACGTTCTCATTTAGACATGACCTCAAACCTGCATATGAAATTTCATGATGATCGGACAGGATCTACAGGGTGTAATCTGTGCTCAAGAAAAATGTTAAGTTAAGCTAATGATAGCACCCACCAAGACAGCACACCAAAGCTATATATGAAATTCAAAAAAGATCAGGTGAGAGATGCAGCCTGTAGGGTGTGCTAATGGAATTGTTGACAATTTATATCCAAATCAAAGATGGCTGCTGGAAGCCATGTTTTTCAACAAAATTCAGAAATATTTGTTAGGTTCCGCTCCATAGTTTTACAGGCATTTCCAAAAATGACATGCCATACACTCTCTTCAAATGCAAATATTCTGTATCTCCATTATCTAACCCATAACATGTATTACATTTCCCAAATCCACAAAAAACATATAACACTATCTGACTAAGTAGAAATAAAAAATCTGAATGTGGGTGTAATAATTTATTGTCAAAAGCAAGACTTGAACCTGAACAAGTGTTTGACCACCGAGGTAGTATTAGTCCCCTATGGCGCTTTTGTGACATAAGGTGTGTTTTTGTCACATAAGACATGACCACAGTCAGCAGGAGTATCAGACCGGAGGGGGGGGGGGGGTAGTTTTGGTAAAATAATTGGGGACAGTTCGGCCTGGGGATGGTTCGGCTTGGGGACAATTCGGGTTTCATGGCAACAGTCAACAGGAGTGTCAGACCTGGGGGGTGGTTTGGGTAAAATACAGGTTATCAGACAGGATTTCAAATGTGAATGGAATCTAAAAATTGAAAATTGAGAGAAGTGTAGCTTGAACCATGTTGGCGGGTTGGCTGCCATTCCGTCATCTTGGATGTGCATCATCCCTTCAGAACCATTTATCTATGTACCAAATATGAAAGGTGTAGCTTAAAGCATGTTGGAGGGAGAGGTGGTAACATAAAAACAAACAGACAGACGAACAGACTGACAGATAGACAGATCTTAGACTTTGAAAAAAAAATATTGAGTGTGCATAAACCCCTCACAATCCTTTATCCATGTACCATATATAAAAGGTGTAGCTTGAACCATGTTGGAGGGAAGGGTGATAACATAAAATAGAGAAAAAAGCTTAAAAAACACAAAAATGGCTGCCATGGCGCCATCTTGGATTTTGAAAAAAAAATATTGGAAGTGCATCATCCCATCACAACCCTCTATCCATGTGCCAAATGTTAAAAGTGTAGCTTGAACCATGTTGGAGTGAGGCATAAAATAGAGAAAAAAAGCTTAAAAAAAACACAACAAAAATGGCCGCCATTCCGCCATCTTGGATTTTGAAATGAAGATTTTGAGCGTGCATCATCCCCTCAGAACCATTTATCCATTGTATCAAATATGAAATGTGTAGCTTAAAGCATGTTGGAGGGAGAGGTGGTAACATAAAAACAGACAGACAGGCAGACAGATGGACAGACAGACAGACAGACAGACAGACAGATGGACGGAGTGCAATCCTATAGTCCCCTTACGGGACTAAAAATTGCATGAAAAAATGCCGAAACCAGTCATTTTCAGCCACCCTGCAGCCTCAAAAGCAGAATTTTTCCTCAACCCCAACCTACATACCCCTGAGCATCCCCTGTTTCTAAAATGCAAAAAACCTTAGCTCCCATCTAGACATCACACCAAAGATACATATGAAATTTGAAAAAGATCAGGTGTGAGATGCAGCCTGTAAGGTGTGCTAATGGAAATGTTGACAATTTATATGCCAAATCGAAGATGGCTGCGGGCGGCAATTTTTTTCATTTAAATTTGAAAAAATTTGATAGTTCCCATCTAGATACTGCCACAAAGCCACATATGAAATTTGGGACTGATCTGAGTGAGAGCTGCGGCCTGTAGGGTGTGCTAAAGGAATTATTGGACAATTTATATCCAAATCCAAGATGGCCACTGGTGGCCATGTTTTTCAATGAAATTCGAAAAAAAATTGATAGCTCCCATCTACTATTCTAGACATTGCCCCAAAGCCACATTTGAAATTTGCAACTGATCAGGAGAGAGCTGCAGCCTGAAGGGTGTGGTAAAAGAAATCTGAACGCATGTACAGTTAAAACTAGAAGTCCTGTCACGAATAGTGCGCTTATCTAGGTATAATTGTGCGTTGGAATTGCACGCAATTGCCATATCGAATGGCATCCAAAGCACGGCAGGTTCTCCTGGTTACTCATAGCAAACACATGCAATGTTTCTGCCATTGGACCTCCGGGTTACCTGGAGGTCCATTGGCTGAAACATTGCCTGTGCACAGCCACATGTACAGAATATGATAGCTTTAATTGGGTCATAACGTGCACATTAACACGCACATCAACTTGCTATTTGTGCGCATTTCATGACAGGACTTCGAGTTTTAACTGTACGGACAGCCGACAGATCGCAACCCATCCCAATAGCTCATATTTGATGTTGTCAAGTTGAGCTAAAAAATCATCATCAGCAAAAGTTTAATTAATGACGCACTGGGTTGTACCCGATGCTTCATTAATTAAATTTTTGATGATTATTCCTATAATTAGTTCTTTGAATGTAATATTATTGAGGCTGCGGAAAGTGACTAAGTCCACGGTAGCTGTACTGTAAGTATACATTTATTTTAAAATGAACCAAGTTGTTACCCAAATATATTTGTCAATGACAGTCTGTGACATTTTTAACGAAAAACTGATTTTGAAGCACTTTCTGGGGCGTGGAATTATATTTTTAAGAGTCAAGGGCTTTTAACCCTTTACCTGACACGAAAAGCAGACGACACTTGCAAATAAAATTCTTGAAGCATTAATTATTTTGATGTTTTGTCACAAAAACATAGCTTATGACCACTGAGTGGTCATAAGCTATGTTTTTGTGACAAATAAAAATTAAAAAGTAATATAAATTGAATGGTGAATTTTGTGAATAGTGCTTGGCCGGTTTTGGCCGTTATGTTGGGTAAAGGGTTAAGATTTTGACACACAATGATAAATTACGGATATTTTGACCTTCTCAACCTTTAAATATTTCTGTATCTTTAACCCTTTACCCAACGAATCGCCCGCATCCGCCCGCGTAATATGCAAATTCAGCAATTGAAAAAAATATTATTTTTCAAAAAATTTCAATAAAACCATATCATGTGACCCCTCGTCGAGCTCGTTCCAACGAGTGGTCACATGATATGGTTTTGTTGAAACTTTTTGAAAAATTTGAAAAAAAATGATATTTAAAATAATAAATTTTATTATCGTCTGCGTTGGGTAAAGGGTTAAGAGAAATAACCAATAAGACGAGTAAAAAATTAAAATTATACTTACTTGTTATGAAAGACTGAGTTAAGGGGCCTGAGAAATGGGTTTGACAGCTTTTTGGTAGGAGACAACATACACGTTGAGCGAGGAGATTTTGTCACATCCCTCTCACCACTAAGTTCATGCTGTGATCCATGGATAGGAGATGAGTTTGGAGTTGACAAGTTACTTTTTGATGGAGTAGTTTTCGATTTCTCTGCTTTCGCTTTTGCCAAAGCTTCCTTTGCTTCTCGATGCTCTCTGAGCAAGTCATCAAAGGATTTACGCCTTCCTGGTACACTGCGACGTAATGAAAGAGCATGAGACTGAAAAATGAGAAAAAATAAATAAAATACTTGAAGTAGCCCTCTGTAAAACAAACAAGCGGCTCCAAAGAGCCTGTAATCACTCACATAGTATAACTACATATCCCTCAGTTATTCTAATCAAAATCAAAGAATGCAGCTGGCAGCCATGCTCCTTCATCTGCGTGAAACAGAATGTTGAATGTTTTCAGAGGACCTTCCATACATTATTTGTGCCAACTTGGGTTTACATCGGCTCAGTAGTTCCAGAGAAGATGAAAATGTGATTTCCCATAGGATTTCCATAGTAACTATAAGCTGCAATTGTGGACATGTTGAAACTCGACCAATATTAAATGAGGATCGTTGGTAGAGTCCCAGTCATCATTTATATGAAGTCATCAATCATGTGAAGTTTCAAAACATTTGGCCTTGTTGTTTCAGAGGAGATTTTTCAAAATCCACCAATCAGAATCAAAGAATGCCTCTGGCGGCCATGTTTTCCATCCCACTGGACTAAAATGAGGATCGTTTGTAGAGAACCTCCCATAGATGATTCCTGCCAAGTTTGGTTCACATCAGCACAGTAGTTCCAGAGACACTTTTACAGGTGGAGGAAGCCGGAGACAACCAACGAGCAACTGTCAGCTCCTCAACATTCTAACTCTGTTCAAGCTCCGCTCAAGCAGGGTTACAGAGGTTGAAGACATGTGCACCATCGATGTGCAGTACGCCTTAGTAGACGGCATCATCATGCCCCCATGTAGGCAACTGGGAGTACCTTGCACAAGGACACAATGTGGGGCATCCCGGACAGGAATCGGACTCAGGACCTCTAGCCAACAGTCTACCACTGAGCCAACGTGCCCTCATTTATTTATTTATTGGTGTTTAACCCATTAACTAACGAATCGGTTGCATCCGATCGTGAAATTTACAAAATGAGTACTTGAAGAAAAAAACCCAATATTTTTCAAAAAACTTCCACAAAAGCATATCATGTGATCCCTCATTGGAATGAGCTTGATGAACGCATTCCAATGAGGAGGTCATATGACATGGGTTTGTTGAAATTTTTAAAAAGAATTTTTTTTTACTGTTGATTTTGTATTTTACATAGTAGGATGCAGCAAATTCATTAGGTAAAGAGTTAACATTCTTGATCTCCATCAAGCCTGGAAATAAGCAATCGGTCATTTGCAGTATGAGGTCCTCAGAGGGTGAATTTGCTGATGCTATCCCATACAGTGAGCTAGAATCCCCAATTTATCCTTTGGGTACCTCTTTCTCTTTAGGTCCAAGAACTTGATTCAGACAAAGGGTCACAGAGGGTAAATTTCGTTATGCTATCCTGCTGTGCAGGGTAGCATCACCAAATTCACCCTTCTGGGTACCTCATTCTGCAGATGACAGGCTGCTTATTTCCAGGCTTGAACTTCAGTGTCTCCCAAATGAGCAATCATCAGGTTTCCAGATTTCGAATGAGTAAGACAATACTTAGAATTTCCATGATCAGTATATTTTCAAGAGTATAGACCATTTTTACATGGCGACATCTTACATCCAGGACTCGATATGCCCCCTCGAAACCAGCCATTCAGACGTGTTACTAAAAATGGCACCAACGTCTGATGTACTGTACTAAATGCTGCACTGATACCGTTTTTTTCCGCTTGAGAAATATTTTTTGTCATTGCTGTCGTTCTTTTGTTGTTTTGAAACAAAATTTGATTGTGTGCTTGCCTGCAGTTCTTTGAATGAAACATTTTAGCTTTAAAGAAGCCGAAGGTACATTGTAGTTGAGAGCTGTGACAAACATCAGAACGAACATGAAGGATTGTATTACATGAAAATGATAAGTATGGAATGTTAAAAAAGTTATAGTAATTTATATATTTTTTATACTTACCAATGACCCAGACATAGCTGGTGCTAACTCTTAAAATATAGGGCCAAACACAAATTTTGCCCCCCAATCCCCAAAATTTGCATCTAAAACCAAAGAAAACATGTCCTGAATGGCCCTCCACACTTCACCTCTACTGCGCAGTGTCAAGGACGTTCCGAAATTGGCGCCATTAATCATTCTTATAACCAGTGCCTGGTAAGCGCTATGTACTCAGCGGGGAGGTATGAGTTCCCAACTCCTGGGAGGGCCATCCCCGTCTGGGTCATTGGTAAGTATAAAAAATATATAAATTACTATAAATTTTTTAACATTTTTGTACTGTACCAATGACCCAGACATAGCTGAATAGTAAAAAGGCTGGAGGGCCAAGGACATAGAGCAAGTTGGAATACACTCAATTATATAAGATAGAGACATCCCCTCTAGGGAAAAAGAAGTATTAGGCCTTACATGTATCTTTCTTATTTATGATAAATTAGAAAGATACAACACCTTCCAAAATTGAACATCATACATCCATGTACTCTATTAATATCTAGTATAATCCTTATACTAATAATTTTTAAAGTAAGCCAATAAATAAAGTAAGTCTAGAGAATAGAGACTCTTTATACTCCTTAAAAGTGTCTGAGGATTGTATAATAACGTCCGTTGACACGTGCTATATTCAAAAGCTATACTTTAAAAACTAAGACCTGAATGAATTTTTAAAACATAAACTTCTCACTAAACAACCATCCCAATAACAGCTCAGAATTACTAACTCCGGAGGAGGTATCCCCTTGTTTTCATAGTAAAACAGGTGACCCAAGGGAACACCCCCCCCCCTTTTTCTTGCCCTGGGTCAAATAGCCCAGAGCGAAGAGGGCAGCAGAACGGAGTCACTGCCGAAACAGACAGCCTACCTAGCTATAGTAGCAACTGTTAAGTGAATGACATTCTGAGCAGTAGATAATAGACCTAACAATAGAGGCCTCCAGAAATGGACTCGATATTTCTGAGATAAAAATTCATGAATGTGGATGGCTGAGCGCAATGAGCAGCCTTCATAAATCTATAATAGCGACACTATTAATGTAAGCCCAAGAAGTAGAAGAACTCTTATTTCATGAGCCGAAATCTCAAACACAACTGCTGAGTCAATGATATACCATAAGCAGTATCGATAGTTAATTGAATCCATCAGCAATAGAATGGAGCGTAACGTCCTTCTATTAGGCATCAAAGACAGAAGAAGCTTACGCCCGTAGTAATAAACAGATATCTGTTTATAAATACATAAACTCTAACCGGACAGAGTAAAGGCCTATGCCCGTACGAAGACGGAAGGACCTTAATAACAATAGGTTCCGGATATTAATTAGGAGCCTGACTCTTATGCAAAAATCCAACCTAAATAGTAAAGGAAGTAGTGATTCCGAAACTACGAAAGTGAAAATCATCCACCGATAGTGCATGAAACTCACTGACTCTTCAGAAAAAGAGAAGCCAACAGAATTACTGTCTAAAAGGTCAGAATTTGAAAACTACTGTTTCCAGAGGCTCAAATGATTACTTAGCTAAATAAGAACCGAAGTTAAATTCCGTATAGAAATTTAATCTAATGATTCTAAGTCTATTTATCGAAAAGTTACTAACTGACTTAGATAAAGAGACATAAGACTCAATTGTAAACTATCAGAGTGCATAGGTATGAGGTAACATAAACCTATAACCTTAATAATAACAGGCTGCAGTAGATCTTGTCAAACAAGTATACTAAAAAGTTGCAATGACTAGTATGGAGGGATCAACAATATCAACATAGTGATCCCTACACCAACGACGGAAGAGCCTCCACTTTAGCCGCATAGTATAGCGAAGAAGAGGTTCTCCTATAGTAAGAAATCGCGTCCAAAGCTCGTCCAGTACAATGCTTACAATGCAATAAGGACCACACAACAGAATACGTGAAGGTTGACAGCGAAAAAAGATCCTCTCATGGAGGAAGATTTCGCGTTAAGTCCCACAGTAGACATCAGAGTAAATTTACACACGGTCTCTGTGAAGACAGAGATGCTATCAACAGAAATGTATTGTGGTTGTTTATCTTAGCAATACTTGCTGAAACAACAGCGCAGGAGGATACGCATATCTTATCATTCCGTCCTATTAGATCAATAGAGCGTTAACAACATAAGCTCAGAGATCCGGACATGTAAACACAGATGTCTGCAATTGATTAGCAAGTTGTGTCGTAAATAAATTATCATTGGGCGCTCCCATTGATAGCAAATCTGATTGAATACTTGTTTGTTGAGAGTCCATTCTGACGGCAACAAACGACCCATAAGTGAAAGGGAGTCCGGTAATACAATCAGACGACCCGGAATATGACGGACCGAAGCAGAACTTGGTGTACTATAACAAACAGAAGGATTCTTTCCATTAAATTGAATAACGGAAACGAATGAGTGCCTCCCTGGTTCCGGAGATACGCCACTACTGTCGAATTAACGGACAGGATTTGGACATGCGTTTCTGAATAATGTTCATCCAATGACATAAAGCAAGCCTAAAAAAACATTATTCCGTGGAAGATAAGTGCTTGCTTAGAGACTGCGGAACCCAAAGACCCTGGCACTTCGAATCCGTTGGGATCAATATTATATCCCAACCTGTTTGACTGGCAACCGTCATAATTATAAAACTCGGATCCGGCAACTGCAGTGGCACTCTCTGAGTCAACCACCGAATGTTTGCCCCAGTCTGAATCTCTTGCTACACTAGATAGACAAGAGAACATGTATATCGAGCAATTCATGGATTGCTGAAAAGTTGCCGTCGAAGAGAAGCTTCTCTGAGAACGAAGCGACTCTGAGAGAGTTCTTCACCTTACTATCCACGCGCGTGGATGTAGCTAGGGCTGCGTCACGTCTAACCAACTCCAAGCAGCCAATGAAGGGCGGAGTTATACGTGAACAAACTACTGCCCTCAAAAGAAATCACATTGAGGATCATATCCCGGAATTCTTTCTCTTGAAGACGTAATGATAACGCCTCAGTAAGGTGGATTACGTATGATAAAGCGTCTAAGTTAAATCTATTAGACATCATTGTCGTTTCCAACATTGTGGTGGGAAAAGACATAGACGGCGAAAAAGAATATTTCCAGTCTTTAACCACGCCGTCTAGACGCATATGAACTCTCGGTATGCCCTGTTCTGCCAAAATAGATTATTCCTATAAATGATAAAAGGCAGAAATGAGCATTGCGGACAAGAAACTAAACTATCATGCTTGGTAGCAGGCTTATATATATATAGCGTCGATAAATAATACGCATGTTCTAATGACATTATTGGACTGTGTCGGTAAGTCAGGGACAATGTCCCTGAACAGATCCAAAATTCTGTGTCCAATGACGCTATAAGTCTCTTATCCAACATCGCAGCAATGTAGTCCAAAATAACAACCACTGGAAGATAATGCCGGAAGATATGTATGGCAGCTTCCGATGTTACGAAAGGGAAAACTCGAAATCTTTCGAATCCCTTTCGCCATCCTGTCGGACCCTATAAAGCGTTCGGTCGTCCGAACCTGATGCAACCGCGGACCGTACCGACCCAGCGCCGTCGGATAATTCCTGATTCGACCGAGAAACTGTCGATTGCTGGGATGCTGCGAAAAAACTGTGCTAACTCGGATAGCACGTCCGTCACTGAGGCCTGTGGAGAAGCGGTCCTACGATGCATTGCCGCTGGAAGCTCTGTGATCGTTACCCCGTGCATACTACTATTATGCGAGCGAACGGAGTGTATAGGCCTCGTGTCCCTTGGCTACCGGATGGCGTGACCTGTTCGCCGTGGAATCACTGAATGACGAAACTGATCGGATACTCGAGGTCACGTAGCCAATGTGCGGTCGTGTGCACTGCTGTGAGGATGAGGAAGCATTATCGACAGTCTCTCGGACTGTCAATATAACGGAGCGTCCCGAGCGACGGACATATGCTCCGAATGTAAAATATCTGAACCACAACATGTGGTCCCCTATGTTGTTGGACGAGAGAGGGACCTCTCTCGCTCACAGCCCGGACGGACCTGGACAAGCCAGGAACCGGACTAAAAGGCTTCCTCCGATCTGTCCTCAATCCGCCGTCACTGGGTGAGTACTAAAGTTATTATAGTGCTCGCATCACCCAAATCTCCTTCCTAGACTGCAACGGACGAACCCGGCAGCCGAACCATTCGATGAATGTACGCTACACCGGGTGAGCTAGCGAATGTCACTCCGTCGATCCTACAAGGGACCTCTTAGGCGATAGACATATTCCATGAGCACTTATTGCCGCTAGCTCTTCATTAACTATGACGACAGAGGCACACTTTTTGAAAGACATCTCTGTAACTTTGCGAACAAGAAACCAGAAATGCTTGGTAACAGCAAGCATATAATAATAAATATATAGCATCGTTCAATAATTCGAAAGTTTGTGTGACATTATTGGACTATATCGGAACTGAGGGACGATGTCCCTGAACCGAACCAAAAATTTCCAAGTCCACCGACGCTATCAGTTTCTTATCCGGCATCGCAGCATTCTGGTCCGACAAAAGAACCTGTAGAAGATCAAGTCAGATGACATACACAACAGCATATGTTGTTCCAAAAGGGAAAGCTCGAAGTCCTCCGAATCCCTTTCGGTATCCCGCCGGACCGGATGAAATTTTCGGACCTCCGTATCCGCTTCCGCGGAGCGTCCCGACCCAGCATCGTCGGATAAAACATTATGCGACAGATTCAGTTGTTGCTGGAATGCTGCGATAAGCTGTGCTATTTAGGATAGCACGTCTGTCCCCGAGGCCTGTGCAGTAGCGGTCTTACGATGCATTGCCGCCGGAAGCTCCGTGTACGTTGACTCCCGCACACTTCCCTATGCGAACGTCCGGAGTCTGCAGGCCTCGTGTCCCTGGCTACCGGATGGTGTGACCTGGTCGCCGATGATTCTCTGACTGGCGAAGCTGACTGGATATCCGAGGTCACGTAGCCAAGAGCGGTCGTGTGCGCTACCATGAGAATGAGGAAGCCTTATTGACAGTCTCTCCGGACTGACTATATGTCGGAGCGTCCCGAGCGGGGGACGTATGCTCCGAATGCGAAACATTTTGTACCACAACATTTGGGGCCAGATGTTGTTGTACGAGAGAGGGGCCTCTCTCGCTCGCCGTCCGGATGGACCTGAACGAGCTAGGAACCGGACTAAAAGGCTTCCTCCGTTCTCCCTCTAATCCGCCGTCACTGGGTGTGCATTTGGTTGATTTATAGTGCCCGCATCACCCCAAAACTCCTTCTAGACCGCAACGGACGAACCCGGCTGCCGAACCATTCGATGAATGGACGCTACACCGGGCGAGCTAGCAGACGTCAAAGGCCGTCGAACCTACTAGGGTCCTCTTAGGCAATTGGCGTATTTACATGAGCACTTTTCCGCTAGCCCTTCATTAATTGTGACGACGGAGGCACACTGTTGGAAGACATCATGGATACATCACCCTAATCTTGATCGTCTGAAACAGAAATTGATAAAGTAGAGTGACCCTGCGGGGAAAGGACCGGAATGTCCAATTCCCCACTAACATACCGTGACATACGCTTCCCATGTTGTCATCGAAATCATCAGATACAGAACAGGAGTTAGTGCGAGTACACTGACTACATATAGAATGATTATAAAAGTCAGAGGAAGACTTCCTCTTATTACAATTGATCAAAATCCTTTCAATGTGAAAAGAAAACAAAGTCCTGGTACTTGCACCAACCCCTGACAATCAAAATACATAATAATAATATGATCCATTAACATAGAAAAAATAATTGAAATCAAAATGTTTTGAAAAAATATTTTTTCAGAACAGCCCAAGTTTCTGAAAAGTAACGTTGAGCCCCAATGGATCCCAAGCCTAAGTGTGGACAAAAAATTTAAAAATATTTTAAACAATTTACGCAACACTTACGAACAATAATAATGTATCTAGTTATGATTAAATTAACATCAAGATATTATTTTCAAGAAATCCCCCCTCACACAGAGGGCTGTTGTAAATGTAAACAATAAGTGTAAAAACACTAAAATAAAACTCCAGGCACCCAGGCCCGAAATCAGTTACCAAAAATACACTATCTGATGCAAAACAGAGACTTCCAGGGAAAAAACTGCAGAACATCAGATGGTAGATGCAGAACACAACGCCTAACCACCCATAGGTGAAGACGTAAACATGGGGAAAAGAACAGAATTCATTCTGTTATTCAGCTAAAACTCCCAAGAAATTTTAGTAATAATAATTACAGAAACTATGCCAAAAGCATGGGAGAATAGCAAGAGGGGACTTAAAGGAAAGGGAGAGAGGAAAACACTGAAAAATCAGTGTAACTAAATAACAAGAATGACAACAAAATGGCTGCTGCCTCGAAAATAGGTAACTTAACATAATTTCATTAAAAAATTTTAAGTTACAGCCCTGATAATATTCAGTCACACATTTTTCCTCTCCTCCTTCTATATCCTCCTTAGAATCACCATTTCACTAATATTTGTGTCTGGCATCATTTAAACTGAGATTTACAAGCACAAAGATCAGTCAGATGTTAACTGATGAAGGGCCAAACTAAGAATAATTAATGGCGCCAATTTCGGAACGTCCTTGACACTGCACATGCGCAGTAGAGGTGAAGTGTGGAGGGCCATTCAGGACATGTTTTCTTTGGTTTTAGATGCAAATTTTGGGGATTGGGGGGCAAAATTTGTGTTTGGTCCTATATTTTAAGAGTTAGCACCAGCTATGTCTAGGTCATTGGTACAGCATAAAAATATAACATGGCAAAATACACAAATTTCTAACACCCAACCATTGTTCTCTTTGGGGATGAGAACAAATGCAGATTAGGTAAAGTGTCAAATTTTAATTGATAAAGAGGAGACGAAAAATGAAGCTTTCAATGCAGATCAGCAGTTCAGTACACGTGTGTGCAATGTTGATAAAAAAAGCTAGAGCTGTAGGTTTTTAAATTTCTTGTTCGGTTTCGGTTTTGATTTTTCAGGTGGAGTAAAACCTTGGTTCGGTTTGGTTCGGTTTTCAGTTTGTTCATGAGGCCAAGTAAAATTCAATGGTAGTGAAATTGAGTAAAACTCAATGAATGCCCGAAATAAGCTATAATACATGAAGAATCAGGAAGGCCAATATAATAATTACCTGAATATACAGAACTTTTATTGTGCTTGGCCATTTTTCGAGGTCTGACACCTACACGCAACTTGAGGAAAGCTGCAAACACAACTAAACTGAAATGTCGGAAATTCACAGAATGTAGCCTTACCAGAGTAGTGAGAGTACCCGGACACTGCCATTGGCAGTGTCTGGGTACTCTCACTACTCTGGGATGGCTACATTCTGTGAATTTCTGCTGCAAGAGAGTATTTAGTAAAAAACGAAAAACCTTAGATTACGGGATGTCGACGGTTTCGGTTTTTTAAAAAAAACTAAAAACCTCGGTTCGGTTTCGGTTAACCTACAGCTCTAAATAAAGCCAGTTTGTGAGGGCAAATGGAGTCCTGGATGTAAGACGACGCTATGTAAAAATGGTCTATTCAAGAAACCAGAGATGAGAAATTAAGACCGCGACAAGCAGGTAATTAGAGGTAAAAGAATAGTATATTTATCAGTTTCCCACTCAACACATACAATTTTAAATGCTTATCATCAAACGTGTCAAGACCTCAGAATGTAGAAAGCATTTTGTGGATCGATTTTTCCAATTATCATTTATGTTTTTATTAATGTTTAGCCCATTACTTAACCCTTTACCTAACGAATCGCTCGCATCCGCCCACGTACAGTTAAAACTAGAAGTCCTGTCATGAAATGCGCACAAATAGCACATTGATATGCACGTTAATGTACGCGTTAAGGCCCAAGTAAAGCTATCAAATTCTGTACATATGGCCTGTGCACAAGCAATGTTTCAGCCAATGGACCTCCAGGTAACCCGGAGGTCCATTGGCAGAAACATTGCATGTCTTTGCTATGAATAACCAAGAGAACCTGCCGTGCTTTGGATGCCATTCGATATGGCAATTGCGTGCAATTCCAACGCGCAATTAAGCCTAGATAAGCGCACTATTCGTGACAGGACTTCTAGTTTTAAATGTAATATGCAAATTGAGCAGATGAAAAAATTTTCAAAATATTTCAACAAAACCATATCATGTGACCCCTTATTCAGCATTGAGCTCGTTCCAACGAGGGGTCACATGATATGGTTATGTTGAAATTTTTTGAAAAATTAAAAAAAATGATATTTGAAATAATACATTTTGATATCGTCTGCATTGGGTAAAGAGTTAATGAATCAACCTCATAATTTTGAAAGTGAACAGTAGAAAAAAGCAATATTTTTCAACAAAACCATATCATGTGACCCCGCCCCCCCCCCCCCCCTTTTTTAAGGATGTTCGAGAAATTTATAAAAAACAATGCGTGTAATTATAAATAAAACATTTTGATATCCTTTGTACTGGGTACATGGTTAAAGCATTTCTACAAAATAGCTACAGATAAAACTAGAAGTCCTGTCATGAAATGCACACAAATAGCACGTTGATATGCACGTTAATGTGCGCATTATGGCCCAATTAAAGCTATCATATTCTGTACATATGGCCTGTGCACAGGCAATGTTTCAGCCAATGGACCTCCGGGTAACCCAGAGGTCCATTGGCAGAAACATTGCATGTGTTTGCTATGAGTAACCAGGAGAACCTGTCGTGCTTTAGATGCCATTCGATATCATATCGCAATTGCGTGCAATTCCAATGCGCAATTAAGCCTAGATAAGCGCACTATTCATGACAGGACTTAACAGTTTTAACTGTAATCCTGACTGCAACATGGATATAAAGTCAAGTCCAGCCAATCGTTTATACCCAGTTTGCCCATGTTAGAGGACTTTCACCCCAGGTATTGGTTACCGGATCCTATTTTACCAATAAAACAGAGCACCAGTGACATATGCTACCATTTGACATCACCATGCAAAATATTGATGATGTTGCCCATTTCATATTCGCTTCATCAACGGAGTGACTTGAAAACCGCTTCATTTTTTTAGATTTTTCACACGTGGAGCAGACAATGTTTCGAAACAAGTGTTGTTTAAATTACAAATCATTTTACGATTTGAAGTAAGACAGAGTGACCTTGACCTTTATTATTTTTTCATTATTAGTCCTGTGACATCATGGGGTACATGATAGGTTTATTTACTAAGCTCGTTAACTCTTTACCCAAGGCAGACGATATCAAAATGTACTATTTTAATTATTGACTTTTAACATTTTTTTCAAAATTATCAATAAAACCATGTCATGCAGAGCTGGAAATGAACAAAATCGACGGGTGCAGTTTAAAGCTCCCATGAAATCAGAGACGAGAGTAAATTGCACCCGTAAAATGTAAGTATATGAATTTTCGAGGGAATACTGTTTCCAAACAACCAGAAACCTCATCCCTTTGAACCCGAGCGGCTGCTTTTCCAGCCAGGAACATGATACGTCATAACGCCATTAAATAGGACAGCTGTTCAGTAAATGTGTGGGGTAGACACGTTGAAAATATTGATTGGTCTACCCCAAATAATGAATATGGACTCTTCAAATTGCTGCCATTGAACTGGCATGGTTACTTCTAGTAGTATTAAAAGGGTTACAGTTAACACTAGAAGTCTTGTCATGAAATGCGCACAAATAGCACGTTGATATGCGCGTTAATGTATGCGTTATGACCCAAGTAATGCTATCAAATTCTGTACATATGGCCTGTGCACAAGCAATGTTTCAGCAATTGGACCTCCGGGTAACCCGGAGGTCCATTGGCAGAAACATTGCATGTGTTTGCTATGAGTAACCAAGAGAACCTGTCATGCTTTTGATGCCATTCGATATGGCAATTGCACGCTATTCCAACGTGCAATTAAGCCTAGGTAAGCACACTGTTCATGACAGGACTTCTAGTTTTAACTGTAAATGTATAAGGAATTGCTGAATTATGACAGTAACTTGCCACTAGCCACAGTGTGCTGCTTTCTCAAAACAACACACATTTATATACCCTAACAGTATATTAGTGCTCCACAATATTTTTCAACGAGTGCATTTTTTAGCTCCCGTAAAATAGAAATCACGGGTGCAGATGGGAGCAATTGCACTTGCACCCGTCTTATTTCCAGGACTGGTCATGTGACCCCTCACTGGAACAGTTCAGCGCGCTCATTCTAATGAGGGGGTCACATGATATGGTTTTGTTGAAATCTTTTAAAAAATAAAAAAAAATTCAAACTGCTCAATTTGTAAATTACACGGGCGGAGACGGCCGATTCATAAGGTAAAGGTTTGATGTTATCAAGCCTGGTTCATTTCACATTGTGGGCTTTGGACTGTGGATACAGTCTTATTGGAACATACACATTGTTGTAATGAAGTGACGTTAGCATTGTCTGAGGTTTGCAGCTTGGAGCCTATATTCAACTTCGATGCTCTGTATCTCGGTTCAATGTAAAAATAATGAAATACTAACCTTGCATGTTAGAGACCTGGTGCATGGCTTGTCCATATCTCCTGTTTTAACACCACAGTGCTTGTTAGCATCATATTCTCTATCTGAAATAGAATACCAGCAACCGAGGTTGAAAATATACTTCAAAGAATCAACTATTTAGAGGTTATTACTGGGTTAGCTTCCGATAGGCTGAAATATCAGCCCTCAGTAACTTCGCATCAGCCTTCACCCCAAATAACCTCTTTATTTATTAAACAAAAAACAAGAGCTGCACCTGACATTGCATAATATGCCCGCTAGGCTTTTTCAAATTGTACACACAGTGCAGCTGTCAACAGTGCTCAAACGACTAGTGAATTCCAAAGTCCACAAGCCAATACCCAAAAGTCAAGTCGACTTCGACTAGTCATTGGTGATAACCTGTCTCCTTATAACAGTGTTGGTGTTCCGGTAGAGGGCTGAAGGTCCAAATTTGGCTTCACTTGGGCATTCATATACAGCAACTTACTGGAACATTATTCTGTTAATGTGCTTCTAATTATGCTAACAGTCAAATTATATAGTCTTATTTAATTTGCCTTGTTGCGATTTATGGGAGAGTGCCTATAGGCACTCTCCCATAAATTGCAACAAGGCAAATTAATAACATATCCTGATAGCCCAAAATAATTCAGCACTCTACCAGTACCAGTTGAAACAAACTACTGTCACTACTATTAGATGGCAATAGAAGTATACACTGATTGCCCAATATTGCTGTTCAAACTGTCTGACAGTGGCACAGAAGGGATACTATTTACCTAAAAGCTTGAACTCCTTTGACTAGTCGACTGCACAATTGAGAGTCGACTACTGGTTTGCCCAGAGTCGACATCGACTAGTCGACTAATCATTTGAGTACTAGCTGTCATGGACCACTTTCCACAGGTGGACAATATTTCCACAGACCCAATAATATTAGATTCCAAATACTAATTATAGGAATAATCATCAAAAATTTATTAATGAAGCACCAGGTACATTACCTTATAAACGCATGCGTGGACATCTCTGCCAATGTGTGGATCACAACAAATCAATGGCAAATGTACAGTAACATGATAAGTCGAAAAGGCCCATAACTCTTGTGATGAAAGTGTCAATGACACTGTAGCTCAACTTGTTTAACCCTTTACCCAACGTAACGGCCAAAACCGGCCAGTGCTCTTCTCAAAAATCGCCAATTAATTTTCATTATTTTTTCAGTTTTTGTCTCAAAAACATAGGTTATGACCCCTCATTGGAACGAGCTCGTCGAGCTCGTTCCAACGAGGGGTCATAACCTATGTTTTTGAGACAAAAAATGAAAAAAAATAGTTATTCAAGAATTATTTTTGCAAGTGTCGTCTGCTTTTCATGTTAGGTAAAGGGTTAAGACATGTACATGTATAGTATGTGACGCAGAAATGACAAACATCTAGGTAATGACCTGATAACAAAGGTACATGTAAAGTATTGTAACAGTCTGTACATAAATGCTGACCGTAGCCTGCAACAAATATATAGGTAAGTATTGTAAAAGTGGGGTGACAGTTAGATGCTAAACTAGAAAAGAAATTGAGTCCCAGAGTGGGTCTGACTGAACCCCAAAATATTTGTTCTCATAGCACAGTGATAACAAAGGCACCGAAAAACACTCGTTCCTGTCACAAGGTGATAACAAAGGTACCCCAAGAAGTTTCGTGAAGATCAGTTCATAAATACAGACTCCAGCCCGAGCCGTATTGACATGTGCACTTACTGTGTATAAGTAGCACTCAACAAATCAAAGTTCATCTAATTTGCATAATTTCTGCACAAGAAAAAAACCTGTACTATATGTGATGTATTCCGTGTTACTAAACATTCCTACAAAAATTTATTCAAATCAGAACTTTCATAGAGAAGTTCTGTACAAAAAACTGATTGCACTAATTTTGGTACAAAAAGGCTGCTGGCGGCCAACTTGAATTTTGGACCGCACGCAACAACACTTGCTCTCGTCCCACAGTGATAACAAAGGTACCCAAGAAGTTTCGTAAAGATCAGTTTATAATTACGGCCTCCAGTCTGAGCCGTATAGAAGTTGTGTACAGAGAACTGATTGCACTAATTTCGGCACAAAATGGCCACTGGCAGCCATCTTGAATTTTAGACCGGACCCAGAAACACTCAGTCTCATCCCAAGGTGATAACAAAGATACCGGTACCCAAGAAGTTTTGTGAAGATTGGTTCATAAATACAGCCTCTAGCCCGAGCTGTATTGACACATGCACTTACTGTGTATAAGTAGCACTGAAAAAATCAAAGTTCATCTAATTGGCATAATTTCTGCTTGAGAAAAAAACCTGTATTATATGTGATGTATTTCATGTTACCAAACATTCATACAGAAATTTATTCAAATCAGGACTTTCATACAGAAGTTCTGTACAAAAAACTGATTGCACTAATTTGGGTACAAAATGGCCACTGGCAGCCATCTTGAATTTCATACTGCACCCCAAAACACTCGTTCTCATCCCAAGGTGATAACAAAGCTACCCAAGAAGTTTTGTGAAGAACAGTTCATAAATACAGCCTCCAGCCCTAGCCGTATTGACATGTGCACTTACAGTGTATAAGTAGTACTGAATAAATCAAAGTTCATCTAATTTGCATAATTTCTGCACGAGAAAACAACCTGTACTATACGTGATGTATTCCATGTTACTAAACATTCATACAAAAATTTATTCAAATCAGAGCTTTCATACAGAAGTTCTGTACAAAAAACTGATTGTACTAATTTTGGTACAAAATGGCTGCTGGCGGCCATCTTGAATTTTGGACCGCACCCAAAACCACTCGTTCTCGTCTTTGATAACAAAGGTACCCAAGAAGTTTCCTAAAGATCGGTTCATAAATACGGCCTCTAGCCCGAGCCGTATAGGCATTTGCAGTTACAGTGCTGAAAGTAACATTAAATAGATCAAAGTTAGTCCAATTGGCATAATTTATGCACGAGAAAAAAAGCCTGTATTATATGTGATGTATCCCATGGTACTAAGCATTCACACAAAAAATTATTCAAATCAGCACTTTCATATGGAAGTTCTGCGCAAAAATCTGATTGCACCTAATTTTGTACAAAATGGCTGCCAGCGGCCATCTTGAATTTCAGACCGGACCCCAAAACACTCGTTCTCGTCTCACGGTGATAGCAAAGGTACCCAAGAAGTTTCGAAAAGATCGGTTCATAAATACGGCCTCTGGCCCGAGCCGTATTGGCATTTGCAGTTACAGTGCTGAAAGTAACACTAAAATAAATCAAAGTTAGTCTAATTTGCATAATTTATGCACGAGAAAAAAACCCATATTATATGTGATGTATCCCATGGTACTAAACATTTATACAAAAAATTATTCAAATCAGAGCTTTCATATGGAAGTTCTGCGCAAAAATCTGATTGACCTAATTTTGTACAAAATGGCTGCCAGCGGCCGTCTTGAATTTTGGACCAGACCCCAAAACACTCGTTCTCGTCTCACGGTGCTAACAAAGGTACCCAAGAAGTTTCATAAAGATCGGTTCATAAATACAAGCTGTGTGTATGGCACGACAGACGGACGACGGGCCATGACAATACCTCAAATTTGGCTTTGCCAAAGTTGAGCTAAAAATCATCAGACCAAACTCTAATTTGAACACAATCTGTATTTAGATATAACTGAGGAACAGTGTTTGGTCATGATTTATATATCCAAACTCAACAGTACCAACCGAAAACTAAAATTTCAAAGTGAAAAAGGCCCATAACTCTTGTAAAAATCATTGGACAAAGCCCCAATTTGAACTATTTTGATCAAACTGAGAAAAACCAAGTTTGGTCCTGATCTATAAATCAAAACTAAAGTTATCATCTGGAAACAGAAAAGTCCTGAAAATGTCAAGATTAGGTTTCTCATAGGGTCAACCACCCCCAAACCCTTACTTGTTGCCGCTTACATGATGAAACATTTCCAAGTCGGTATTTTCTTTTTCTCTTTGTCCAATGAAATGTACCAGGGACCGGTGCTCCTTTGGCCAACTCAGAATTTCTTCCACCAGCCGTCGCACCTGGTGGGTTAGTTTGAGAGGCATTCTAGTTCAGTGTTTGTGAGGGGCGATTGCTGGTGCTGTGACTTACTGATTCCATTAGGTTGTCTGTTGGGGCCTTGGTCCTTGGATGTATAAAAATGGGTGTATAAAAATCAAAACATCACAACTCTAGTTTAATTTGCATAAAAGAAAATTTGGAATTTTAAAGGAAAGTATTTAACTATTATATGGTTTGAATATTGCTAACCTCAAGGTAATACCAGTATAATCGTTGTGTAATGGAAGTACAATCATACACTTGTATAGAGAACAATCGCCATGGACTGGTCATAATCCTCTAGTGGGAAGTAATGTCCACGTGTGTGTTTACCATGTAATAAAAATCATCATCAGCAAAATTTTAATTAACGAAGCACTGCGTTGTACCCAGTGCTTCATTAACTAGAGATGGTCTGAGGCCCGGTATACCCCCACCTTGGCATACCGCCTAGTGTGGGTGACTGAAAAGGGGCATTCAATGTTTCTAAGTAAAAAAATATCTAATAAGGCCGCCAGTCGGCCATCTGGAAATCGAATGGGAAAAACATTATGTCACACACTTCCCCTCATCATGTTGATCATATTTGTGAAGTTTCATGAAAATACGGCTAAAACTGTGGAAGTAGTTCGTTCCAAAAGTTTACATAAAAAAAAAAATCCAATATGGCTGACAGTCGGCCATCTTGAAACCGAGTGGGAAAAAAATGCCACGCACCTCCCCTCATCATGCTGAGCATTTTTGTGAAGTTTCAGGAAAATGTGGCTAAAACTGTCGAAGTAGTTCGCTCCACAAGTTTACATAAACAAGAGACCCCAGGGGGTCTTAGGCACTCACTGAATGTTCCATACTGTTAAGACACAAATTTTATTAAAAGCTATTCTTAAGGATCTACAGAGTAAATCTATACTCTCTGTGGCGCTAAAACATCAACAGGACTGAATGGGACAATGCTGCTGATCAAATATCAAAAGATTCTGCATGATGGTTCTGAAGAAGATTTTTTAAAGAATTTTCCTTGAATTGCACAAAGTAAACATTCACGCCCCCATAGTGAAGCCCAGTATTGATCGAAGGACTCATTTTGAAAAACTTGAATCCGAACCTTACTAAGATGCTACATACCACATATCAAAAGATTTTGCCCACTGGTTCGGGAGAAGAAGATTTTTAAAGAATTTGTTCTTAAATTGCACTAAGTGAAAATTCACAGCCCACAGGGAGCCCCAATATTGACCGAGGGATTCGATTTGAACGAACGTGAATCAGACCCATACCAAGATGCTGCATACCAAATATCAAAAGATTCTGACCACTGGTTCTAGAGAAGAAAATTTTTGAAGATTTTTCTTAAAATTGCACCAAGTAAAAATTCACGCCCCCATAGGTAGTCCCAATATTGATCGAGGAACTCGATTTGAACAAACTTGAATCAGACTCATACCAAGTTGCTGCATACCAAATATTGAAAGATTCTGCCCATTGGTTCTGGAGAAGAAAATTTTTGAATAATATTTCTTAAATTGTACCCAATAAAAATTCCCGCCCCCATAGGGAGCCCCAATATTGATTGAGGGACTAAATCTGGAGAAGTTTTTTAAAGTATTTTTTCTTAAATTGCACTAAGTGAAAATACACGGCCCCCATAGGGAGCCCCAATATTGATCGAGGGACTCGATTTGAACAAACTTGCATCAGACCCATACCAAGATGCTGCATACCACATATCGAAAGATTCTGGTCATTGGTTTTGGAGAAGTTTGTTAAAGATTTTTTCTTACCCATAGTGATCCCCAATATTGAACAGGGGATTCAATTTGAACAAACTTGAATCAGACCCATACCAAGATGCTGTATACCAAATATCAAAAGATTCTGCCCATCGGTTCCGGAAAAGAAGATTTTAAAAATTTTTTTCTTAAATTGCACTAAGTAAAAATTCACACCCCTTTAGTGAGCCCCAATATTGATTGAGGGACTCAATTTGAACAAACTTGAATCAGACCCATACCATGATGCTGTATACCAAATATCAAAAGATCCTGCCCATTGGTTCTGGAGAAGAAGATTTTAAAATTTTATTTCTTAAATTGGACTAAGTAAAAATTCACACCCCTTTAGTGAGCCCCAATATTGATCGAGGAACTCAATTTGAACAAACTTGAATCAGACCCATACCAAGATGCTATATACCAAATATCAAAAGATCCTGCCCGTTGGTTCTGGAGAAGATTTTTCCTTAAATTGCACTAAGGAAAAATTCATGCCCCTATAGGAAGCCCCAATATTGATCAAGGATCTCGATTTTAACAAACTTGAATCAGACCCATACCAAGATGCTGCATACCAAATATCAAAAGATTCTGCCCATTGGTTCTGGAGAAGATTTTTAAATAATTTTTCTTAAATTGCACTAAGTAAAAAATTCACGCCCCCACAGTGAGCCCCAATATTGGTTGAGGGACTCGATTTGAACAAACTTGAATCAGACCCATACCAAGATGCTGCATACCAAGTATCAAAAGAAGATTCTGCCCACTGGTTCTGGAGAAGAAGATTTTTTAATAATTTTTCTATAATTCATATGGTGCTATCAGAGTTATGCCCCATACAGAGGCCCAAAGGGACGTGGCCATTTCATTTGAACAAATATGAATGGCCATATAGTAACGAACATCCACCTGAAGTTTCGTGAAAATCGGACCAGTGGTTTCAGAGGAGAAGTCGTTTGAAAAATGTTCACAACAACGGACGACAGACAGCAAGTGATAAGTTGAGCTCTCTTCGGTGAGCTAAAAAAAATCCAATATGGCCGCCAGTCGGACATCTTGAAACTGAATGGGGAAAAACATTATGTCATGCACTTCCCCTCATCATGTTGATAATTTCTGTGAAGTTGCATGAAAATACGGCTAAAACTGCGGAAGTAGTTCGCTCCACAAGCTCACATAAAAAAAATCCAATATGGCCGACAGTCGGCCATTTTGAAACCGAGTGGGAAAAAAATGATGTTACCCACCTCACCTCATCATGTTGATCATTTTTATGAAGTTTCATGAAAATAGGGCTAAAACTGTGGAAGTAGTTTGCTCCACAAGTTTGTATGTGCAACAGACCGACTGACGGAGAAGTTAACTCCTATATCCCCCCCGCCCCCCTCCCTAAACTTTGTTTTGTGGGGGTAGAATTACATTTTTGATGATTTTTCTATAATTAATGTTAGAAATGTAATAGTATTGCATCCGTTGAAGTATTGCTCACCCGTGGAAAGTGACCAGTCCAAGGCAACCATATTATTATTATTTATTGGTGTTTAAGGTCACATACTTCTGCACAATGGCTAATCGTGACCGTGACAGTTTTACGGGTGGAGGAAGCCGGAGTACCCAGAGAGAACCACCAAGCAACGATGAGCAGCTGTCAGCTCTCCAACATCGTAACTCTGAACTCTGCACCGCAGCACAGGCAGGGTTAGATTGGTTGAAGACATGCGCACCATCGATGTGCAGTACGTCTCAGTACACAGCATCATCGTGCCCCCATGTAGGTAAGCGGAAGTGTCTTGCCCAAGGACACAATGCGGTTGCCGCAGGTGGGATTCGAACTGAGGACCTCTCGGCTTGCAGCCTGCACCTCTACCAACTGAGCCACCGCGCCCCCCTTGGCAACCATACTGTAAGTTGGAATACTTTTATCAAGTCAGTTTCAATCCCACACATTGACAGAGACTTTTTCATGGTTTTTGACAAATGACCTATTTTTATCTCAAAATATATCGTAATGCATTCTACAAATTCAGGTAATTGGCCATTTGCCACAAATGAGTACGTTTATCAGGTGTTACACTTGCTTGGATGTGTATAAATGCAGAAAATTACTTTCAACATCAAAGGAAACAACAGGTTTTGATTTATTCTATTCCACCAAGAATAACAAAATGATGGAATACAGTTAAAACTAGAAGTCCTGTCATGAAATGCGCACAAATAGCACGTTGATATGTGTGTTAATGTGCGCATTATGGCCCAATTAAAGCTATCATATTCTGTACATATGGCCTGTGCACAGGCAATGTTTCAGCCAATGGACCTCCGGGTAACCTGGAGGGAGGTCCATTGGCAGAAACATTGCATGTGTTTGCTTTGAGGTACCAGGAGAACCTGCCATGCTTTGGATGCCATTCGATATGGCAATTGCACGCAATTCAAATGCGCAATTAAGCCTAGATAAGCACACTATTCGTGACAGGACTTCTAGTTTTAACTGTAGGTGCATTTACTGGACTGATTTCCAGGGTTTAAAATTCATTTAAGAATCAGAATTTATTCTCAAAATGATTCTCACATGGAAAATAATGAGAATCAACACTGATTCTTGAAAAATGTTAATTTCACTTTTGTCATAGATTCTGAATTTATTTATTTATTGGTGTTTAAGGTCACATATTTTTGCACAATGGCTAAACATGACCATGACAGTTTTACGGGTGTAGGAAGCCGGAGTTCCTGAAGAGAACCACCGAGCAACAGTCAGCTCCCTAACATACCAACTCCACACAAGCAGGGTTAGCATTGGTTGAAGACAAGTGCACCATCGATGTGCAGTATGCCTTAGTACATAATACCACCGTGCCCCCACGTGGGCAATGGGGATTAAGTGTCTTGCCCAAGGACACAACACGGTTGCCGCAGGTGGGATTCGAACCAAGGACCTCTCGGCTTGCAGCCTGCACCTCTACCTACTGAGTCACCGCGCCCCGCATAGATTCTGAAAGTGTCCTTCAAAGCCTGGACAATTATTCATTTTTGCTCCTTTATACCAAGGTAACACAACATCTTCAAGCCAGAAAATAAGCAGACTGTCATCTGCAAAATGAGATCCCTAGAGGGTGAATTTGGTGATGCTACCTTGCACAGCAGGGTAGCATCACTAAATTTACCCTCCGTGAAGCTCAATCTGAATCAGGGTCTCAAGCCTGAACAGAAAGAGGTACCCAGAGGATAAATTGGCCCACTATATGGGATTGCATCAGCAATGAAAGTGATTCAATTAACAGGAGTATTCAATTAACAGGGATTGTCACTTTCCTGTATTCCAGAGATAAACTTAGCATTTATTCTATTATATCTTGTTTGACAGAGCTCCATGAGCTCAGTCAAACAAGGTATAATAGATTAAATGCCTGTATTGGATGTGCTGAGGCCAAATAGGTCTATAAACAAAAGAAAACTGGGGACAGTCAATGCAATTTCTCGACAGGTTACAAGATTTCTTATTCAATTACCAGGAGTTTACTCTATAACATACAGTTAAAACTAGAAGTCCTGTCATGAAATGCGCACAATTAGCACGTCGATCTGCGCGTTAATCTACGTGTTATGACCATAGTAAGGCTATCAAATTCTGTACAAATGGCCTGTGCACAAGCAATGTTTCAGCCAAAGGATCTCCGGGTAACCCAGAGGTCCATTGGCAGAAACATTGCCTGTGTTTGTTATGAGTGACCAGGATAACCTGCCGTGCTTTGGATGCCATTCGATGTGGCAACTGCGCGCAATTTTTACATGCAATTAAGCCTAGAAGAGCACAGTTCGTGACAGGACTTCTAGTTTTAACTGTATATTCAATTAACAGGTCAAATTTGTACTGGAGGTATGGTAAACGGTTTTGTGTTTGGAAATTATATTCAATTAACAGGGATATACAATTAAGAGATATCCAATTAAGTGGGTTCCACTGTACTAGCACTCAGTTGACAAAGTGTTGTATGTCTTTTGTTATGTTCTTGTTGAATATGTTCTATCTGGTAAATGTTTAGAGCTGTGCGGTTATGGAATTTTGCCTCGGTTTTGGTTCGGTTCGGTTTTTACAAAAATAGTTGAGTATTTGTTTCGGTTTCGGTTATTGGGGGGGGGGGGAGGGCATATTGATTTAAAGACCGAAAATGAACAAATATAAGGGGTTCTGACCAGTGAATAAGCCACAGGTGTGCATAAAGTAAAAGAGTGGTAAAGGTATAGGTGTTGGATTGATATTTTCGGGACGTTGAACTCGAACACAGTATCAGAATTCATACACAAACTTGAGTTGACACGAGGTTAGGTGAGCTTTTCCAACCCGGTGGCCAGTGATGGTACCGGTATGGCGGTAAGAAATTTTTTGCAAAAAAAGAAAAACCCAAAGAATAATACATACTGGGGAGTATATTGGAAGAATTGTTCCTCAATAAGACATATTTTGATATGCTGCCATTTCATAAACAGAACGTTTCCAAAAACGGGAGGATAAAGACCAGAAGGCAAACTTGGTATCAGCTGTTCAAAATATCTGCTGCACATCAAGGGAGAGTACTCAAAACACACGTGGGGGGGAAATGACGTGACACACTGCAAACAAAAAAAAGATTTTTTGCAAAGCTGTTGAACTCAATTTAATATAAATAGCCTATCGATTTTAACTGGGGCTGTTCACGATATCGTCTCAAGCTCTGTTGACATGTTGGAGCTGATAAATATTTATCGCCTGCTGTCGACTGTGGTATTTTGTGTGAGGCAGGCGATTTGGGTCCGCGGGAATCGTTTGCCTCAAAATGACAAGCCTTGTGCCCCAATCAGAAATTCTCCGCCGTGTTGAACAATGTTGACGCAATGGAAATAGTTTATAAAAAGGTTCAAAAGTCTTCAGAAAGTTAGAACAAAAAAAAACCCGTCCACATACTGAATGTCGGTACTCTGAGGAAAAGTCGGTCGGTTATTTAAAAAAAAACGAAACCGACCGAATTTCGGTTAACCGCACAGCACTATAAATGTTATACATCAGTGTAGTGTTGAAACAACTAGTAGACTAAAAGTTGTCGACTTTGCAAAACTCCAATACAGTACATGGAGAGTGTATTATCATTAAATCACTCGCAGAGTGGAGATTCCACCTGAGCAATAATTGCAAATTTATTGCAAAGCATAACCATCACAAGCAAAGTTCCAGCCAATGGACATCCGGGTTTAACCCGGAGGTCCATCAGGCTTGGCAATTTCAGGAGAGCGATTTTTTAGCTCTCCTTACTGCCCTCCTGAAAGAATTAAGGAGAGCGAAAAATTGCCCTCCTAAATATTTTGGTCTGGGATGATTGAGATTACATGTATTATGCTCACATTAAATTTTTGTTGTAAAGCAAAATTGTAATTTAACTTCGAAGTCACATAACATCACGTAATTTCATTTTGAAAGTGGTTTAGTGGTAAAAGGTAATGACTGCAACCATACCCAAACACAGTTGGAATCATTTGAAGCAAAATGGGTCACAGCAATATTTTTTTCTGTCAGTTTCAAGTTCAACAACTGACATCACAGTTTGAGGGGTAATTATTCAAGGAATATTGACACTATAATATACTACCATTACTACTATCCTGTCACTTGAAGCACTTGCACCAGGATGTGACTGTAGATTCAAGCAGACCTGTTGTCCAAGAAAGTCATACGCCTACCACTACCACCTTCAACCCCCCCCCCCCCCCCCCCAAGGGGGGTTGAAGGTGGTAGTGGTAGGCGTATGACTTTCTTGGTCAACAGGTCTGGGTACACACACTGGTCTTGTCAAGTGTGTGTTCGGTTGTTGAGTGAGACATCTAGATGTCTAAGAGATTTCGCTTTACCTCAATAAAGTTAATAAAATCACTGATGTAATAGTCTGTTGGTTTCAGTTTCAATGAGTTCGTTCAACTGGATACTTAAAATGCTGTGTAAACCTAATTGCTCTCCTAAGCTGATTGAGGAGAGCGATTTTTTGCCCTCCTGCATTTTTCAGAATGCCAGGCCTGGTCCATTGGCTGAAACATTGCTTGTGTTTTATGTCCACATGTACAGACTTTGAAAGGGATTCTTTTGGGTGATAACTCCACTCCGCGGGTGATTTAGTTACAATCCACTCTCCAAGTACTGTAATTGACTCTGAATTTTATAGTCGACAAGTCAGAATTCTTCTTTGAAAAAAGGATTCAATGTGAAATTCGGAGCACAATACACATTTTTTTGGCCATTGTGATAAATAGGCACGTAATGTAACCCAAAGCATCATGAAAAGAGACACCTGGAAGCCAGAAATAAGCAGACTGTCATCTGCAAAATGAGGTCCCCGGAGGGTGAATTTAAGGCAGCATCACTAAATTTACCCTCTGTGAACCTCAATCTGAATTGGGGTCTCAAAACTAAACAGAAAGAGGTATCCAGAGGATAAACTGGCCCACTGTATGGGATAGCATCATCAAATTCACCCTCTGGGGACTTCATTCTGCAAATGTCAGACTGCTTATTTGCAGGCCTGGACACCTGTAGTAAATGGCGTCATCTAGATGAGAGAGCATCAGATGTCTTACTCTTTTATAGAAACTGGTATACATAAACTGGTTATGATTATTTTATATTTTAAGAAACGGTCTAAGGAATAGTATAATTATATTAATTTGATTTTACGAGATATCACACAATTCGGCAACACAATGTAGTGACCAGTCCACTATCACTACGTTCTGATAGCAGAACAAAGATGGCATACAACAGTCATTATCTTAATGATGCACTCACATGTACATATTTCTGTGATGGCGAGTGAATTACAGTTAAAACTAGAAGTCCTGTCATGAAATGCGCACAAATAGCATGTTGATATGCGCGCTATGGCCCAGGTAAAGCTATCAAATTCTGTACATATGGCCTGTGCACAAGCAATGTTTCAGCCAATGGACCTCTGGGTAACCCGGAGGGCCATTGCCAGAAACATTGCATGTGTTTGCTATGAGTAACCAGGAAAAATTGCCGTGCTTTGAAAGCTATTCGATATGGCAATTGCGCGCAATTCCAACGGGCAATTAAGCCTAAATAAGCGCACTATTCGTGACAGGACTTCTATTTTTAACTGTATAACTATGTGCTAGTACTATACTCAGATTATTACGTCTGCAACCATAGGAACCGACTAGTCGACTTTGGGCTGTCGACTAGTCAACCCTGAAATTTCATAATCGTTTCAACACTACATCAGTGGCCGTGCCATAGGGGGAGAGGGGGACTAGGCAGCCAAGACTTCACTAGAAAACGCTACCAACTTATGACATAAAAAACTATAATATTTATGATAACACGCTTCATCACCATTTTTATTTTGTACAGTTAAAACTAGAAGTCCTGTCACGAATAGTGCGCTTATCTAGGCTTAATTGCGCGTTGGAATTGCGCGCAATTGCCATATCGAATGGCATCCAAAGCACGGCAGGTTCTCTTGGTTACTCCTAGCAAACACATGCAATGTTTCTTCCAATGGACCTCCGGGTTACCCGGAGGTCCATTGGCTGAAACATTGCTTGTGCGCAGGCCATATGTACAGAATTCGATAGTTAAAACTAGAAGTCCTGTCACAAATAGTGCGCTTATCTAGGCTTAATTGCGCGTTGGAATTGCGCGCAATTGCCATATCGAATGGCATCCAAAGCACGGCAGGTTCTCCTGGTTACTCATAGCAAACACATGCAATGTTTTTGCCAATGGACCTTTGGGTTACCCAGAGGTCCATTAGCTGAAACATTGCCTGTGCACAGGCCATATGTACAGAATATGATAGCTTTAATTGGGTCATAACGCGCACATTAACACGTATATCAACGTGCTATTTGGGCGCATTTCATGACAGGACTTCTAGTTTTAACTGTAGCTTTACTTGGGCCATAACGCGTACATTAACGCGCATATCAACGTGCTATTTGAGCACATTTCATGACAGGACTTCTAGTTTTAACTGTAAATAATCAGGCCTGGCATTCTTTAGGAGTACAGGAGTGCTGCACACATACTGCACACCTAGAAAAAATTGAGGAGGGCAATTTTTTGCACCCCTCGATTTTCTGGAATGCCAGACCTGTTTGGGACTACCTTTAAAGTCTATTATTACCACTTTAGCGGGCGTTCTCTAGTTATTAACAGAGTTTAGCAGGGTGGTAAGATTCCACAATTCATGACGCCATGCAACCGGAAGCGAGCCGCGGACGTTAATGAAAACAAAATTCATTAATAGCCCGCCGCCCGCTTCCGGTCATGGTAATAATAGTAATAACATGATTTTTTCGAATGTCCTGGTTTATTAACAGCCCTCGAGAAATGAATAACATCCCTCTGGCTTATCAACAGCCCTCGACTTCGTCTCGTGCCGGTAATAAACCCACGGGCTGTTATTCATTCCTCTCGGCCCATTAATAAACCGTAACGCTCTCCAAACTCATGTTATTGTTATATTATCATTTTGTCTCGGAGTTCCAATGTGTCCTCTGTGCCTACTGGCACAGAGAACACATTGGAACTCAGGGGACGATATGTCAATGTTGCATTGATTTGCAATAATTCATGACTCATTGTGTGTCGAATTTTGATACATTTTGAGTGTAGAAGATAGTCACAAAAGAACTGAATGCAACATTTTGAATGCGAAGATGTGTGTGCCAATTTTTCCACTATGTAGCTGAATGTAGTGTAATTTGTCAGTCACAATATTAATATCTTGAAGTGAATATAATCAAAATACCATACAAGTTTTTGCATTGAAAATTTCTGGTGCAATTGCACTCCCAAACAATCTGAGGAGGGCAATTTTTTTGCACTCCTTTATTTTCTAGATTGTCAGGCCTGAATAATCATGGCTATACAGGACCTTCTGACCCCTTTTCCAGTATTTCAATGCCCTGAATGGATCATACAGTTAAAACTAGAAGTCCTGTCATGAAATGTGCACAAATAGCACGTTGATATGTGCATTAATGTGCGCATTATGGCCCAAGTAAAGCTAACAAATTCTGTACATATGGCCTGTGCACAAGCAATGTTTCAGCCAATGGACCTCCGGGTAACCCGGAGGACCATTGGCAGAAACATTGCATGTGTTTGCTATGAGTAACCAGGAGAACCTGCCGTGCTTTGGATGCCATTCGATATGGCAATTGCGCGCAATTCCAACACGCAATTAAGCCTAGATAAGCACACTATTCGTGACAGGACTTCTAGTTTTAACTGTAGTCAAATTCAAAGCCATTCCTTTTTGGCACTACAACCCCAACATAAATTAGGTTCTTGCTTCCATTATCTCCAACCTACAGTACGTGGAGAGTGGATTGTAACTAAATCACTCGGGCAGTGGAGCTGACACCCAAATTATTATTTTCAAATTCTGTATTTGTGGACAAAAACACAAGAAATGTTTCAGCCAATGGACCTCCGGGTACAACCCGGAGGTCCATTGGCTGGAACTTTGCTTGTGCTTCTTGTGCTTTGTAACAAATTTGCAATTATTACTCGAGTGGAATCTCCACTCTGCGGGTGATTCAGTACTAATACACTCTCCACGTACTGTACATAACAAGTATGCTCCAAATTGGTCAGAGATCTTCATTTGAGGAACAGGAATCCAATTCAAGTTTCCATGGTCATCATGACCTTGACCTCTAGCACAACCACCCTAACATAAACAGGGTTCTTCCTCTCAACATGTGCAACCCACATGTCGGATGTGTCAAGCATATGTTTAAAAAGAGTGGAAATTCTAGTTATAAAATAGAAATTAATTTCAATGACACTGTGATCATGACCTTACAAATATAATCAAGTGTCCTCCAGAAACAGACATCTTTCGTTATAGGGTGAAAACCAATTTCAGTGTTTTGTATAGATGTATACTACCATAGTAATATCACCCCACCCCCCCATAAAAATATTAGACAGACCTGTTGATTTGAGAACGACCGTTCGGATCACGTGGAAGTGACCTCAAAGTGAATAACACGCAAATTAAAAGCGGGTCGCTCCAAATTATTGTGGGTCACCTGGGATCACATGAAATTTTCACCAAGTTAAATGATCTTGTATGCTCATGCTACTTAAGGCCATAATAAAACAAGAGGCCCCACGGGACCTGAAGCGCTCATCTTGTACAAAACACAATTTAAACAGAGTCCAAGAATGAGTCTACATTAAGCAAGCCATCTCCATAGGCTACACTGTCAATCTGACCCCCATAGAGATGTTGCATACCAAATATCAAAGCATTCTGACTGATGGATCTGAAGAAGATTTTTTTAAGTTACCCTCCATATTGAACAAAGATAAAATTTGGGCTTCCATAGGAAGCCCAAATATTAACCTAGGGACTTGGTTTAAACAATCTAGAATCTGACCCTCATAACAATGATGTATACCAAATATTAAAAGATTCTGACTGGTGGTTCTGAAGAAGAAGATTTTTAAAGAATATTCCCCATATTACCCTATGTTAAAACTTCGGGCTCCTGTAGAGAGCCCAAATATTGAACCAATGAGCTTTATTTCAACAAACTTTTATCTGACCCCCCTATGAATGCTGTATACCAAATATCAAAAGATTCTGATGATTGGTTCTGGAGAAAAGATTTTTTAAAATTTTTGCAAATATGCTGACTCAGCATTTTTTCGATGCCCATTACAGAACACCCTAACATAACCGATGGCAATTTTTTTTTACCATTCAATTCTACTGGTCATAAGGATACTTCATACCAAATAAAAGCTCTCTGTTCCGTGGGGTTTGGGAAATATGGGCGTTTGAAAATATTTCTATTTTCAGCTCCCAGGGTTCCCATGGGGATGCGGAAATTTTTTTTTTTGCATGGGTCAAGTACTTATGACCCAATACTACCACAAAGCAGATTTGGTTCATACCGGACCATCGGTTCAGAAAATAGAAATTTTGGGCGGGGCCAAAAATCTTACCCCTCCTATTACAAAGCCAAATATTACTTCACGAACTTCGTTTGAACAAACTTGATTCTACACGTCATATGGAAGCTCCATAGCAAATATTAAGTCATTGTACACACTGGTTCTTGAGAAGAAGATTTTAAAAATATTTTGGAGCATTTTCCCCCACTCCCTCCCTATGGGGCTGGGCATGCTGAGTTGAACAAAAATGAAATGCCCCTTTGGGACCATCACTCACACAAACTTTCACTTGAATTGGCCCAGTGGCTTTGGAGGAGAAGAGCAAAACATGGTGTTGACGGACGACGGACGGAAAGCGATAAGATTAGCTCAGCTTGACTTTGTCAAGATGAGCTAAAAAATATGCTAGATTTTCATTCCATCCCGCCCCGAATTTAAACCCCCCACCCCGATTTTTTCTAGCCTTTATGCCCACGGAATGAAGCTCAAAAAGTTTACCGGAAGGAATAATATAGCACAAAGTTTGTCTTACATCCAAAACAAATAAACAAGAACATGGTTTTCTTTGAAGTGTAAAGTCAACAATATCCCACAATTAAATAAAACACACAGAGAAACAACATATAAATTTTGAAGGTGAGTAAATTCATAGAAAATAAGAATGAGAAATGCAAGAATGACTGCAATGTTGTTTGCTCAATACTACAGTACTGCCGGTAGTCAGTACCAGTGGACCTATTCCCCAAGTTCGAACTTCGATTTGTTATTTTTACCTTGTAATGTTCCATAATTGTAAATAAAAAAATCAAACATAAAATTCATTACTTATAGCACTGTGTGGGTAAAATTCAACAGGGTTCATACATTTAAGGAAAAAAAATTCATGGACTTTTCAAGGCTATTTCAAGGACATATCACCATATTTCTGATGGAATATCATTTTTTACAAAACATCCTACAGTTAAAACTAGAAGTCCTGTCATGAAATGCGCACAAATAGCACGTTGATATGCGCGTTAATGAACGCGTTAAGGCCCAAGTAAAACTATAAAATTCTGTACATAGTGCCTGTGCACAAGCAATGTTTCAGCCAATGGACCTCCGGGTAACCCGGAGGTCCATTGGCAGAAACATTGCATGTGTTTGCTGCGAGTAACCAAGAGAACCTGCCGTGCTTTGGATGCCATTCGATATGGTAAGTGTGCGCAATTCCAACGCGCAATTGAGCCTATATAAGCGCACTATTCGTGACAGGACTTCTAGTTTTAACTGTACCTACTTTCACCTCTTAACCCGATCAGTATTTTAAAAAATATTTTTCATCAAATCTAGTCATGGCTTCTGTGTAGCAACCATGAAAAGATTTAATGAAAAATTCATCCAAATTTAACTCGAGAAACTTTGGGTGAAAAATCCATTCAATTTTGGATTAAACATACTCAAATTATACTTATTTCAGAGGCAAGAGAAATACTGTCTGGGGCGGCAAAACCCACCTCTAAGGAGTTAATACACTTTCTCCGATGGATGAAACATCCAATATTATTACTGTAAAAAATACACACTACTTTGGCCACTTTACAAGGTTTTACCCAGTCTCATTTGAATCATCCATTCACATTTATTATTTATCACAAATCTATTTACATTAATTTTAATATTAAATAACAGAAGTTTACAGTTAAAACTAGAAGTCCTGTCACGAATAGTGCGCTTATCTAGGCTTAATTGTGCGTTGGAATTGCACGCAATTGCCATATCGAATGGCACCCAAAGCACAGCAGGTTCTCCTGGTTACTCATAGCAAACACATGCAATGTTTCTGCCAATGGACCTCCGGGTTACCCGGAGGTCCATTGGCTGAAACATTGCTTGTGCACAGGCCATATGTACAGAATTTGATAGCTTTACTTGGGCCATAACGCGTACATTAACGTGCATATCAACGTGCTATTTGCGCGCATTTCATGACAGGACTTCTAGTTTTAACTGTATACTGAATCCTACAGTTAAAACTAGAAGTCCTGTCATTTTTGTTACATGAAATGACTGACGGCTATTGCCTGTGTTTCTTCCAACATTTTGACATTTTGATGGCTTTGTTAGTTGTAAAACGAGGATCTGCAGCCGGACTGTATTTCAAAATACCATTTGATATTTGTATTGGTGTGAATACATGTACATGTACAGTTAAAACTAGAAGTACTGTCATAAAATGCACACAAATAGCACGTTGATATGCGTGTTAATGTTCGCGTTATGGTCCAAGTAAAGCTATCAAATTCTGTACATATGGCCTGTGCACAAGCAATGCTTCAGCCAATGGACCTCCGGGTAACCCGGAGGTCCATTGGCAGAAACGTTGCATGTGTTTGCTATGAGTAACCAATAGAACCTGCCGTGGTTTGGATGCCATTCAATATGGCAATTGCGCGCAATTCCAACGCGCAATTAAGCCTAGATAAGCGCATTATTCATGACAGGACTTCTAGTTTTAACTGTATTTAGCAGAATACAACACAATCTTCACACGAGAACAATATCGTGTGATTGTATGATTTTGTATCATTCATAAAGATCTTCTCCCCCCCACCCAACTCTCAAAAATGCAAATATTATTTTGGCTAAAATTTCCCAGCACTAAATATGCATACTCTGAGAACTTATGTGGTATTAAGCTTCCATAATTGGTGATTTATCAACAAAATTCTGGAGAATAACAAGCACCAACAGATTTTCCTTCCGTGTCCTATTTCAACGATCGGAATCGGCATAATCGGCAGAGAAATAATCGGTAATTGGTTCATACCAAGCTTTGATAATCGGTTCAGTACTACTTTTTGAGGCCTTGTTCATATCACTAGCTGCACCCAATAATATTAGTTACACAGTTTGTTGGTGGCCTAATATGGTATATATGGTGTCAGTTAATTTCATATTGGACGAGAGCGAACACGAGTCCAATATGAAATTAACTGACACCATATTAGGCCACCAACAAACTGTGTAATGAATATATCTTACCGACTGCCGCATCGATGCACAGAACTAATAACAACAGCGATCAAAATTAAGTGAGAGAATTCTCACAATGTGTTCACGTGTCTTCGCCTTGTTACAATTTTATGGGAGAGTGATTACAGGCACTCTCCCATAAATTGAAACAAGGCAAACTCATACACACCAAACAGTTTCATTTCAAAGGTAACATGACACACATCCACAGAATATGAAGCCTTTTATGTTGCCTAACCTGCACTTCAGACCAAATGTGGGCTTCAAACACTCAATCTGTCAACTTGAAGCATTTATCGACTGCTGCCATTTTGAATAATCAATGAACAAAGGGGAGATTACCCGTAGCTATCAGAGTATACTGATGTTGACAGGCAGTATATGGTTTTATATGTAGACTGCATGTGACGACTTTGAACCAATGAAATTCCCAGATACTTGTAGGAGGTAAGATATTAGCAAATATAGTGGGTCACGACTCCCTATTCAGTACGATGGGAATCGCCCAGAGGGTCACCCGGCCAAATCGACACCCATCGTTTTGAACCGAACCATCCCCGCTATCTGACCCAAACCGACCTTCAGCAGCCAATTCGCAGCACATTTTCAATATCATTTAAAACCTTCTCATTCCTTTTTGAGGCCTTGTTCATGTCGCTAGCTACACCCAATAATAACAAACACAGTGGAACCGCAACTTACTATTCAGTTCGATGAGAATCGCCCAGACGCATCCCCTGGCCAAATTGACCTCCATCGTTTGATCCAAACCATCTCCGCTATTTGACCCAAACCGACCTTCAGCGGCCAGGCCGTAAGGCTGTTGAACGATTTCACCCCACCCATCCCCAAGTCACACCATCCCCTGAATATTTTGACCGACAAACCCCCTCCCCAGCCCCACACAAGATTTTAAAATGATTTTTAAAGTTGATAGAAAAATACACCCTCACCCCCTTTCCAGAGCAGAATGGTTAAAAATAGGTCATAGGCCTACATGACATTAAAGGACCCCCCCTCCCCCCCCCCCACCTCCCCAAGTGTAAGAACACAGAGTGAACCTGTTGGTTTAGACATGCTTAATTTCTATAAAATTTCAGTATTTGAGGAATGAATTAGCCGAAATTGGCAAATGTGCTGAAAAATCCCATCCCTGTGAACAAAATAAAGCAGTCGAAAGAAAAATGAGTTGGTTTTTTTATTTTAATTTTTTATCCCAAACTGATTTTTTTCTGGATCAAGTCTTTTCAATCAATCTTCATCATTAATCCTTAATCATTGATAAGAAAAGAACATAAGACCCCTGGAAATATAAATTTGACACCTAATTGTTAAGTAACCCATCACCTAATTGAGGTCATAAAATGGGGGCTTTGTATATTGACACGACTGTTTTCAAAGCTTATTCACTAGTGCTGAAACGATAAGCTATTTTTGAAGGTTGACTAGTCGCTGGTAGTATTCGACTTAAAGTCGACTAGTCAGCCCGTTTTGCTACAAAAATACAAGATTACTTACCAAGTGTTAAAAAAAAATGCATAGTTATTCAGTGAAACGCTACAACGTATTTCGACACATACTGTAATTTGCAAATTGGCAAGTGATCTGATTTGAAGTTTTGTTGACATGTCATCCCCCACCCACCTCCAATCTGCACCCATGCTTGAATATATGATAAATGCCAGGTATATTTCTTAGTTGTGGAGAATATTTATGAGATCAAAAACTTTTAAAACAAATACAGAAGGGGATATATTGATGTTCATTTCTTAGAAAATTACCCCTACGATTTTGAAATGTTTCATTCACACGGGGCAGTTCAAGAGTTATTTTTAGGCTGTATGTCATTTCGTGCAAAGCGTCACAGACCACGTGATTCACCTCTGTCTATCTTCAGAAATGGAATCCACATTGTGCATTTTGAGTTTCCTGTCACTTTGCTGGTTTCAATTAAAAATAACTTTTCAAATGCTTCACGTATGTGATTAAAACTTAGGCACCGTATGTACATGTAGATATGTCATGAATACATATCTGTGAAATACGGTGCCAAAACGCAGTCTAGTTTTGATATACCAATTCTTCAAATAAAAAAAAATTATAAATTTCACCGAATGACTTCCAATCAGATGATGTGGATATAAATCATTTGGCACCAGAATAAAATACACTATTTAATTGGCTGAATTCCTGAATTATTTTCACTCACATCGCCATATTTGGAAAGAGTTAAATAGGCTTGTTTAGGTAATTCATAAAGATAGGTCATAGATAAGTGTTTTTTTTTTACTTGATAGTAAGTTCTTGTAGCTATAACGGAAGCCGAATAAATCTTTGGTGATACACTGGTAATTGAATGAAGTTGACAATATTTAACATTATTCGCAAAGTGCAATTCCAAATTATTAATTGCGTCACTAAATACAGTTAAAACTAGAAGTCCTGTCATGAAATGCGCACAAATAGCAAAAGAATGCCAGGACTGGACAGGTTACAGGATATCCACAATTAATAGTACAGTCATTCACAGTGTCTGAGAATGTTAAATTCTAGGGATGAGCCGATTACTAAAATGCCCCATCAGACGAATGCCGATTATTTTAGACAAAAGTTAAAAAATTTATAGTAATTTATATATTTTTTATACTTACCAATGACCCAGACATAGCTGGTGCCAACTCTAAAAAATCTAGGGCCAAACACAAATTTTGCCCCCCAATCCCCAAAATTTGCATCTAAAACCAAAAGAAATCATGTCCTGAAGGACCTCCATACTTTGCCCCTACTGCGCATGCGCAGTGTCAAGGAAGTTCCGAAATTGGCGCCAATCACCATTCTTGTAAGCAGTGCCTGGTCAGCGCTATGTACTCAGCGGGGAGGTATGAGTTCCCAACTCTTGGGAGGGCCATCCCCGTCTGGGTCATTGGTAAGTATAAAAAATATATAAATTACTATAAATTTTTTAACATTTTTATACTGTACCAATGACCCAGACATAGCTGAATAGTAAAAAGGCTGGAGGGCCTAGGACATAGAGGAAAATCCAATAAGCTCAACTATATAATATATAGAGTGAACCCCTCAAGGAGAAAAGGTGTATTAGGCTTTACATGTACCTTTCTTATTTTATGATAAATTAGAAAGATACAATACCCTTCATAATTGAGCATAATAACATTCATGTTCTCTATTAACATCCAGTATAACCCTTTATACTAATTATTTTTAAAGTAAGCCAATAAATAAAGTTAGTCCAGAGAATTGAGACTCTTTATATTCTTTAAAAGTGTCCGAGGATTGTATATTAATGCCCGTTTGACACTTGACATATACAAATGCTTCACACCGAGCTACACTTTAAAAACATGACATGAATTAATTTTTAACATTAATATTACACTTTAAAACCATCCCGGAAACGACTCAGAAATACTGACTTCGGAGGAGGAATTCCCTTGCTTTTCACTATAAAGCAGGTGACCTAAGGGAACACCCTCCCCCCCCCCCCCCTTTCCCCTTGCCCTGGGTCAAATAGCCCAGAGCGAAGAGGGCAGCCAGACGGAGTCACTGCCGGAACAGAAAGCCTGCATAACTATAGTTGCAACTGTTTAGTGGACGACATTCTGAGCAACAGATAACGGACCTAAACAATGCAGGTCTCCAGAAATGGACTCAATATTTCTGAGATAAAAATTCGTGAATGTGGATGGCTGAAACCAATAAGCAGCCTTCATTAAATCTGTAATAGCAATACTATTTCCGTAAGCCCAAGATGTAGAAAGAGCTCTTACTTCATGAGCGGAAATCTTAAGCACAGACTGCTGAGAAGAAGATAAATTTTCATAAGCAGTACGGATAGTCAATTGAATCCATCTAGCAATAGAATGGACTGAAATGTCCTTTCTATTAGGCATCAGAGACAGAAAGAAATGTTTCCGTCCCTTTCTGATAAACTGAGATCTCTGTTTATAAATACGTAACGCTCTAACAGGACAGAGTAAAGGCCTACTCCCGTCTGAAGATGGAAGGGCCTTAATAACAATAGGTTCCGGATATTTATTAGGAGCCTGATTCTTAGCTAAAAATCCCACATTAGTAGTGAAGGTGATAGTGTTCCTGACACTACGATAATGAGAATCATCCACCGACAGTGCATGAAGCTCACTGACTCTTCTAGCAGAAGAGAAAGCTAAGAGAAAAGCTGTCTTATAAGATAAGAATTTGAAATCTACTGTCCCAAGAGGTTCAAATGGCTTTTCCTTCAGTTTAAGAAGAACCCAAGCTAAATTCCATTTAGGAATTAACCTAAGAGTTCTGGGTCTATTTATCGAGAAGTTTCTAACTAACTTAGATAAAGAGACATTAGATCCAATTTGTAAACTATCATGATGTGCATAGGTATCAGATAACATAGACCTATAACCCTTAATAGTAACAGGCTGCAGTTTGATTTCGTCAAACAAGTATACTAGAAAGTTTGCAATGTCTGGTATGGAGGAATCAAAAATATCAACAGAATGATCCCTACACCAACGACGAAAGACCTTCCACTTAGCCGCATAGTTTAGCGAAGAGGAGGTTCTCCTACAGTTAGAAATCACGTCCACTGCTCGTCCTGTAAAGTGCTTGCCATGCAAGAAGGACCGCACAACGGAAAAACGTGAAGGTTGAGACCTTGCGGGTTGTGATGAAGTTGACGTGGTTTCCCCTGCGAAAGAAGATCCTCCCGTGGAGGAAGCTTCCGCGGTAGGTCCCACAACAGACACCTGAGTAGATTTATCCACGGTCTCTGTGGCGACAGAGATGCTACCAACAGAATCTTGCATTGAGATTGTTTTATCTTTAGCAATACTTGCTGAATCAACGGCGTTGGAGGATACGCATATCCTATCATTCCGTCCCAAGGGATCGACAGAGCGTCTACTGCAAATGCACTTGGATCCGGACACGGAGACACATACGTCTGCAACTGATTGTTGAGATGTGTCGCAAATAAGTCTATCATTGGCCGTTCCCATTGGTAGCAAATCTGATTGAATACTTGTTTGTTGAGAGTCCACTCCGACGGCAACAAGCGACCCTTTCGTGAAAAGGAGTCTGCTAGTACGTTCAGACGACCCGGTATATGACGGACCGAAAGCAGAACTTGATGTTCTAGAGCAAACAGAAGGATTCTTTCCGTTAGATTGAATAACGGAACTGAATGAGTGCCTCCCTGGTTCCGTATATACGCCACTACTGTCGTATTGTTGGACAGAATTTGGACATGAGCATTGTGAATAATGTCCATCCAATGACGTAACGCAAGCCAAATTGACATCATTTTCTTGATGTTTATGTGCTTGCCTAGGAATTGTGGATCCCAAAGACCCTGGCATCTCGAATCCGTTGGGATCAATGTTGCACCCCAACCTGTTTGACTGGCATCCGTCATAACGGTAAAACTCGGATCCGGCAACTGCAGCGGAACTCCCTGAGTTAACCACTGAATGTTTGCCCAAGTCTGAATCTCTCGTTTCACTTGATCTGACAAGAGAACGTCTATGTCGAGCGAATGAATTTTCACACTCCAATTCTGAGTCAAGAAAATTTGGAGAGGACGAGTGCGTAACCGCCCCATCGGAATGAGATCTGCAGCGGCTCCGCACAGACCTATCAGTCTCATGAACTCCCTCGCTGTGACTTTGTCTGCATGAAGACAATAGCGAGCGTAACAACTGACTAATTTCGCTCTGGTTAACGGCAGACGAACAAGATTGTTGTGCGTCTCGAAGCTCATTCCCAGATGTGTGAATGACTTGGACGGCACCAGATCCGACTTCTCCTCGTTTATTATAAAACCGAGACGTCGGAGCAATAGAAGCAGATTCTGCACATCGTTCTGAAGCGTTAACTCGTTGCCGTACCTCTGAAGAATGTCGTCCAGGTAGGCCGACGTTACCGCAGACGGATGAGCTCAGCAATACATCATTACCGAGTTCATTACCCGAGTGAAAGCCCAGGGTGCCAGGTTCAATCCGAAGCACATCGCCCGGAATTGATACACCACTCCTAGGACTGCGAAGCGTAGATACTTTCTGAATGTCGGATGTACCATGACGTGAAAGTATGCATCTTTGAGATCTATGCTTGTTGCATAATCGTTCACCCAAATACTCGCTCTGACCGATCGAATCGTCTCCATATAAAACTTCGGAGCGACGATCAGCTTGTTTATCCAGCTCAAATCTATGACTGGACGGAACGAGCCGTCTGGTTTCGGAACCAGAAACAGATGGCTGTAGAATCCCGGTGTTTCCTGGTTTTCTACGACCTCTACTGCATTCTTCATTAAAAGAGACTGCACCTCTGATAACAGAGCATCTCTTTTCTGCGGATTTGACGGAAGTTGAGTCCATTTTGGACTTCGAGTTAATGGAGGCTTTCGTTTGAAGGATATTTTCAGACCTTCCGAAATCACCCCTCTCACCCAAGGGTCGTCCGTAATCGACGCCCACTCTTGTGAAAAACTCGACAACCTTCCGCCAACCGGAACGCGATAGAGGTTAAAGCCATCACCTCCTGGACCTGCCAGGCCTGCGGGAAGAGAAACCACGTCCTCCACGACCCACACCTCGTCCCGGCCCGAAGGACGTCCCGCACGAGAGTCGCTGCCTTGACGGTCTCTTGAATAAGACCAAGAGGACGCACCGGAACCTCTATAGGAACCTCTCTTGGGCGCATTAGACCCAGAAGTGCCTGTCTTACTCTTATCTGCCGTGTCCGACTTCTTGGAAGCGGACTTAAACAGCAGAGAATCTGAAGCTTTCTTAGTAATTTTATCGTAAATTGCAGAAAGCTTGCCGTCGAAGAGAAGTTCTCCGGAGACCGAAGCGACTCTGAGAGAGTTCTTCACCTTACTATCCACGAGTGTGGATGTAGCTAGGGCTGCGTCACGTCTAACCAACTCCAAGTTTGCCACTGAAAGGGCGAAGTTACACGTGGAATAAGCTACTGCACTTGAAAGAAGTCTTAAAGAGGATTGAACATCCTGGAATTCTTTCCCTTGAAGACGCAGTGATAACGCCTTTGTAAGGTGGTCTGCGTAAGATAAAGCATCTAAACTGGCTCTGTTAGACGAAATAGTCATATCCAACACCGCGGTTGGAATAGACGTAGACGACGGTAATGATAATTCTAAGTCTTCCGCCTTGTCGTCCATACGCAGAGGAACTCTCGGGATACCCTGTCCTGTCGTATCGAATTTATTCCTTGCATTAATGAAAGGCAGGTTAAGAGCATTGGCAGACAAGAAACCCACTTTTCCTGTTCTGGAAGCAAGCTTGAATACAGCGTCGTTCAATAATTCAAATGCCCTTGTGACATTATTGGACGGAGACGGAAACTCAGGAGCGATGTCCTTGAACCGCTCGAAGAAATCAGTGTCCAATGACGCTATTATTCTCTTGTCCGGTACCGCAGCAGTCTGGCCCGACGGAACAACCTGAGGAAGAAAGTGCCGGATGAAGTCCACGGCAGCTTTATGTTGTTCCGAAAGGGATAGCTCCAAGTCATCCGTATCCCTTTCACCATCCGGTCGGACCTCATGATGCTCCCGGTCGTCCACACCCGATGCTTCGGCGGAGCGTACCGACCCAGCGCCGTCGGATAATTCCCGATCCGACACCGTTTCTGTCGGTTGCTGGGATGCTGCGATAAGTTGTGCTATTTGAGCAAGCACATCCGACATCGAGGCCTGCGGAGGCGCAGTCTTTCGCTGCTTCGCCGAGGGCAGCTCCGCATCTAGTGACTCCCGCATACTCTTCCTATGCGAATGTCCGGAGTCAACCGGCCTCGTGTCCCTGGCTACCGGATGGCATGACCTGGTCGCCGAAGAATCCCTGGTCGGCGAAGCTGGTAAAATATCGGCGGTCATGTAGCCAAGGTGCGGTCGTGTGCGCTGGTGAGAGGAAGAAGAAGCCTGAGCAGTCTCAGCGGACTGCCTATACAACGGAGCGTCCCGAGTGACGGACGTGTGCTCCGCTAACGACACATTTTGTACCACAACATCTGGTCCCAGATGTTGTTGTACGAGAGAGGGGCCTCTCTCGCTCGCAGTCCGGATGGACCTGGACGAGCTAGGAACCGGACTAGAAGGCTTCCTCCGATCTCTCCTACTATCCGTCGTCACTGGGTGTGCACCTTGAATGTTTATAGTGCTCGCATCACCCAACATTTCCTCCTGGACCGCATCGGACGAACCCGGCTGCCGAACCATTCGGTGAATGGACACTACACCGGGCGAGCTAGCGGACGACAGCGCCGTCGATCCTACTAGGGACCTCTTAGGCAACTGTCGTATCTCCATGAGCACTTTTGCCGCTAGCTCTGCATTCAATTGTGACGACGGAAGCGCACTTGCAGAAGATAACATGGAAACATCACCCTGTTCTTGTTCCTCTGAAATAGAAACTGATAGAGTAGAGTGACCCTGCGGAGAAAGGGCCGGCATAGCCCTCTCTCCACTAACAACATATCGTGACACACGTTTCCAATGTTTGTCATCCCAATACTGACATACTGAACAGGAGTTAGTGCGAGTACACTGACTACAATTAATACAATGATCATGAAAGTCAGAAGAAGATTTCTTCCTATTACAATTTGAACAATAACCTTTCATTGTGAAAAGTCAACAACAAGTCCTAGTACTCGCACCAACCCCTAAACACAAAGATACATAATAACATGATCCATTAATAATGAAAAAACAATTGAAAATCAAAATAATTTTTGAAAAATATTTTTTCAGCGAAGCCCAAGTTTCTGAAAAGTAACGTTGAGCCCCAATGGATCCCAAGGCTAAGTGTGGTCAAAAATTTAAAAATTATATTAAATAATTAATGCAACACTTACGGATAATAATAATGTATCTTATAGTGAGATAAACTACTCCAAAGGCAAACAGCCCCCCTCAAAAGAGACTGTTGCCAATGTAAACAAATAGTTTAAAAACACCAGAAAACATGACTCCAGGCACTGACAGAACTGGCCTGAAATCAGTCATCAAAATTACACACTATCTGATGCAAAACAGAGACTCCCGGGGGAGCATCTGCAGAACATCAGATGGTAGATGCAGAACACAACGTTTAACCCTTTACCCAACGTAACGGCCAAAACCGGCCAGCGCTATTCTCAAAAATCGCCAATTAATTTTCAAAATATTTTCATTTTTTGTCTCAAAAACATAGGTTATGACCCCTCGTTGGAACAAGCTCGTCGAGCTCATTCCAACGAGGGGTCATAACCTATGTTTTTGAGACAAAAAATGAAAAAAATGAGTTATTCAAGAATTTTTTTTGCAAGTGTCGTCTGCTTTTCATGTTAGGTAAAGGGTTAAACACCCATGGATGAAAACGTAAACATGGGGAAAGTTAAAAAATTTATAGTAATTTATATATTTTTTATACTTACCAATGACCCAGACATAGCTGGTGCTAACTCTTAAAATATAGGGCCAAACACAAATTTTGCCCCCCAATCCCCAAAATTTGCATCTAAAACTAAAGAAAACATGTCCTGAAAGGCCCTCCACACTTCGCCCCTACTGCGCATGCGCAGTGTCAAGGACGTTCCGAAATTGGCGCCATTAATCATTCTAATAACCAGTGCCTGGTAAGCGCTATGTACTCAGCGGGGAGGCAAGAGTTCCCAACTCCTGGGAGGGCCATCCCCGTCTGGGTCATTGGTAAGTATAAAAAATATATAAATTACTATAAATTTTTTAACATTTTTATACTGTACCAATGACCCAGACATAGCTGAATAGTAAAAAGGCTGGAGGGCCAAGGACATAGAGCAAAATGGAATACGCTCAATAAAATAAAATAGAGTCATCCCCTGTAGGGAAAAGAAGTAATAGGCCTTACATGTATCTTTCTTATTTTATGTTAAATTAGAAAGATACAACACCTTCCAAAATTGAGCTTCATACATCCATGTACTCTATTAATATCCAATATAATCCTTATACTAATAATTTTTAAAGTAAGCCAATAAATAAAGTAAGTCTAGAGAATAGAGACTCTTATACTCCTAAAAGTGTCTGAGGATTGCATAATCATGTCCGTTGACATATGCAATATTCAAAAGCTATACTTTAAAAACTAAGACTTGAATGAATTTTAAAAACCTAAACTTCTCACTAAACAACCATCCCAATAACAGCTCAGAATTACTAACTCCGGAGGAGGTATCCCCTTGTTTTCATAGTAAAACAGGTGACCCAAGGGAACACCCTCCCCCCCCCCCCCCTTTTTCTTGCCCTGGGTCAAATAGCCCAGAGCGAAGAGGGCAGCCGAACGGAGACACTGCCGAAACAGACAGCCTACCTAGCTATAGTAGCAACTGTTAAGTGAATGACATTCTGAGCAGTAGATAATAGACCTAACAGTAGAGGCCTCCAGAAATGGACTCGATATTTCTGAGATAAAATTCATGAATGTGGATGGCTGAGCGCAATGAGCGGCCTTCAAAAATCTATAATAGCGACACTATTAATGTAAGCCCAAGAAGTAGAAGAACTCTTACTTCATGAGCCGAAATCTTAAGCACAACTGCTAAGTCAATGATATACTATAAGCAGTACCGATAGTTAACAGAATCCATTAACAATAAAATGGAGCGTAACGTCCTTCTACTAGACATCAAAGACAGAAGAAGCTTACGCCCATAGTAATAAACAGAAATCTGTTTATAAATACATAAACTGTACCCGGAAAGAGTAAAGGCCTATGCCCATACGAAGACGGAAGGACCTTAAAATAATAGGTTCCGGATAATAGGAGCCTAACTCTTATGCAACAATCCAACCTAAATAGTAACGGAAGTATTGATTCCGAAACTATGAAAGTGAAAATCATCCATTGATAGTGCATGAAACTCACTGACTCTACAGTAAAAGAGAAACCAACAGAATTACTGTCTAAAAGGTCAGAATTTGAAAACTACTGTTTCCAGAGGCTCAAATGATTACTTAGCTAAATAAGAACCGAAGTTAAAATCCGTATAGGAATTTAATCTAAAGATTCTAAGTCTATTTATCAAAAAGTTACTAACTGACTTAGATAAAGAGACAAAAGACTCAATTGTAAACTATCGTAGAGTGCATAGGTATGAGGTAACATAAACCTATAACCTAAATAATAACAGTGAAACAAGTATACTAAAAAATAGCAATGAGTAGTATGGAGGGATCAACAATATGAACATAATGATCCCTACACCACGACGGAAGAGCCTCCACTTTAGCCGCATAGAATAGCGAAGAAGAGGATCTCCTATAGTAAGAAATCGCGTCCAAAGCTCGTCCAGTACAGTGCTTACAATGCAATATGGACCACACAACGGAATACATGAAGGTTGCGACCTTGCTGGTTGTGATAAAGGTGACACGATTTACCCAGTGAAAAAGATCCTCACATAGAGGAAGATTTCACGTTAAAATCCACAGTAGACAAGAGAGAAAATTACTCATGATCTCTGTGAAGATAGAGATGCTATCAACAGAAATGTATTGTGGTTGTTTATCTTAGCAATACCTGCTGAAACAACAGCGCCGGAGGATACGCGTATCCTATCATTCCGTCCTATAGATCAATAGAGCGTTAAGAATATTAGCTCAGAGATCTGGACAAGCCAACACATACGTCTGCAATTGATTAGCAAGCTGTGTCATAAATAAATCATCATTGGGCGCTCCCATAGATAGCAAATCTGATTGAATACTAGTTTGTTAAGTGTCCATTCTGACAGCAACAAGCGACCCGTAAGAGAACGGGAGTCCGATAAAACAATCAGACGACCCGGAATATGACGGACCAAAACTGAACTTGGTGTACTATAACCAACAGATGGATTCTTTCCATTAAATTGAATAACGGAAACGAAAGAGTGCCTCCCTGGTTCCGGAGATACGCCACTACTGTCGAATTAAAGGACAGGAATTTGGGCATGCGTTTCTGAATAATGTTCATGCAATGACATAAAGCAAGCCTAAAAAACATTATTCCGCGGAAGAAAACTGATTGCTAAAAGACTGCGGAACCCAAAGACCCTGGCACTTCGAATCCGTAGGGATCAGTATTATATCCCAATCTGTATGACTGGCAACCGTCATAACAGCCACACTCGGGTCCGGCAACTGCGGCGGCACTCTCTGAGTCAACCACCGAATGTTTGCCCCAGTCTGAATCTCTTGTAACACTAGATAGACAAGAGAACGTGTAAATCGAGCAATTCATGGATTGCCGAAAAGTTGCCGTCGAAGAGAAGCTCCTCCGAGAACGAAGCGACTCTGAGAGAGTTCTTAACCTTACTATCCACGCGAGTGGATGTAGCTAGGGCTGCGTCACGTCTAACTAACTCCAATCAGCCACTGAAGGGCGGAGTTATACGTGAACAAACTACTGCCCTCAAAAGAAATTACATTGAGAATAATATCCCGTAAATCTTTTCTTGAAGACGTAATGATAACGCCTCAGTAAGGCGGATTACGTATAATAAAGCGTCTAAGTTAAGTCTACTATACATAATGTCGTTCCCAACATTGAAATTGGAAAAGACATAAACGGCGAAAAAGAATATATGCAGTTTTTAATCACACCGTCTAGACGCATATGAACTCTCGGTATGCCCTGCTCTGCCAAAATAAACTATTTGTATAAATGATAAAATGGCAGAAATGAGCAACGCGGACAAGAAACTAAACTATCATGCTTAGTAGCAGGCTTGTATATATATATATATAGCGTCGAAAAATAAAACACATGTTGTAATGACAATATTGGACTACGTCGGTAAGTCAGGGACAATGTCCCCGAACCGATCGAAAAATCCGAGTCCAATGACGCTATAAGTCTCTTATCCAAGATCGCAGCAATGAAGTCCGAAATAATAATCACTGGAAGATAATGCCAAAAGATATGAAAGGCATCTTCCGATACTACTAAAGGGAAAACTCGAAATCTTTCGAATCCCTTTCGCCATCCTGTCGGACCCTATAAAGCGTTCGGTCGTCCGTACCTGATGCAACCGCGGACCGCACCGACCCAGCGCCGTCGGATAATTCCCGATTCGACTGAGAAAATGTCAATTGCTGGGATGCTGCGAAACAACTGTGCTAACTCGGATAGCACGTCCGTCACTGAGGCCTGAGGAGAAGCGGTCTTACGATGCATTGCCGCTGGAAGCTCCGTGATCGCTACCCCGTGCATACTACCAATATGCGAGCGAACGGAGTGTATAGGCCTCGTGTCCCTTGGCTACCGGATGGCGCGACCTATTCGCCGTGGAATCACTGAATGCCGAAACTGATCGGATACTCGAGGTCACGTAGCCAATGTGCGGTCGTGTGCCCTGGTGTGAGAATGAGGAAGCATTAAAGACAGTCTCTCGGACTGTCAATATAACGGAGCGTCCCGACCAACGGACATATGCTCCGAATGTAAAATATCTGAACCACAACATGCGGTCCCCTATGTTGTTGAGCGAGAGAGGGACCTCTCTCGCTCACAGCCCGGACGGACCTGGACCAGCCAGGAACCGGACTAACAGGCTTCCTCCGATCTGTCCTCAATCTGCCGTCACTGGGTGAGTACTACAGTAATTAAAGTGCTCGCATCACCCAAATCTCCTTCCTAGACCGCAACGGACGAACCCAGCAGCCGAACCATTCGATGAATGTACGCTACACCGGGTGAGCTAGCGAATGTCACTCCGTAGGCGATAGACATATTCCATGAGCACTTATTGCCGCTAACTCTTCATTAACTATGACGACAGAGGCACACTTTTGAAAGACATCTCCATAACTCTTCGAACAAGAAACCAGAAATGCTTGGTTAGCAAGCATAAAATAATAATATATATAGCGTCGTTCAATAATTCAAAAGTTTGTGTGACATTATTGGACTATGTCGGAACTGAGGGACGATGTCCCTGAACCGAACCAAAAATTTCTAAGTCCACCGACGCTATCAGTTTCTTATCCGGCATCGCAGCATTCTGGTCCGACGAAAGAAGCTGGAGAAGACCAAGTCAGATGACATACACAACAGCATATGTTGTTCCGAAAGGGACAGCTCGAAATCCTCCGAATCCCTTTCGGTATCCCGTCGGACCGGATGAAACTTTCGGACGTCCGTACCCGCTTCCGCGGAGCGTCCCGACCCAGCATCGTCGGATAAAATATATGCGACAGATTCAGTTGATGCTGGGATGCTGCGATAAACTGTGCTATTAAGGAAAGCACGTCCGTTCCCGAGGCCTGTGCAGTAGCGGTCTTACGATGCATTGCCGCCGGAAGCTCCGTGTACGTTGACTCCCGCACACTTCCTATGCGAACGTCCGGAGTCTGCAGGCCTCGTGTCCCTGGCTACCGGATGGTGTGACCTGGTCGCCGAAGAATCCTTGATCGGCGAAGCTGGAAATATATCGGCGGTCACGCAGCCAAGGTGCGGTCGTGTGCGCTGACGAGAAGAGGAAGCCTTAGCAGTCTCAGCGGACTGCCTATACAACGGAGCGTCCCGAGCGACGGACGTATGCTCCGCTTACGACACATTTTGTACCACAACATCTGGGGCCAGATGTTGTTGAACGAGAGAGGGGCCTCTCTCGCTTGCCGTCCGGATGGACCGACGGACGTATGCTCCGCTTACGACACATTTTGTACCACAACATCTGGGGCCAGATGTTGTTGAACGAGAGAGGGGCCTCTCTCGCTTGCCGTCCGGATGGACCGGAACGAGCTATGAACCGGACTAAAAGGCTTCCTGCGTTCTCCCTCCGATCCGCCGTCACTGGGCGTGCATTAGGTTAGTTTATAGTGCTCGCATCACCCCAAAATTCCTTCTAGACCGCAACGGACGAACCCGGCTGCCGAACCATTCGGTGAATGGACGCTACACCGGGCGGGCTAGCGGACGTCAAAGGCCGTCGAACCTACTAGGGTCCTCTTAGGCAATTGGCGTATTTACATGAGCACTTTTCCGCTAGCCCTTCATTAATTGTGACGACGGAGGCACACTGTTGGAAGACATCACAGATACATCACCCTAATCTTGATCGTCTGAAATAGAAATTGATAAAGTAGAGTGACCCTGCGGGGAAAGGACCGGAGTGTCCAAATCCCCAACAACATACCGTGACATACGCTTCCCATATTGTCATCGAAATCATACGATACAGAACAGGAGTTAATGCGAGTACACTGACCACATATAGAATGATAATAAAGTCAGAGGAAGACTTCCTCTTAAAACAATTGATCAATATCCTTTCAATGTGAAAAGAAAACAAGTCCTGGTACTCGCACTAACCCCTGGCAATCAAAATACATAATAATAATATGATCCATTGATATAGAAAAAATAATTGAAATCAAAATATTTTGAAAAAATATTTTTTCAGAATAGCCCAAGTTTCTGAAAAGTAACGTTGAGCCCCAATGGATCCCAAGCCTAAGTGTGGACAAAAATTTTAAAAATATTTTAAACAATTTATTCAACACTTACGAACAATAATAATGTATCTAGTTATGATTAAAATAACATCAAGATATTATTTTAGAAATCCCCCCCTCACACAGAGGGCTGTTGAAAATGTAAACAATGAGTGTAAAAACACTAAAATAAGACTCCAGGCACCCAGGCCCGAAATCAGTTACCAAAATACACTATCTGATGCAAAACAGAGACTTCCAGGGAAGAAACTGCAGAACATCAGATGGTAGATGCAGAACACAACGCCTAACCACCCCTAGGTGAAGACGTAAACATGGGGAAAGAACAGAATTCATTCTGTTATTCAGCTAAAACTCCCAAGAAAATTTAGTAATAATAATTACAAAAACTATGCCAAAAGCATGGGAGAATAGCAAGGGGGAACTTGAAGGACAGGGAGAGAGGAAAACACTTAAAAAAAAAACAGTGTAACTAAATAATCAGAATGACAACAAAATGGCTGCTGCCTTGAAAATAGGTAACTTAACATAATTTCATTAAAAAATTTTAAGTTACAGCCCTGATAATATTCTGTCACACATTCTTTTCCTCTCCTCCTTCTCTATCCTCCTTAGAATCACCATTTCACTAATATTTATGTGTCTGGCATCATTTAAACTGAGATTTATAAGCACAAAGATCAGTCAGATGTTAACTGATGAAGGGCCAAACTTAGAATGATTAATGGCGCCAATTTCGGAACGTCCTTGACACTGCGCATGCGCAGTAGGGGCGAAGTGTGGAGGGCCTTTCAGGACATGTTTTCTTTAGTTTTAGATACAAATTTTGGGGATTGGGGGGCAAAATTTGTGTTTGGCCCTATATTTTAAGAGTTAGCACCAGCTATGTCTGGGTCATTGGTACAGTATAAAAATATAACAGAATTCATTCTGTAACCAAGCTAATTCTCCCAAGAGAATTTAGAAATGATCTTTCTCAAAAATATGCCAAAAGCATGGGAGAATAGCAAGGGGGGACTTAGAAGACCAGGAGAGAGGAAACACTGAATAAGCAGTGCAACTTTATAACAAGAATGACAACAACAGGCCCATGCCTCGAAAATAGGCAACTTAACATAATTTCATTAAAAAATTTTAAGTTACAGCCCTGATTATTTTCTGTCACTCCTTTTTCCTCTCCTCCTTCTATATCCTCCTTAGAACCACCATTTCTCCAATAATTATGTGTCTGGCATCCTTTAAACTGAGATTTACAAGCACAAAGATCAGTGAGATGTTGACTGATGAAGGGCCAAACAAAGAATGGTGATTGGCGCCAATTTCGGAACGTCCTTGACACTGCACATGCGCAGTAGGGGCAAAGTATGGAGGTCCTTCAGGACATGATTTCTTTTGGTTTTAGATGCAAATTTGGGGGATTGGGGGGCAAAATTTGTGTTTGGCCCTAGATTTTTAAGAGTTAGCACCAGCTATGTCTGGGTCATTGGTACAGTATAAAAATATCGGCTGATACCGAATGCCGATGTCAGATGGTTTCTTTATTATTCAAGCTTACTGCAGAAGCTGGTTGATTTACAGTAATCATAATTTAATTTACGTGCCATTAATCCCACATCAACTCGGGAGATAACACACTTTTAATACTCACTAAAATAAGTTAAATAACAGACATCAAAGGGTTCATTTTATGTCAATGAAGCAACATCAGTGCAGTATACTTTTGATTTAAAATAAACAGCTAAAGCATTGCAAAACCTTCTTGCACTCAAGGGACAAATTCATCAATTTTTTTAACTTGGGTAAAATATCAGACATAAACCAGTTAATTTTAATTTTTTTTAAGCTTAAATTGGTTATAAAAAGAGAGCATGCGGCAGCCAATAGGACCATGTGGGAGGGCCTGAGAAACAGATTTTTAATTTTTTTTAGGCCTAACTCTTCTTCTATCAAGTCTCAGGCCTGGCATTTTCAGGAGAGTGATTTATTCGCTCGCCTTAAAAAGATTATGAAGGGTGAAAACTTGCCCTTCTGACCTTAGACAAAATGATTACCATAACAGCCTATTCCCGAAACCCACATCTTTTCAGATCTCTGCTATGTTAGTGGTCTCTGTAAGATGGCCACACTGCCCCTCCCACACCTCCAGGCCTTCCCGTGGCCCAGAGGTGTGGGAGGGTCAGTGTAGCCATCTCACAGAGACTACCTTGTTTGCAGCACCAAATAAAATGTACAAAACCTGCAAGGCAGAATTCATTAATAGAAAAGCTTCATTTTCACACTTTCAGCTTTTGAAAGGTTGAGTTGATGAGATCTAATCTCCCCCTTAGGCCATGCGAGAGGATCGATTTTTAGCCCTACTGCATTTTTAAGGATGCCAGGCCTGAGGTCTCCTCCATTAGGAAGCCTGATGGTAGAAGAGTTCCAGAAAGTTTTTCAACCGAAACTACTTTAATTCACAGGGCCCTATTTGCCACGGTCCTTACTTTCTAATCAGGTGGGATATTTACTTTCTATTCAGGTGGGTTAGAGAGGATTTGGGCAATTTCTTACCTCAAAACAAATGCAGAGAATGGATTCACACAAAGATTCGCACAGCAAAACCAGCAAGAATCCATGTAGATTCTTGCTGCACTTCTGCTTGGATTCCCATTAAAAGAGTTGAGTCAATTTAATCCTTTACCTAACATAGCAGCTGAAATTAACCAATACAAGGCTGGTAGGAACTAAAATATCCTGTCACTGTCAATAAAATTGTACAAATTTGTCTGTCATTGGAACCGGCTCAATGAGCCGGTTCCAATGACATCCTCATTTGCAAGGTTTTATTGGTAAATATTGTTTATTTTCTATTAAATTATCAAATTCAGTTTATGTTTTAAAAATTAAAAAGCTGTGTTGGGTAAAGGGTTAACATGAGTTAACATATGTTATCAGTGTACAACAAGGGTTCAACCATGGTGGCCTCATGGGATCCTGGGACACTCATAGCAGGTATGGATTCTCGCAAACATTTTTTGCGAGAATCTTAATAGATTCTCCTAAATTTAGAATTCAGGGTTCATACAAAAATTTTCTCACAAAGTTCAAGGGTTTTTCAAGGGCATCTTTCTTTTTTTCAAGGGCTACATATACTATTCCGCTTGTTGTATGAGCTCTAAAAATCTAAGATTCATGTGACACGGATCTAACTTTGGAAGTCAGGAAGTACTGGTACCCAAAGTGTGATCTGTGTTACAGTAATCTTGGTAAAACATTTCATACTTTTTTATGTTTTTTTTTAACTGAGCGACACGAGCGCAACAAACAACTAAAAGGCGAGCACACATATTTACAATGCCCAGGAAATAGCTTAGTATTCAAGGGTTTTTCAAGAGATTTCTGAAAGTTCAAGGGTTTCTCAAGGGCAAATTTCAAATTCCAGGGTTTTTCAAGAAAAAACTCATTTTCAAGGGTTTTCAAGAGCTGTATGAACCTTGTAGATGAAATAGAAGCCTTGAAATGGATATGCATATTACGTTACATGTTGATAAATGGTTATAAAATAAAAAAAATACGTTACAATTGTATACAAACCTTTTAGAGGCACAAATTTTCTTTCCTTGGGTGACTTTTTATTACTAAGAGAACTGTTGTTAACAGTTGGTGATGGTGTTGATGGCATCACTGTAGTGGCAGTCATGGACGAGTTAATACTTGTTGTACTGCAGATGGTGCTCGATACTACAGTTGTTGCAGATGTCATAGTTACAACCGTTGTTGTAGTCGTTAACATGGCAACAGACATCAGCGGTGGTGGAGGTGGTAGAGGGGGTACAAGTGTACATTGAGCAACCGGTGGAGGTAAAATAAGTGGCTGAGAAACTGGAGTAGTTGGAGTACTGGGCATAGAACCAACACTACTGTCACTTTTAGTGTTTCCATTAGTAAGAGTTTGTGGAGATTTAGCACTACTTTCTGGGCAGACAGTCACAGATTTCTTTACGGATACTTGTTCAGGCATTCTCTCCACCTTCACAACAGGCATTGAATGATTCTTTTTCACTTTGCAACTTTTATTCACAGTATTTAATGATGAGATTAATTTAGACTGATCCAGTGAGTCTGGCATTTGTTTCACACTAGCTTTTGTAGGAGGTGGTGTATGATCACTTCTTCTAAGGGATTGTTCAGGCATTTTAGGTGAAGAAAGATCAACTCTTCTGGGAGGTGTATGGTCAGGTCTCCTAGGAGGGGTGTTATCAGGCCTCATTGGAGGAGTGTGATCAGACCTCCTAGGAGGTGTGTGATCAGATCTTCTAGGAGGAGTATTTTCAGGTCTCCTAGGAGGGGTATGTTCCATTTTTAATGGTGGAGTATGTGCAGGTTTGAAATTTGTGTTTTCAGTTTTTATAGGTGTGTGATCAGTCAGTCTTGGAGATGCATGATCAGTTTTTCGAGGGGATGGCTGTTGTGACTTTCTTGGAGAATGGTCACCTTTGAGTTTGCACTTCACGAAGTCGTTACTCCTCTCGGTACCACTGGAGTATTTTGTGTCCACACTCAATGGAATAAACCCTTTAACACCCGAACTTTCTTCTTTGAGAACATCAGAACTAATCCTCACAGATGAATGTGATACTGATGACTTCGAACTTGATACTGATGTTTTTGACACTGGCTGAGATTTTGAAACCGATGACTTTGAACGTGACGACATTGACGACTTTCCACTTGAAACTGTTGCTTTAGAACTGCTCCGAGATACACTCCTTGGTAATGGAAGTACATGATCATGTCGTAATACTGAAAGTATAAAAACATTATTGTTTATCATATGTTTGTTATCTTGACAAACGTACTGCACTCTGATGTTAAAAAGCTTTTGATTTTTCTCCAACATACTTTATTTCATGAAAAAGAAAATTTTGTTATTTATTTTCTGAAGAGCTGAAATGGTTAACCCTTTACCCAATGCAGACGATATCAAAATTTGTTATTTTAAATATAATTTTTTCAAAATGTTTCAAAAAATTTCAACAACACCATATCATGTGGCCCCTCGTTGGAACGAGCTCATCGAGCTCGTTCCAACGAGGAGTCACATGATATGGTTTTGTTGAAATTTTTTGAAAAATAATATTTTTTCAACTGCTGAATTTGCATATTACGCGGGCGGATGCGGGCGATTTGTTGGGTAAAGGGTTAAAAAGCTTTTGATTTTTCTACAACATACTTTATTTCATGAAAAAGAAAATTCTGTTATTTATTTTCTGAAGAGCTGAAACGGTTAAAGGATTTTCTTGATCGATTAATCACATGGATTGACCTCCGTTAAACGATTAATCACTTATCCAATAGGTAGCTGAAAAACTGCCGTACTGTTGATGATTTATAACATTAGCCCCTTACCAAATGTAACAGGAAAAGCCGACCAGCATTATATGCAAAAATCTCCTGTTACATTTTATTGTTTTCACTTTTTCTCAAAAACTTAACTTATGACCCCTTATTGGAACGAGCTCGTTGAGCTCATTCCAATGAGGGTCTTGAGCTATGTTTTTGAGCCCAAAATTGAAAATTTTGAGTAATTCAAGAATTTATTTTGCAAGTATCGTCTGATACCGCATTAAGAGTTAAGAATGACCATTTCCAGCTACTGATAGAGTATACTGATCATGCAAGTGAACAAGTATGTAAGCAAGTAACTTGCATGCTTTACTCTGCCTCATATAATTGATGTGAGTCAGTGTGACAAGGTTTGCCTGTTTTAGAACAAGTTTGTTCCTTTGTTAACCCATATAATACAGTAGTTCAAAAGAAATGGTTATTCAATCAATTACTCTTTGATCGATCAAGATGTTGATCACTGGTTAATCGATTAATCGGTTAACCTTTCAGCTGTAATTTTCTGGTGTTTCAGACTATATTGTAACCCATTGGCAGGTGTGCTATATAGTATGGTGGTAACCCATAGGAAAAAAGATGTTGTAATGCTTCACCACCTTCTCTGCTTTTACGTCTCAATGGGATTTCTGCCAACATAAATATCAACAACTAACTAGGGTTTAATCCCAGTTACGGAAATTCCCAGGTTCCCCAGTCCAGGAAATGAGACGGGTATGAGTGCAATTGCTCCCATCAGCAATTGTTTTCTATTTTACAGGAGATAAAAAATGCCCTTGTTGAAAAATATTGTGGAGCACTAATATACTGTGAGGGCATGTAAATGTGTGGGGAGCGCAGTGGCTCAGTTGGTAGAGGTGCAGGCTGCAAGCCGAGAGGTCCTCGGTTTGAATCCCACCTGCGGCAACCGCGTTGTGTCCTTGGGCAAGACACTTCATCTTCATTGCCCGCGTAGGGGCACGGTGGCGTTGTGTACTAAGGCGTACTGCACATCAATGGTGCACATGTCTTCAACCAGTGCTAACCCTGATTGTGTGGAGTTGGTATGTTGGGGAGCTGACAGTTGCTCGCCGTTGCTCGGTGGTTCTCTCCGTGTACTCTGGCTTCCTCCACCCGTAAAACTGTCACGGTCATGATTAGCCATTGTGCATAAATATGTGACCTTAAACACCAATAAATATGTAAATGTGTGCTGTTTTGAGAAAGCTGCACCCTGTGGCCCAGTGGCAAGTTACTGTCATAATTCAGCAATTCCTTATACATTTAAGGTTTCTGGTGTTTGGTGACAGTATTCCTTCGAAAATTCATACTAACATTTTACATGTGCAATTTACTACCACCTCTGATTTCACAGGAGCTTAAAACTGCACCCGTCAATTTTGTTCATTTCCAGCAATAGGGTTCCCAGTTCTGATAGCCGGTCACATTATCCGGGGAATCTATAGCACGGAACCGGAAATCACACGTAACCTATTGGTATTCTAAATTGAAAAACTGCCCCAATGTAACTTTGTCAGATGTCATCAGCCCTTCACCGCCCAAATATTTTATAGTAATGCTTCCTGAAACACCATTTTTACCAAATCACTGTAGCTCGCAGTCAGTTCCGGAGGAAGCTCTTCAACAGTAAGAGCTTCACTCACTTCAAAGTTCAAACTACCTTCTGTGCCTACAGTTAAAACTAGAAGTCCTGTCACGAATAGTGCGCTTATCTAGGTTTAATTGCGCGTTGGAATTGCGCACAATTGCCATATCGAATGGCATCCAAAGCACGGCAGGTTCTCCTGGTTACTCAAAGCAAACACATGCAATGTTTCTGCCAATGGACCTCCGGGTTACCCGGAGGTCCATTGGCTGAAACATTGCCTGTGCACTGGCCATATGTACAGAATATGATAGCTTTGATTGGGACATAAAGCGCACATTAACGCGCATATCAACGTGCTATTTGTGTGCATTTCATGACAGGACTTCTAGTTTTAACTGTACATAGGTTAATTCGGTAGTACTAATAATTACCCTTTTTGACTTGTCAATCATCTCAACCGTCTTCATTTTCAGAATCACTAGTATCACTCACTATTCACAACCTCCGTCAATATCAACTCCTTCTTTTCTGCTCTCACTGGTCTCCTCTGCTTCAAGCAGAGGAGACCGGAGATGGCAGTGAAGAGTGAGTTGATGCAAGGAGGTAGTGGTGATAAAACTAGTGATTCTGAAATTGAAGAGGAGTTGGATGTGGGTTTGGGTTTTCACATTTCTCTTAGGAAAAGAACTTTTCCGTAAGGAGATGGCAGACTGCCAATAAAACATGTTCATTTTTCACAAAAATAAATGTGTCTTGTTACTCTTGTAAATTTACATGATATTATCAGGGATATTTCCCGGTTCTGGGTTCTGAGTGTAATTTCATTCCCGTTCCTGTTACTATAGAAAACTGGGAATATATTAAACCCTACAACTAACATAGGATCTCACTGAAGCAAGATCGCATGTTATTTGTTGTGATTTATTTTGGCAGAAATTCTTTCAAGATGGAAACAGCATGCTATTCTATTCATATGTGGATGCAATACTCAACCTTTGAGTTGAAATAGTTTCGAAAGTTACTCTCAACACTTATGGTAAAACACGCAAGATTAGTAATTTAATAAACAGGAGCTGTATTACTTTGTCGTAACCTGTAGTTCATTCTAGTATTTCACAATTTACTAGTACTGAAATGGTTAACCGGATAATCAGTTTGAAACCAGTTAGCTACCTAACCAATTAGAAAAAACGTCAACCGGTTATCCGAAATATCGATAGTGATCGTGATCGTCATTCCATGTTTAAAATGTAGTAAATCTCCCGCTTCTCCTCTGTGATAGATTACTCATCGAAGTCGCGTTGTATATATTGACAAATAATCGACTTTGGAATTCAAGACTTCGTTAATGATTGGCAGTTTCCGTGAGTAATGAGCTATCGCAGAAACTATTCCGTAGTGTGTATACAAATGTTGTCGAGTACACGACAACGTTCATTTGTATACACACTACGGAATAGTTTGAGAATACTGCTTTATTTATTTATTGGTGTTTAAGGTCACATACTTATGCACAATGGCTAATCGTGACCATGACAGTTTTACGGGTGGAGGAAGCCGGAGTACCCGGAGAGAACCACCGAGCATTGACGAGCAACTGCCAGCTCCTCAACATTCTAACTCTGTTCAAGCTCTGCTCAAGCAGCGGTTGAAGACATGTGCATCATCGAAGTGCAGTAAGCCTTAGTACATGGCGTCATCGTGCCCCCATTTAGGCAACCAGGATAAAGTGCCTTGCCCAAGGACACAATGCGGGTCGACCCAGATGGGGATCGAACTCGGGACCTCTAGCACAGAGGTCCAACAGTCTACCACTGAGCCACCGCACCCCAGAATACTGCTTTCCAATTCCTATAGTTTTGATCCCATATTCGGTGAAATAATGGCCACAGATAACCGGATGTTATTGGGTTATAGCTCTCGGTTAGTCAGTTACATAAATGAGCCAACCGTTTCAGCCCTACTTACATAAATGAGCCAACCGTTTCAGCCCTACAATTTACGTAACCAAAATGTACCGTTAAACCTAGAAGACTTGTCAAGAAATGTGCACAAATAGCATGTCGATCTGTGTGTTAATCTATGTGTTATGACCATAGTAAGGCTATTAAATTCTGTACATATGGTCTGTGCACAAGCAATGTTTCAGCCAATGGACCTCCGGCAAAATAATAAATTTTGATATCGTCTGCATTGGGTAAAGGGTTAAAGGTCACTATGACCTTGATGTTTGGCACAATCACCCCAATATACAGTACATGGAGAGTGTATAATCACAAAATCACCTGCAGAATGGAGATTCCACCCAAGCAATAATTGCAAGTTTCAGCCAATGGGCCTCCGGGTTAAACTCTCCATGTACTGTAAATAAGGTTCTTCTGCTCCTCATAACCAATCCACATTTTTGTTTTGATTGGCACAGTGGAACTTGAGACAATGGAAACTAGGAAATTTGAAAGTTAAAAGATACCTATGGCACAATGATCCTACAATAAATAGGGTTTTTCCTCTCATTATACCCAACCCACATATTAAATTTGGAAGTTAAAGGTCACAGTGACCTTGACCTTTGGCACAATGACCCAAAAATAAATTGGGTTCTTTTTCTAATCATCCCTAACCTATATATCAGGGTTTGGTTTCCATTCACGCAGCAGAACATTAATTTGAGACCAAAACCAGAAAAATTTCTAACCTGATGGTCACTGTAACCTTGTCCTTCGGTACAATGATGCCAAAATGAATATGGTTCTTCTCATCATACCTAACCCATATGTTGAGTTTGGTCTTGGTTGGTCAGGTGGAACTTTGAGAGTGGAAACCAACTCTATCTACAGATTGGTCCATCTGTAGACAGATGGACCACAGCGATACACTCCCCCACTCCAATTTTTTCAGGATATAAAATGGTGTTTGATAACAATTTTGATTGGACAAACAATGTTGAGAAATACCCTTTTTCCACATTTTATCTGGTGACGAGTGCCGGTCATTTCTCAAAGTGCATATTCTTTTTGAAAACAATAGGGGGTACCCATGCATGTGATGGAAAGTCAAATTGCAAAATCTGAAGCATATTTGTACAACAAAAATTATTTTTAATGCATATGGCAAAGCTTCGAAATTCAATTCAATTTCAGCCCTGGTAATTCACCCTCAGCAATCAGCAGTGCCGAGGAAAATGCTGAGGAAACGAAAAATATCCACAGCAAAAATACTGCCAAGGATGGCTTCTTCAAAAAGCCTTGTGGTGGCAGAAATTGCAAAATTTTCATGTTACACAAGGAATCAAACCATGTGGGTTGCAATATGCTGCATTGCTAATCTTGCAATTTACAGTACAAGTTGTAGCATAACCACTAGAAACTATGTGTTCAGCTTCTATGATGATAACATGAGAATATGACATCAGTTTCTGGAAAGTTCTCACAGAGCTTTCCAGAAACTGATGTCAGATTCTGGTGTTATCAACACAGAAGCAGTGAGATACTTGGTTTGTGGTTATGCTGCATCTTATTCTCACTCATACTATACTATAGGAGCAAGTCGCCAGCTTACTTCCAAGGTTTTTTTGCTCAGCATTCATATGGTTCATGATGTATCTCGAACTACTTTCACATGTTAAAGTTACCTGATAGTTTTCATTTCACCACATACTACATATACATGCCAACTGAGACTATGCCCTGTCCCCTGATGATTTTTACACAGATTTAGCGAACAGGTTTCACACCAATTGCCGTAGAAGCATCAGTTTTTCCACAGCAATTTTTTTTGCTGAGGAAACAAGGATGAATTATTTATTATTTATTGGTGTTTAAGGTCACATACTTCTGCACAATGGCTAATCATGACCATGACAGTTTTACGGGTGGAGGAAGACGGAGTACCCAGAGAGAACCACCAAGCAATGGCGAGCAACTGTCAGCTCCCCAACAAACTAACTCCACACAAGCAGGGTTAGCATTGGTTGAAGACAAGTGCAACATCGATGTGCAGTACGCCTTAGTACACAGCGTCACCGTGCCCCCAAGTGGGCAATGGGAGTGAAGTGTCTTGCCCAAGGACACAACGCAGTTGCCGCAGGTGGGATTCGAAACGAGGACCTCTCGACTTGCAGCCTGCACCTCTACCTACTGAGCCAACGCGACCCCACAAGGATGAAGATGAATTACCAGGACTGCAATTTGAAATCATTCTGATGAGTGGATTTGATTCCAATCACAGTGATACCAAAATTTTCAAATCATTGAGATCTCAAACACTTCTCTTCTTTGAACCCTTCTTCTACCCCTTTATAGGAGAACTGAAGGTAGAAGGTTACGTTTCGAAAATTATATTAATTCCACTTCTGAGATATTCCAGATTTTTTACTAACTCAAGACGGGAGCGCAGTGGCATTGCGGTAACCGGTTTTATCAGATCACCAAAGTTAAGCAACATCGAGGCTGGTTAATCATCGGATGGGTGACTGTCTGAGCGATCAATTCCGACTCCTGCATTGTGTCCTTGGGCAAAGCACTTAACCACGATTGTCCACATGGGGGCACGATGACGCCGTGTACTAAGGCGTACTGCACGTCGATGGTACGCATGTCTTCAACCAATCTAACCCTGCCTGTGCTGCAGTGCGGAGTTACGATGTTGGGGTGCTGGCAGCTGCTCGTTGTTGCTCGGTGGATCTCTCTGGGTACTCCGGCTTCCTCCACCCGTAAAACTGTCACGGTCATGATTAGCCATTGTGCATAAGTATATGATCTTAGAAACACCAATAAATAAACAATAAATACTCAAGACAGAAAACGAGTCGCTATTGGAAGTCTACACCATATGGGTTGCGTCCAAGACAGAAAACGAGTCACCATTGATATTTATACCTTATGGGTTGTGTCCAATAACAGAAAAAACAATACCTGGATGGAGAGTGACAATATTTGCCATGATTGTATGAAGGTACAATATTCATGTTTCACTACTTAGGAAGCAGTTAGATTTGATACGGGATTTGATGAAATCTGAAATTTGATATGTGCAGGGTCAGGTTTGGTTTTTGAAAAATCCAGGGTGACAAAAAATAGCTGTCCTGGGGGTCACTTGGGCAAGCAAATTACTCTCCTGAACTACCTCTAAATGCCCAATAAATGGAGTGTGTTCTCCATGGCATGCATTCAAGTCAATCAATGCCAAAATACTGCTGAAGAACCAGTGTTCATATTTTTTTATCTAAAACAGGATGGGCCGATTTGAGCAAGAAGCTCTGCTTGGATTGGGTAGAAGGGTTAAATTCGCCTCATGACATCAAATACTGTAGAATGCAAAAACTGAATATTATTATTATTAATGATATAACAAATTAACAAGAAGAATGTTACTAAGGTAACACATGTCCCCCTCTCCCCCCTTGTGACCTTCACCTTGCCGATGCGACGGAAACTATTATACGCGACACACCTTCTGACTGTCCTTAACATTTGTAAAAAGTTTAACAATTGTACTATGATTCATTTCTGAGTTATGGCTGAGACACGAATACTGACTGATTTTTAGTGTGACCTTGAAATGTGACCTTGAAGGTACGAACCCGGCTATGGTGTGTGACACATCCTCCCATGGTCCTTTATAATTGTGTGAAATTTGATGACTGTGGCCCTAACAGTTTTTGAGTTATTGGCTCAGACACACGGACACATGCACACTTCAATCACTATATGCCACCCGACTTAAGTCGGAGGGCATAACAATAACATGATTTCAGAGGGCACTGCAGCAGAGCTCTCAAGGAGCAAATTGGTGGAGAGTGTTAGTTGAAATTAGGTGAGTGATGGCGAGTAACTGAAACAGCAATTTGCCTTTTAACCCTTTACCAAACATGGCAGGAAAAAAACGGCCAGAAAACTTACCAAAGTAAGCCTACCACAGCCTAAAATATCTTACAAATGTCTCAATAAAACCATACAAATACGGTTATCATTAGAACCGGCTCATCGAGCCAGTTCTAAAGATATCCATATTTATATGGTTTTATTGAAACACTGAGAGAATTGTTTTCGATAAATGCGAAATTTTAATTTATTTTTTTAAAAAGCTGTGTTAGGTAAAGGGATAAAGGACGATTTTAGGAGTTTTAGAGGTGAGTGATGATCACTTGTCACTTTGGATGTCTTGGCGAGTAACAGGAGAGTGCGACTGATCAATCGCCATTCCTTGAGAGCTCTGCTGCAGGGTAGGATTTATTCGATTTCGCATCGCAGTTTGCAATGCAATTTTTCCCTAATGCGAATCACTTCCATAAAATTGGATCGCAAAGTGCGATGCACATGTATTTCGGTAAACAGAATAGGATTATCCCTCTTTGTTCTCTTCATGTTCAGAGGCACTCACATATTGCGTTTGGGATGATTTACTATAACATTTTGCAGGGATTTTTTAGGTGTCCTCTTGGACCCGATATTCGACCCACTCGTAGGCCTGATATTCAGCCCCATTCCAGTGAAAAATGGTACTTATATTTCTCAATTTTCAGCCCCAAAATTCCCAATCCCAGCTGGATATGCAACATCATCAGGTTCAAGAAGAATTCGCCATTAAATTATTCTTACTCAAGTCTTTTTACAATTGTTACAATGAAATTCCTCAATAAATATGACCTGTAGACTGTGCTAAAGGTTTTCGGGTTTTGGGCTCGGGCAGTCGTCACGGTTGGCAGATCAGGCCCAAATGGGGAAATTCTCATCTAGACATCATAAGGAGTCATCCTACCAAGTTACAATGAAATCCCTCCACATTAAACATGACCTGCAGACTGTGCTAAAAGTTTTTGAGTTTCGGGCTTGGGCAGCCATCACGGTTGATAGATCGTGCCCAAAAGGAGATGTTCTCATCTAGGCATTATACAGAGGCATCCTACCAAGTTACAATGAAATCCCTTCATAAATATGACCTGTAGACTGTGCTAATGGTTTTCGGGTTTTGGGCTCGGGCAGCCATACCGGTTACCCGATCGCGACCAAAAGGGGACGTTCTCATCTAGACATGACCCCAAACCTGCATATGAAATTTCGTGACGATCAGACAAGAACTGCGGGGTGTAGCCCATGCTAAAGGAAAATGTGAACAGACTCACAGACTAACAGACTTCCACACGCGTGATGACAATAGCTTATCTTGACTATGTCAAGTGACTCAAGTTAACCTAAAAATTGACCAAACCCTGATTTGAACTTGACCTGTATTTTATGTTGATATGCCTACATACCAAATTTTATTTGAATCGGTCAACAACAACTAAAGTTATCATCGGGAAACAAAACTAGATGTCAATCAAGGTTCTCAGTGAACGAAAATTTTTGTCCGGGATAAACTACTGTAAAAATGCTGACTCATCATTTTTTCAATACCCTCTACCTGATTGAACAGGTGGCAATTTTTTTTAACCAATCCCTTCTACCGGTCCTAAGGATGCTTCAGACCATATAGCAGCTCTGTTCCTTGTGGTTTGGGATATATGGGCTTTTGAATTGTTTTCTGTTTTTAGCCCCTGGGGTTGCAACAGGGCTGTGAAAATTTGGGGGGGGGGGCATCTATCAATTTCTTAGGACCCACTTATACTACATGCCAAATTTGGTTGAAATTGGCACACTGGTTCTTGAAATAGAAATTTTGGGCAGTGCCCAAAATGGATATGCCCCCCACATAGAGCCTCGATATTGACCTATCAACTTCCCTTGTACAAACTTTAATCTTCAACACCAAAGGATGTTCCATACCAAATATCAAGGCATTCCCTCTGGTGGTTCATGAGAAGAAGATTTTTAAAGGTTTTTAAGCTTTTGGGGCATAAACCAGAGCCCGAATATGGCAGCCGATTCATTTAAACAAAATAAAAAGGGTATACTCCATAGATGATTCGTGCAATAATGTTTGAATTTGGCATAGTGGTTGTGAAGAAGATGTCAAGTTTGAAAACAGTTAACAGACGACGGACAACAGATGCCGACAAAAGTGATGGCAATAGCTCCCACTGACTTGCAGTCAGGTGAACTAAAAAAAAAATTTTAAAATCTGAAATCGAAAAAGGGGCATAACTCTGGCAAACATTGTTGGACCACATTACGATTCGAACTTGACCTGTATTTTACGTTGATACACCTACATACCAAATTGTATTTGATTTGGCCAACTGTAACTTAAGTTATCGTCGGGAAACCAAACAAAATGAATTTTTGAAGTCGGAAAAGGGGCATAACTAAGGCAAAAATTGTTGGACCGCAGCACCCCGATTCGAACTTGTGCCGTATTTTATGTTGATACATTGATATAACAAATTTCATTTGATTTGGCCAACTGTAACTAAAGTTATCATTGGGATAAAAAGTGGGATGGGCGCTCGGTCACGGTTTATTTTAATAGTCCCCCCGAAAAAAAAAAAATTTCCGGGGGACAATGACGGTTGGTACCCCAACTAACAGTGATGTTTTGTTGGCAATGAAGGAAATGCAGCAATTTTACACTAAAAAAAGTGCTTTAGTTCAATTTTCCTGTTGACTGGGAGGTGTGCGATAAATACAGGTGCGTGAATTATCACATTCGATTGCTTTGGCCCAGGATATCATGAGAGCTGAAGGTTCACATGATATCCGGAGCCAAAGCAATCTCGTGCGATAATTCTTAACCCATTCAAACGTATGTGCGGTTCTGTATATTTATTGCAACAACCTACATGTACATGTTCCAGCATGTCTGTAATCGATGTCATAATGAAGTCAGGGACTGAGCTTATTTACAAGGAAGGGTCCCTGAAACTGAAATCTAAAATGTTGGTTCGTGGGCATATTTTCTATGATGGGCTTATTCCTGGGTCAGTATGGTAGAAGTGTGCAAAATTTCAAAATGACTCTAACCGACTGACCGTTCACGTGGGTTGGAGATGGCTAACCAAATGCCATGTAAAAATTCTTGGGAAGTTAAAAAATTTATAGTAATTTATATATTTTTTATACTTACCAATGACCCAGACATAGCTGGTGCTAACTCTTAAAATATAGGGCCAAACACAAATTTTGCCCCCCAATCCCCAAAATTTGCATCTAAAACTAAAGAAAACATGTCCTGAAAGGCCCTCCACACCTCGCCCCCACTGCGCATGCGCAGTGTCAAGGACGTTCCGAAATTGGCGCCATTTATCATTCTAATAACCAGTGCCTGGTAAGCGCTATGTACTCAGCGGGGAGGCAAGAGTTCCCAACTCCTGGGAGGGCCATCCCCGTCTGGGTCATTGGTAAGTATAAAAAATATATAAATTACTATAAATTTTTTAACATTTTTATACTGTACCAATGACCCAGACATAGCTGAATAGTAAAAAGGCTGGAGGGCCAAGGACATAGAGCAAAATGGAATACGCTCAATAAAATAAAATAGAGTCATCCCCTGTAGGGAAAAGAAGTAATAGGCCTTACATGTATCTTTCTTATTTATTATAAATTAGAAAGATACAACACCTTCCAAAAATTGAGCTTCATACATCCATGTACTCTATTAATATCCAATAATCCTTATACTAATAATTTTTAAAGTAAGCCAATAATAAAGTAAGTCTAGAGGATAGAGACTCTTATACTCTTAAAAGTGTGTGAGAATTGCATAATCATGTCCGTTGACATATGCAATATTCAAAAGCTATACTTTAAAAACTAAGACTTGAATGAATTTTATAAACTTAAACTTCTCACTAAACAACCATCCCAATAACAGCTCAGAATTACTAACTCCGGAGGAGGTATCCCCTTGTTTTCATAGTAAAAACAGGTGACCCAAGGGAACACCCTCCCCCCCCCCCCCTTTTTCTTGCCCTGGGTCAAATAGCCCAGAGCGAAGAGGGCAGCCGAACGGAGACACTGCCGAAACAGACAGCCTACCTAGCTATAGTAGCAACTGTTAAGTGAATGACATTCTGAGCAGTAGATAATAGACCTAACAATAGAGGCCTCCAGAAATGGACTCGATATTTCTGAGATAAAATTCATGAATGGATGGCTGAGCGCAATGAGCAGCCTTCAAAAATCTATAATAGCAACACTATTAATGTAAGCCCAAGAAGTAGAAGAACTCTTACTTCATGAGCCGAAATCTTAAGCACAACTGCTAAGCCAATGATATACCATAAGCAGTACGCTAGTTAATAGAATCCATTAACAATAAAATGGAGCGTAACGTCCTTCTACTAGACATCAAAGACAGAAGAAGCTTACGCCCTTGTAATAAACAGATATCTGTTTATAAATACATAAACTGTACCCGGAAAGAGTAAAGGCCTATGCCCATACGAAGACGGAAGGACCTTAAAATAATAGGTTCCGGATAATAGGAGCCTAACTCTTATGCAACAATCCAACCTAAATAGTAACGGAAGTATTGATTCCGAAACTATGAAAGTGAAAATCATCCATTGATAGTGCATGAAACTCACTGACTCTACAGTAAAAGAGAAACCAACAGAATTACTGTTTAAAAGGTCAGAATTTGAAAACTACTGTTTCCAGAGGCTCAAATGATTACTTAGCTAAATAAGAACCGAAGATAAAATCCGTATAGGAATTTAATCTAAAGATTCTAAGTCTATTTATCGAAAAGTTACTAACTGACTTAGATAAAGAGACAAAAGACTCAATTGTAAACTATCGTAAAGTGCATAGGTATGAGGTAACATAAACCTATAACCTAAATAACAACAGGCTGCAGTAGATCTTGTGAAACAAGTATACTAAGAAACTAGCAATGCGTAGTATGGAGGGATCAACCATATGAACATAATGATCCCTACACCACGACGGAAGAGCCTCCACTTTAGTCGCATAGAATAGCGAAGAAGAGGATCTCTTATAGTAAGAAATCGCGTCCAAAGCTCGTCCAGTACAGTGCTTACAATGCAATACGGACCACACAACGGAATACATGAAGGTTGCGACCTTGCTGGTTGTGATAAAGATGACACGATTTACCCAGTGAAAAAAGATCCTCACATAGAGGAAGATTTCACGTTAAGATCCACAGTAGACAAGAGAGTAAATTACTCATGATCTCTGTGAAGATAGAGATGCTATCAACAGAAATGTATTGTGGTTGTTTATCTTAGCAATACCTGCTAAAACAACAGTGCCGGAGGATACGCGTATCCTATCATTCCGTCCTATAGATCAATAGAGCGTTAACAGTATTAGCTCAGAGATCTGGACAAGCCAACACATACGTCTGCAATTGATAAGCAAGCTGTGTCATAAATAAAACATCATTGGGCGCTCCCATAGATAGCAAATCTGATTAAATACTTGTTTGTTGACAGTCCATTCTGACAGCAACAAGCGACCCGTAAGAGAACAGGAGTGCGATAAAACAATCAGACGACCCAGAATATGACGGACCAAAACTGAACTTGGTGTACTATAACCAACAGACGGATTCTTTCCATTAAATTGAATAACGGAAACGAAAGAGTGCCTCCCTGGTTCCGGAGATATGCCACTACTGTCGAATTAAAGGACAGGAATTTGGGCATGCGTTTCTGAATAATGTTCATGCAATGACATAAAGCAAGCCTAAAAAAACATTATTCCGCGGAAGTTAAACTGATAGCTAAAAGACTGCGGAACCCAAAGACTCTGGCACTTCGAATCTGTAGGGATCAGTATATATCCCAATCTGTTTGACTGGCAACCGTCATAACAGTCACACTAGGATCCGGCAACTGCGGCGGCACTCTCTGAGTCAACCACCGAATGTTTGCCCCAGTCTGAATCTCTTGTAACACTAGATAGACAAGAGAATGTATAAATCAAGCAATTCATGGATTGCCGGAAAGTTGCCGTCGAAGAGAAGCTCCTCCGAGAACGAAGCGACTCTGAGAGAGTTCTTAACCTACTATCCACGCGTGGATGTAGCTAGGGCTGCATCACGTTTAACCAACTCCAATCAGCCACCGAAGGGCGGAGTTATACGTGAACAAACTACTGCCCTCAAAAGAAATTACATTGAGAATAATATCCCGTAAATCTTTTCTTGAAGACGTAATGATAACGCCTCAGTAAGGCGGATTACATATAATAAAGCGTCTAAGTTAAGTCTACTATACATAATGTCGTTCCCAACATTGAAATTGGAAAAGACATAAACGGCGAAAAAGAATATATGCAGTCTTTAATCACACCGTCTAGACGCATATGAACTCTCGGTATGCCCTGCTCTGCCAAAATAAACTATATGTAAAAAAGATAAAATGGCAGAAATGAGCCACGCGGACAAGAAACTAAACTATCATGCTTAGTAGCAGGCTTGTATATATATATATAATATATAGCGTCGAAAAATAAAACACATGTAGTAATGACAATATTGGACCGCGTCGGTAAGTCAGGGACAAAGTCCCTGTACCGATCGAAAAATCCGAGTCCAATGACGCTATAAGTCTCTTATCCAAGATCGCAGCAATGAAGTCCGAAAAATAATCACTGGAAGAAATGCCAGAAGATATGAAAGGCATCTTCCGATACTACTAAAGGGAAAACTCGAAATCTTTCGAATCCCTTTCGCCATCCTGTCGGACCCTATAAAGCGTTCGGTCGTCCGTAGCTTGATGCAACCGCGGACCGCACCGACCCAGCGCCGTCGGATAATTCCTGATTCGACCAAGAAACCGTCAATTGCTGGGATGCTGCGAAACAACTGTGCTAACTCGGATAGCACGTCCGTCACTGAGGCCTGAGGAGCAGCGGTCTTACGATGCATTGCCGCAGGAAGCTCCGAGATCGTTACCCCGTGCATACTTCCAATATGCGAGCGAACGGAGTGTATAGGCCTCGTGTTCCTTGGCTACCGGATGGCGCGACCTATTCGCTGTGGAATCACTGAATGCCGAAACTGATCGGATACTCGAGGTCACGTAGCCAATGTGCGGTCGTGTGCCCTGCTGTGAGGATGAGGAAGCATTAAAGACAGTCTCTCGGACTGTCAATATAACGGAGCGTCCCGAGCAACGGACATATGCTCCGAATGTAAAATATCTTAACCACAACATGCGGTCCCCTATGTTGTTGGCTTCCTCCGATCTGTCCTCAATCTGCCGTCACCGGGTGAGTACTAAAGTAATTAAAGTGCTCGCATCACCCAAATCTCCTTCCTAGACCGCAACGGACAAACCCGGCAGCCGAACCATTCGATGAATGTACGCTACACCGGGTGAGCTAGCGAATGTCACTCCGTAAGCGATAGACATATTCCATGAGCACTTATTGCCGCTAACTCTTCATTAACTATGACGACAGAGGCACACTTTTGAAAGACATCTCCATAACTCTTCGAACAAGAAACCAGAAATGCTTGGATAGCAAGCATAAAATAATAATATATATAGCGTCGTTCAATAATTCGAAAGTTTGTGTGACATTATTGGACTATGTCGGAACTGAGGGACGACGTCCCTGAACCGAACCAAAAATTTCTAAGTCCACCGACGCTATCAGTTTCTTATCCGGCATCGCAGCATATGTTGTTCCGAAAGGGAAAGCTTGAAATCCACCGAATCCCTTTCGGTATCCCGTCGGACCGGATGAAACTTTCGGACGTCCGTACCCGCTTCCGCGGAGCGTCCCGACCCAGCATCGTCGAATAAAATATATGCGACAGATTCAGTTGATGCTGGGATGCTGCGATAAACTGTGCTATTAAGGAAAGCACGTCCGTTCCCGAGGCCTGTGCAGTAGCGGACTTACGATGCATTGCCGCTGGAAGCTCCGTGTACGTTGACTCCCGCACACTTCCTATGCGAACGTCCGGAGTCTGCAGGCCTCGAGTCCCCGGCTACCGACCCAGCGCTGTCGGATAATTCTCGATCCGACACCGTTTCTGTCGGCTGCTGGGATGCTGCGATAAGCTGTGCTATGTGCACAAGAATGTCCGGCGTCGAGACCTGCGGAGGCGCAGTCTATCGGTGCTTCGCCGAGGGTAGCTCCGCATCAGATGGCTCCCGCATACTTCCTATGCGAACGTCCGGAGTCCATCGGTCTCGAATCCCTGGCTGCCGGATGGTGTGACCTGGTCGCCGAAGAATCCTTGATCGGCGAAGCTGGTAATATATTGGCGGTCACGTAGCCAAGGTGCGGTCGTGTGCGCTGACGAGAAGAGGAAGCCTTAGCAGTCTCAGCGGACTGCCTATACAACGGAGCGTCCCGAGCGACGGACGTATGCTCCGCTAACGACACATTTGTACCACAACATCTGGGGCCAGATGATGTTGAACGAGAGAGGGGCCTCTCTCGCTTGCCGTCCGGATGGACCGGAACGAGCTATGAACCGGACTAAAAGGCTTCCTCCGTTCTCCCTCCGCTCCGCCGTCACTGGGTGTGCATTAAGTTAATTTTATAGTGCTCGCATCACCCCAAAATTCCTTCTAGACCGCAACGGACGAACCCGGCTGCCGAACCATTCGGTGAATGGACGCTACACCGGGCGAGCTAGCGGACGTCAAAGGCCGTCGAACCTACTAGGGTCCTCTTAGGCAATTGGCGTATTACATGAGCACTTTTCCGCTAGCCCTTCATTAATTGTGACGACGGAGGCACACTGTTGGAAGACATCACAGATACATCACCCTAATCTTGATCGTCTGAAATAGAAATTGATAAAGTAGAGTGACCCTGAGGGGAAAGGACCGGAGTGTCCAAATCCCCAACAACATACCGTGACATACGCTTCCCATATTGTCATCGAAATCATACGATACAGAACAGGAGTTAATGCGAGTACACTGACCACATAAAGAATGATAATAAGGTCAGAGGAAGACTTCCTCTTAAAACAATTGATCAATATCCTTTCAATGTGAAAAGAAAACAAGTCCTGGTACTCGCACTAACCCCTGGCAATCAAAATACATAATAATAATATGATCCATTAATCTAGAAAAAATAATTGAAATCAAAATATTTTGAAAAAATATTTTTTCAGAACAGCCCAAGTTTCTGAAAAGTAACGTTGAGCCCCAATGGATCCCAAGCCTAAGTGTGGACAAAAATTTTAAAAATATTTTAAACAATTTATTCAACACTTACGAACAATAATAATGTATCTAGTTATGATTAAAATAACATAAAGATATTATTATTTAGAAATCCCCCCCCCTCACACAGAGGGCTGTTGTAAATGTAAACAATGAGTGTAAAAACACTAAAATAAGACTCCAGGCACCCAAGCCCGAAATCAGTTACCAAAAATACACCATCTGATGCAAAACAGAGACTTCCAGGGAAGAAACTGCAGAACATCAGATGGTAGATGCAGAACACAACGCCTAACCACCCGTAGGTGAAGACGTAAACATGGGGAAAGAACAGAATTCATTCTGTTATTAAGCTAAAACTCCCAAGAAATTTTTAGTAATAATAATTACAGAAACTATGCCAAAAGCATGGGAGAATAGCAAGGGGGAACTTAAAGGACAGGGAGAGAGGAAAAACACTTGAAAAAACAGTGTAACTAAATAATCAGAATGACAACAAAATGGCTGCTGCCTTGAAAATAGGTAACTTAACATAATTTCATTAAAAAATTTTAAGTTACAGCCCTGATAATATTCTGTCACACATTCTTTTCCTCTCCTCCTTTTCTATCCTCCTTAGAATCACCATTTCACTAATATTTATGTGTCTGGCATCATTTAAACTGAGATTTAAAAGCACAAAGATCAGTCAGATGTTAACTGATGAAGGGCCAAACTTAGAATGATAAATGGTGCCAATTTCGGAACGTCCTGGACACTGCGCATGCGCAGTGGGGGCGAGGTGTGGAGGGCCTTTCAGGACATGTTTTCTTTAGTTTTAGATGCAAATTTTGGGGATTGGGGGGCAAAATTTGTGTTTGGCCCTATATTTTAAGAGTTAGCACCAGCTATGTCTGGGTCATTGGTACAGTATAAAAATACTGCTTTTTTATCAACAAGTATTTATTTTCTGCATGGAATTGAAATATATGTAGCCTCTCTCAGCATAAGTCCAAGACGCTCTCATGATATCCTGGACCAAAGCAATCGAATGTGATATGTGCAGTTCTGTATATTTATTATTACACACCGTAACACAAATACAGTTCCAACATTTTGCTGCATGACATTATGCAACGTGACACTTTGCCACAGGTCATTTTGCCACAGCGACACAATGCCGTGACGACAAATTACCTCTAATCGTTTTCATGCAATCGGTAAGTTTTTTTTTTTAATTTTCCCTTACCCATGGAGATGCTTGTGCTTGTTTAACAATCAACTCACTAAATACACCGGGTATGTTTTTAAAAAAATAATTTTCCCTGGAAATGCTTGTGTTTGTATAACAATCTGCTCAATAAATACACCAGGCATCATTGCTAAAGCTGTTGATTCTTCCTGGTATTAGTTATTATCAAAAAAAAACACGCCAAACTTTTTCCAAATAAATAAAACCATTTACTCATAAACCTCATTTCCAGATGTGCCCCCACCTCCCAAAATTCTGCTCTGCGGCATTTTGTCGCGAAAGTTAAAAAATTTATAGTAATTTATATATTTTTTATACTTACCAATGACCCAGACTTAGCTGGTGCTAACTCTAAAAAATCCAGGGCCAAACACAAATTTTGCCCCCCAATCCCCAAAATTTGCATCTACAACCAAAAGAAATCATGTCCTAAAGGACCTCCATACTTTGCCCTTACTGCGCATGCGCAGTGTCAAGGACGTTCCGAAATTGGCGCCAATTATCATTCTTACTGGCAGTGCCTGGTCAGCGCTATGTACTCAGCGGGGAGGTAAGAGTTCCCAACTCCTGGGAGGGCCATCCCCGTCTGGGTCATTGGTAAGTATAAAAAATATATAAATTACTATAAATTTTTTAACATTTTTATACTGTACCAATGACCCAGACTTAGCTGAATAGTAAAAAGGCTGGAGGGCCTAGGACATAGAGGAAAATCCAGTAAGCTCAACTAAATAATATAGAGGCAACCCCTCAAGGAGAAAAGGAGTATTAGGCTTTACATGTATCTTTCTTATTTTATGTTAAATTAGAAAGATACAATACCCTTCATAATTGAGCACAATAACATTCATGTTCTCTATTAACATCCAGTATAACCCTTTATACTAATTATTTTTAAAGTAAGCCAATAAATAAAGTTAGTCCAGAGAATTGAGACTCTTTATATTCTTTAAAAGTGTCCGAGGATTGTATATTAACGCGCGTTTGACACTTGACATATACAAATGCTTCACACCGAGCTACACTTTAAAAATATGACATGAATGAATTTTAACATTAATATTACACTTTAAAACCATCCCGGAAACGACTCAGAAATACTGACTTCGGAGGAGGCATTCCCTTGCTTTTCACTATAAAGCAGGTGACCTAAGGGAACACCCTCCGACCCCCCCCCCCCCCTTCCCCTTGCCCTGGGTCAAATAGCCCAGAGCGAAGAGGGCAGCCGGACGGAGTCACTGCCAGAACAGAAAGCCTGCATAACTATAGTTGCAACTGTTTAGTGGACGACATTCTGAGCAACAGATAACGGACCTAAACAATGCAGGTCTCCAGAAATGGACTCAATATTCCTGAGATAAAAATTCGTGAATGTGGATGGCTGAGACCAATAAGCAGCCTTCATTAAATTGCAATACTATTAGCGTAAGCCCAAGAAGTAGCAAGAGCTCTTACTTCGTGAGCCGAAATCTAAAGCACAGACTGATGAGAAGAAGATAAAAGCAGTACGGATAGTTAATTGAATCCATCTAGCAATAGAATGGACCGAAATGTCCTTTCTATTAGGCATCAGAGACAGAAAGAAACGTTTTTATCCTTTTCTGATAAACTGAGATCTCTGTTTATAGATACGTAACGCTCTAACAGGACAGAGTAAAGGCCTACGCCCGTCTGAAGACGGAAGAGCCTTAATAACAATAGGTTCCGGATATTTATTACAGTTAAAACTAGAAGTCCTGTCATGAAATGTGCACAGATAGCACGTTGATATGCGCGTTAATGTGCACGTTATGGCCCAAGTAAAGCTAACAAATTCTGTACATATGGCCTGTGCACAAGCAATGTTTCAGCCAATGGACCTCCGGGTAACCGGGAGGTCCATTGGCAGAAACATTGCATGTGTTTGCTATGAGTAACCAGGAGAACCTGCCGTGCTTTGGATGCCATTCGATATGGTAATTGCGCGCAATTCCAACGCGCAATTAAGCCTAGATTAGCGCACTATTCGTGACAGGGCTTCTAGTTTTAACTGTAGGAGCCTGATTCTTAGCTAAAAATCCCACATTAGTAGTGAAGGTGATAGTGTTCCCAACACTACGATAGTGAGAATCATCCACCGACAGTGCATGAAGCTCACTGACTCTTCTAGCAGAAGAGAAAGCTAAGAGAAAAGCTGTCTTATAAGACAAGAATTTGAAATCTACTGTCCCAAGAGGTTCAAATGGCTTTTCCTTCAGTTTAAGAAGAACCCAAGCTAAATTCCATTTAGGAATTAACCTAAGAGTTCTGGGTCTATTTATCGAGAAGTTTCTTACCAACTTAGATAAAGAGACATTAGATCCAATTTGTCAACAATCATGATGTGCATAGGTATCAGATAACATAGACCTATAACCCTTAATAGTAACAGGCTGCAGTTTGATTTCGTCAAACAAGTATACTAGAAAGTTTGCAATGTCTGGTATAGAGGGATCAAAAATATCAACAGAATAATCCCTACACCAACGACGAAAAACCTTCCACTTAGCCGCATAGTTTAGCGAAGAGGAGGTCCTCCTACAGTTAGAAATCGCGTCCACTGCTCGTCCTGTAAAGTGCTTGCCATGCAAGAAGGACCGCACAACGGAAAAACGTGAAGGTTGAGACCTTGCGGGTTGTGATGGAGTTGACGCGATTTCCCCTGCGAAAGAAGATCCTCCCGTGGAGGAAGCTTTCGCGCTAGGTCCCACAACAGACACCTGAGTAGATTTATCCACGGTCTCTGTGGAGACAGAGATGCTACCAACAGAATCTTGCATTGAGATTGTTTTATCTTTAGCAATACTTGCTGAATTAACGGCGCTGGAGGATACGCATATCCTATCATTCCGTCCCAAGGGATCGACAGAGCATCTACTGCAAATGCTCTTGGATCCGGACACGGAGACACATACGTCTGCAACTGATTGTTGAGATGTGTCGCAAATAAGTCTATCATTGGCCATTCCCATTGGTAGCAAATCTGATTGAATACTTGTTTGTTGAGAGTCCACTCCGACGGCAACAAGCGACCCTTTCGTGAAAGGGAGTCTGCTAGTACGTTCAGACGACCCGGTATATGACGGACCGAAAGAACCTGATGTTCTAGAGCAAACAGAAGGATTCTTTCCGTTAGATTGAACAACGGAATTGAATGAGTGCCTCCCTGATTCCGTATATACGCCACTACTGTCGTATTGTCGGATAGGATTTGGACATGAGCATTGTGAATAATGTCCATCCAATGACGTAATGCAAGCCAAATTGACATCATTTCCTTGATGTTTATGTGCTTGCCCAGGAATTGCGGATCCCAAAGACCCTGGCATCTCGAATCCGTTGGGATCAATGATGCACCCCAACCTGTTTGACTGGCATCCGTCATAATGGTAAAACTTGGATCCGGCAACTGCAGCGGAACTCCCTGAGTTAACCACTGAATATTGCCCAAGTCTGAATCTCTCGTTTCACTTGATCTGACAAGAGAACGTCTATGTCGAGCGAATGAATTTTCACACTCCAATTCTGAGTCAAGAAAATTTGGAGAGGATGCGTGCGTAACCGCCCCATCGGAATGAGATCCGCAGCGGCTCCGCACAGACCTATCAGTCTCATAAACTCTCTCGCTGTGACTTTGTCTGCGTGCAGACAATAGCGAGCATAACAACTGACTAATTTCGCTCTGGTTAACGGCAGACGAACGAGATTGTTGTGCGTCTCGAAGCTCATTCCCAGATGTGTGAATGACTTGGACGGCACCAGATCCGACTTCTCCTCGTTTATTATAAAACCGAGACGTCGGAGCAAAAGAAGTAGATTCTGCACATCGTTCTGAAGCGTTAACTCGTTGCCGTACCTCTGAAGAATGTCGTCCAGGTAGGCCGACGTTACCGCAGACGAATGAGCTCGGAAATACATCATTACCAAGTTCATTACCCGAGTGAAAGCCCAGGGTGCTAGATTCAATCCGAAGCACATCGCCCGGAATTGATACACCACCCCTAGGACTGCGAAGCGTAGATACTTTCTGAATGTCGGATGTACCATGACATGAAAGTACGCATCTTTGAGATCTATGCTTGTTGCATAATCGTTCACCCGAATACTCGCTCTGACCGATCGAATCGTCTCCATATAAAACTTCGGAGCGACGATCAGCTTGTTTATCCAGCTCAAATCTATGACTGGACGGAACGAGCCGTCTGGTTTCGGAACCAGAAACAGATGGCTGTAGAATCCCGGTGTCTCCTGGTTTTCTACGACCTCTACCGCGTTCTTCATTAAAAGAGACTGCACCTCTGATAACAGAGCATCTCTTTTCTGCGGATTTGACGGAAGTTGAGTCCATTTTGGACTTCGAGTTAATGGAGGCTTTCGTTTGAAGGATATCTTTAGACCTTCCGAAATCACCCCTCTCACCCAAGGGTCGTCCGTAATCGACGCCCACTCTTGTGAAAAACTTGACAACCTTCCGCCAACCGGTACGCGATAGAGGTTGAAGCCATCACCTCCTGGAACTGCGAGGCCTGCGGTAGGAGAAACCACGTCCTCCACGACCCGCACCTCGTCCCGTCGACCTCGGGGCGTCTGACCGGTTGTCCCGACCCGAAGGACTTCCCGAACGTGAGTCGCTGCCTTGACGGTCTCTTGAATAAGACCAAGAGGACGCATCGGAACCTCTATAGGAACCTCTCTTGGGCGAATTAGACCCAGAAGTGCCTGTCTTACTCTTATCTGCCGTGTCCGACTTCTTAGAAGCAGATTTGAACAGCAGAGAATCCGAAGCTTTCTTTGTAATTTTATCGTAAATTGCAGAAAGCTTGCCGTCGAAGAGAAGTTCTCCGGAGACCGAAGCGACTCTGAGAGAGTTCTTCACCTTACTATCCACGAGTGTGGATGTAGCTAGGGCTGCGTCACGTCTAACCAACTCCAGGTTTGCCACTGAAAGGGCGGAGTTACACGTGGAATAAGCTACTGCCCTTGAAAGAAGTCTTAAAGAGGATTGTATATCCTGGAATTCTTTCCCTTGAAGACGCAGTGATAACGCCTTAGTAAGGTGATCTGCGTAAGATAAGGCATCTAAACTGGATCTGTTAGACGAAATAGTTGTTTCCAACACCGCGGTAATGATAATTCTAAGTCTTCCATCTCGTCGTCCATACGCAGAGGAACTCTCGGGATACCCTGTCCTGCCGTATCAAATTTCTTCCTTGCATTAATGAAAGGCAGGTTGAGAGTATTGGCGGACAAGAAACCTGCTTTTCCCGATTTGGAAGCAAGTTTGAATATAGCGTCGTTCAATAATTCAAATGTTCTTGCAACATTATTGGACTGCGACGGAAACTCGGGAGCGATGTCCCTGAACCGCTCAAAGAAATCAGAGTCCAATGACGCTATAATTCTCTTGTCCGGAACCGCAGCAGTCTGGCCCGACGGAACAACTTGAGGGAGAAAGTGCCGGATGAAGTCCACGGCAGCTTTATATTGTTCCGAAAGGGATAGCTCCAAGTCATCCGTATCCCTTTCACCATCCGGTCGGACCTCATGATGCTCCCGGTCGTCCGCCCCCTGATGCTTCGGCGGAGCATACCGACCCAGCGCCGCCGGATAATTCCCGATCCGACACCGTTTCTGTCGGTTGCTGGGATGCTGCGATAAGTTGTGCTCTCTGCACAAGTACGTCCAACATCGAGGCCTGCCGAGGTGCAGTCTTTCGCTGCTTCGCCGAGGGCAGCTCCGCATCTGATGACTCCCGCATACTCTTCCTATGCGAACGTCCGGAGTCAATCGGCCTCGTGTCCCTGGCTACCGGATGGTGTGACCTGGTCGCCGAAAATCCCTGATCGGTGAAGCTGTTAAAATATCGGCGGTCACGTAGCCAAGGTGCGGTCGTGTGCGCTGATGAGAGGAAGAAGCCTGAGCAGTCTCCGCGGACTGCCTATACAACGGAGCGTCCCGAGCGACGGACGTGTGCTCCGCTTGCGACACATTTTGTACCACAACATCTGGTCCCAGATGTTGTTGTACGAGAGAGGGGCCTCTCTCGCTCGCGGCCCGGCTGGACCTGGACGAGGACTCGAAGGCTTCCTCCGATCTCTCCTACTATCCGCCATCACTGGGTGTGCACGTTGAATGTTTATAGTGCTCGCATCACCCAACATTTCCTCCTGGACCGCATCGGACGAACCCGGCTGCCGAACCATTCGCTGAATGGACGCTACACCGGGCGAGCTAGCGGACGACATTTGTTTAATCTCCATGAGCACTTTTGCCGCTAGCTCTGTATTCATTTGTGACGACGGAAGCGCACTTGCGGAAGATAACATGGAAACATCACCCTGTTCTTGTTCCTCTGAAATAGAAACTGATAGAGTAGAGTGACCCTGCGGAGAAAGAGCCGGCATAGCCCTTTCTCCACAAACAACATATCGTGACACACGTTTCCAATGTTTGTCATCCCAATATTGACATATAGAACAGGGATTAGTGCGAGAACACTGACTACAATTAATACAATGATCATGAAAGTCAGAGGAAGATTTCTTCCTATTACAATTTGAACAATATCCTTTCATTGTGAAAAGTCAACAACAAGTCCTAGTTACTCGCACAAACCCCTAACACAAAGATACAGCGAAGCCCAAGTTTCTGAAAAGTAACGTTGAGCCCCAATGGATCCGAAGGCTAAGTGTGGTCAAAAATTTTAAATTTATATTAAATAATTAATGCAACACTTACGGATAATAATAATGTATCTTATAGTGAGATAAACTACTCCAAAGGCAAACAGCCCCCCTCAAAAGAGACTGTTGCCAATGTAAACAAACAGTGTAAAAACACCAGAAAACATGACTCCAGGCACTGACAAAACTGGCCCGAAATCAGTCATCAAAATTACACTCTATCTGATGCAAGACAGAGACTCCCAGGGGAGAATCTGCAGAACATCAGATGGAAGATGCAGAACACAACGTTTATACACCCATGAGTGAAAACGTAACTATGGGGAAAATAACAGAAAACATTCTGTAACCAAGCTAACTCTCCCAAGAGAATTTAGAAATGATCTTTCTCAAAAGTATGCCAAAAGCATGGGAGAATTACAAGGGGGGACTTAGAAGACCAGGGGAGAGGAAACACTGAATAAGCAGTGCAACTTTATAGCAAGAATGACAACAAGAGGCCCATGCCTCGAAAATAGGCAACTTAAATTTCATAAAAAATTTTTTAAGTACAGCCCTGATTATTTTTTGTCACTCCTTTTTCCTCTCCTCCTTCTATATCCTCCTTAGAATCACCATTTCTCCAATAATTACGTGTCTGGCATCCTTTAAACTGAGATTTACAAGCACAAAGATCAGTGAGATGTTGACTGATGAAGGGCCAAACAGAGAATGATAATTGGCGCCAATTTCGGAACGTCCTTGACACTGCGCATGCGCAGTAAGGGCAAAGTATGGAGGTCCTTTAGGACATGATTTCTTTTGGTTTTAGATGCAAATTTTGGGGATTGGGGGGCAAAATTTGTGTTTGGCCCTGGATTTTTTAGAGTTAGCACCAGCTAAGTCTGGGTCATTGGTACAGTATAAAAATATTATTCCTCGTGACATTTTGTCGTGCGGCATTTTGTCACCACGGCAAAATGACCTGTGGCAAACTGTCGCGCTGTATAATGTCCTGCAGCAAAATGTCGGGACACCCACAAACACTTATACTTACCCATGTGCTTTTTGAAAGCTTGTGGTTTGATAACCTGATTGCACTTTTCACAAACAACAAGATAGAATTCATCTTGAGCAGGACATCGACCAATTGATGGCATCTCTGTAAAGAAAAATTTTATTTAACAATTCATTTAATAGCAAACTATATCGTAGATGGGTGTTGCATCCCATTGCAATGAGCAATTTACTTTAATAGTTTATAAAACTAGCTTTAACATTTAGTTAAAAAAATAATCACTCTGAGTGCATAAGAGATACAGTTAAAACTAAAAGTCCTGTCCTGAAATGCACACAAATAGCACGTCGATATGCGTGTTAATCTACGCGATATGACCATAGTAAGGCTAGCAAATACTGTAAATATGGCATGTGCACAAGCAATGTTTCAGCCAATGGACCTCCAGGTAACCCAGAGGTCCATTGGCAGAAACATTGCCCATTTGCTTTGAGTACTCAGGAGAACCTGCCGTGCTTTGGACGCCATTCGATATGACAAGTGCGCGCAATTCCTACGCGCAATTAAGCCCAGATAAGCGCACAGTTCGTGACGGAACTTCTAGTTTTAACTGTAGTTCCATTTAGGTGTAAACTTTTCAATGAAGGACAATCAACTGCAAATAAAAAATCAGGACCCTTTCCCCAAAAAAGGTAGAAGAATCTCGGACTATTTAACTCTTTTCCCAACACACAGGATATGCAAATTTATTAATATATCAAATGTTTTTTTTTTTTTTTTCAAGAAAACTATATCTTGTGACCCATCACTGGAATGAGCTCAACAGGCTTGTTCCAATGAGTGGTCACATGATATGGTTTTGCTCAATTTTTTTGGAAAAATGTTTTTCTCAACTACTCTCTTTGTAAATTATGCTGTCGCAATTTGTTATGTAAAGGGTTGAGCACTTATCAAGGACTCTGTTAACGATTTTCCAGGCTTGTCATTTTGAAAATTGCAGGAGGGCCATTATGGTTTGCCTCAAATCACTACAGGAGGGTCATTTTGGGTTCACATAAAATGACCCCAGGAGGGTCATTTATGATTTGCGGGGGCTATTTTGTTTCAGCCTGATGGGTAGACAACTAATATCATTTAAAGGTACAGTAAGTGGAGAGTGGATTGTAACTAAATCACCCGTGGAGTGGAGTTATCACCCAAACTATAACTTTCAAATTTTATACACATGGACAAAAAACACAAGCAATGTTTCAGCCAATGGACCTCCGGGTTTAACCCGGGGGTCCATTGGTTGAAACTTTGCCTGTGCTTGTTATGCTTTGCAACAAATTTGCAATTATTGCTTGGGTGGAATCTCCACTCTGTGGGTGATTTAGTGATAATACACTCTCCACGTACTGTACATGGTTTGTGTAATTATGATGCACGTCATCACATAATGCATATTTGGAAAGTTATTCACTGTCTCTGGGTGACTGCATTGACAACACACTATAAACTTCACAAACTGCACTTTTGTTAAATGTACCTCCTTCAATCCGCAAAAATTGCTGTTTGCGGTGTCTTCGACTGAATTAATGGGCCGCAGAAATCAGGGTTAGGCATACATTTACCGTCCATGGAATTTTGAACTCAGGCAGGCGACTGCGCCCCGGGGCAGTCGCCCGCCTCAAAATGACAAGCCTGATTTTCAATGACTGTTAGTAATATAGGTTCATACTATGGTTCTAAGAAGCTTCAAGCTTTGATTTGATTCGGGAATCTTACTGCACACATGGACTGTAAATGATGAAAGTGTGTTAGCAGATGACAACTTTGTCAGGCAAGTATTATAGAATTATGGCTCCAGACAGACAAATACAGACTGTGAGAGAAATAAGTTTTTTCCCATTCCTGTGACCTTGACCTTTGTTACTCGAGCACAGTGCTGTTGTGCAACAGACCTTCCATTGGTCTTTACCCTTGTGTAAAGTTTCATGGAAATCAATCAAAGCATTATAGAGTTATGGCTTCGGACAGACAAACACAGTCTGTGAGAGAATTAAGTTTTTACATTTTGGTGACCATGACCTTTGGGACTCGAGCATGGTGCTGTTGTGCAACAGACCTTCCATTGGTCTTTTCCCTTGTGTAAAATTTCATGGAAATCAACCAAAGCATTATAGAGTTATGGCTCTGGATGGACAAATAAAGTTGGACAGATGGGCGGGCGGATGGATGGATGGACAACTCATATTTATGATGGCTCACTATCGGGACATAAAAAACCCAATCAGTCATCTTCAAAATCCCCCTGATTCAATCACACAATGTGATTTTGAATAATCTAACCATTCAATTTGATTTTCATTTCAAATTGAAAATGTGTGATTTACAGGGTCCAAGTTCATACTGTTATCAAGCCCTGTACACCTAGTTGCTTTTACATGTAAATAATTCTAAAAATTTTCAGTCATATTAATCCACATTAGAAGACACTAACATTCAAAAAGTTATCTTACCACATGTACAATCCCTTCACAATCTACCTTATAAAATCGGAAATCGAAAATTATTTATCACAATCATCACACATACTAATAGTGGATAGTATTCAACCGATTACCAAAAATTACCGATTACATGTTATCTGAGCTCACAACTGGCTGATTCTGATTGTAATACTGTGCACTACTAGAAGTCACAGCTCGAAAGAACTACATTAAATTTAACTTATTTTACAGGTTTACAGTCTATCCAATACCAGATAAGTCGAGACTCGAAAGAACTGCATTAAACTGAACATATTTTATGGGTTTACAGTACATACACTACTAGATAAGTCGAGGCTCAAAAGAACTACATTAAATTGAACTTATTTCATAGTGTTCAACTCCACTGACTCAGGTCCAGTAAAATTACCAGTCGCACACACCTGGGTGATAAACGTGGCTCTAAGAGCGAGCAACAGGTAATTTTTACTGCAACCTGAGTCAATGGAGTGCAACTTTTCTGGTATGAACTGGCGATTGCCGCAAGTACGCTCAATTGTAAGCTTTACATGTCATTCAACTTGTATGTCCCATAGATGGGCATTTTGAGAGATTAACAACGCACATTGTGCTGGTTTTTCAACTTTTTTGGATGGTATCACTGACATCATTTTACAATAAAAATTTAACAATTGCAAAAGATAATAAAATGTGGTTTATGAATCGTCACAAACTGCTTGGCAAAAATCTGTTGAACCGATCTTCCAGGAGCCATTGCCATTGTCATCTGATTGACTGGTTCAGATCATCGGTTGAACACTACTAGTGGATAATTAAGTCATCAAACGAATAGCTTATAGCAATCCTCAACCTTATTTTTTTTTTTCTTTTTTCGTCAGACATGTTTTTCAGGTACTTCATATTAACCTACGCTCATGAAATTTCACACACTTCTTCACATTAAAAAATAATGGAGACATTCCATTTTTGACTTTTACAGTCCAACCTTTATTCAAATAATGCTGGTTTTAACGTTTTTTCTCCTTTTAACCCTTAACCCAACGTAATGGCCAAAACCTGCAAGCGCTAGTCTCAAAAATCGCCAATTAATTTTCATTTTTTTCTCAAAAACATAGGTTATGACTCCTCGATGGAACGAGGTCATTGAGCTCGTTCCAAAGGGGGGTCATAACCTATGTTTTTAAGACAAAAAATGAAAAAATTAGTTAATCAAGAATTTTTTTGTTAAGTGTCGTCTGCTTTTCAAGTAAGGTAAATGGATAATATCAATGCCTGTATCAAGCCTCTCACTTTCAAACATTACATATCTCACTTCCAACAAAATCCATATGTAAAAAGTTTGCACCCATCTGGAAACTTTTGATGATTATGGCCGACTTAAAGGGTCACATTGACGTCAACGTCATAAAAAATTAAATGACGTCAGATTCTGATGAGATTTTAGCATGATGTAGAGCACAAAAAAAGAGGAGGTAGCTGTTTATAATTTTTCGATTTACGCCCATTTTTGACCTTTTTACGTCAACTGAAGTTTTAGCACCAATTAGCTTTTGAAACCTCAAAACACAAAAATGGTGACACTGATAACTCATTACGGGACCTAAAGCTATAAAATTTTGTGACCTTATTCACCCTTGGGAGATCTAGTGCACACCGTTTTATTATTAGAGCTGGGCGGTATTGAAATTTCAAGTTGTTTTGGTATCGGAATTTTAGAATAATACACCTCAGTATCGGTACGGTATTCGATGTCAGCAACATACATGTACTGACACGAATATCGAATGGTATTTTGGATATACTGACCTTTTTTGGTCACCGTGTGCAGCAGATAAAGCCATGGAATTGTCAAAATGTTGGGTGTAACACGTATACTCGTTAGGGACCTGCGAGCCGGGGATAAAACTTCGAGCCGAATCTCGAGCCGAATCATCCCTCTGGTATCGAGTCGAGTCGAATCTCGAACCTTGAAACCGGCGCGACGGCGACATTCGTGCTTCCATAGTCTGCAATACCGGTACTCTGCATGCTGGATGAGTTCAGAATCAATTGGTCTGGAATCGAGTATTCTCGCACTGCGAGAATACTCGATTCCAGACCAATTGATTCTGAACTCATAGACTCGCAGTTTTATTCTACCCACTTGGTGGTCGTGGCTCGTGCTCAGCCTCATCAGCACCAAATACCATTATTATAAAAGCAAACAAGGCATGTCGGAAAATATGATAAAAAATCTCAAACTCAAAGTCTCGCGAAACACAGTATCGCGCACTAATAGTGAAGATAGACATACAATATTCTCAAAAACCCGGGGACGAATATTCCCGGGGACGAATCTTCCCTGACCCTCAGAGATCGTAAGGTAGCCCGGGGGTTTAATAATCAACAAAATTGGAGAGCTAATACGTTCAGAGAGCGATTTATTACACTATCGTTAGCGTATGACGGCGTGTTCTTGATGCGAGCGAGTGCACATATAATTCGCCGTTTGAACAGAGGTCGGTTCGAAAAATACGAATCGGACGGTGAGGTATCGAGTCGAATCGAATCTCGGCGATGGTTTCGAGTCGAGCCGAATCTCAAACGGTTCGCAGGTCCCTAATACTCGTCATTGATCATTTAATGCAACAAAACCGCTGAGAGAAAATACCCCTTGAGTGTTTTGTTACATCAAATGACCGGTGGTGACTGTTTTTAGACCTACACAGTCAATGGAATCACCTTGTCGTGAATTTTGCGCAGTGTTCTGTTGTTTGCCCTTTTATTTTTTAACCAATGTCGGGAATATTTTTCAATACCGAAATTTTGGTATTTTGAGATTTCCCCAGTACGGTAATTCGGTATTGGTTTGATACCAATACCGAACGATATTTACGATACACCGACCATCTGTATTTAACCCTTTACCCAAAGTGACGGCAAAAAAACGGTCAGCACGCTTCTCAAAAATCGCCAATTATTTTTCATTATTTTTGTATTTTTTGTCTCAAAAACATAGGTTATGACACCTCATTGGAACAGGCTCGTCGAGCTCGTTCCAATGAGGGGTCATAACCTATGTTTTTGAGAAAACAAAATAGTTATTAATGATTTTTTTTTTTTACAAGTGTCGTCTGCTTTTCATGTTAGGTAAAGGGTTAATATTTTCAAATTTTAACCTTTGTTCTAAACAAATTTTAACGTTTTTTCTTACTCTTAATCATTTTTTCCACTAGGGTAAAATTGTTGGAGCCGGTAATTTGGGGAAAATGGGGCAACCATGAGTCATCCCTATCACAGACTGCCCATGGTTCTTGCCATGGTAGGTTAATTTTAAATTTAGACGGGGGGGAATACCCTCATTTCGTTGCATCTGAGGGATATTTTGAGGTTATTCACAGCAATATTCAGGTGAAAAATCATTCATACAAATTACTTACCGATAATACTGGTCCATGGAGGCAGATCCAGTTAAACAACACTTGTGTGTACGGAGGTGTCCCATACTTGATTTCTACTATAGCCACTAGACTATCATTTGATTTCTACTGTAGCCGATAGACCATTATTTGATTTCTACTATAGCCGATAAACTATCACTTGATTTCTACTGTAGCCACTAGACCATTATTTGATTTCTACTGTAGCCACTAGACTATCACTTGATTTCTACTGTAGCCACTAGACCATTATTTGATTTCTACTGTAGCCGATAGACTATCACTTGATTTCTACTGTAGCCACTAGACCATTATTTGATTTCTACTGCAGCCACTAGACTATCACTTGATTTCTACTGTAGCCACTAGACCATTATTTGATTTCTACTATAGCCGCTAGACCATTATTTGATTTTTACTGTAGCCACTAGACCATTATTTGATTTCTACTATAGCCACTAGACCATTATTTGATTTCTACTGTAGCCACTAGACCATTATATGATTTCTACTATGGAACCTAGAAAATTATTTGATTCCTACTGTAGCCACAAGACCATTATTTGATTTCTACTATAGCCACTAGACTATCACTTGATTTCTACTGTAGCCACTAGACCATTATTTGATTTCTACTATAACTGCTAGACCATCATTTGATTTCTACTGTAGCCGCTAGACCATTATTTGATTTCTACTATAGCCACTAGACCATTATTTGATTTCTACTGTAGCCACTAGACCATTATTTGATTTCTACTATAGAACCTAGAAAATTATTTGATTCCTACTGTAGCCACAAGACCATTATTTGATTTCTACTGTAGCCGATAGACTATCACTTGATTTCTACTGTAGCCACTAGACCATTATTTGATTTCTACTCTTACTGCTAGACCATCATTTGATTTCTACTGTAGCCGCTAGACCATTATTTGATTTCTACTGTAGCCACTAGACCATTATTTGATATCTACTATAGCCACTAGACCATCATTTGATTTCTACTGTAGCCGGTAGACCATTATTTGATTTCTACTGTAGCCACTAGACCATTATTTGATTTCTATTGTAGCCACTAGACCATTATTTGATTTCTACTGTAGCCACTAGACCATTATTTGATTTCTACTATAGCCACTAGACCATCATTTGATTTCTACTGTAGCCACTAGACCATTATTTGATTTCTACTATAGCCACTAGACCATTATTTGATTTCTACTGTAGCCGATAGACTATCACTTGATTTCTACTGTAGCCACAAGACCATTATTTGATTTCTACTGTAGCCACTAGACTATCACTTGATTTCTACTGTAGCCACTAGACCATTATTTGATTTCTACTCTTACTGCTAGACCATCATTTGATTTCTACTGTAGCCGCTAGACCATTATTTGATTTCTACTGTAGCCACTAGACCATTATTTGATATCTACTATAGCCACTAGACCATCATTTGATTTCTACTGTAGCCGGTAGACCATTACTTGATTTCTACTGTAGCCGCTGGACCATTATTTGATTTCTACTGTAGCCACTAGACCATTATTTGATTTCTACTGTAGCTGCTAGACTATCATTTGATTTCTACTATAGCCGCTAGACTATCATTTGATTTCTACTATAGCCACTAGACCATCATTTGATTTCTACTGTAGCCGCTGGACCATTATTTGATTTCTACTGTAGCTGCTAGACCATTATTTGATTTCTACTGTAGCCGCTAGACTATCACTTGATTTCTACTATAGCCACCAGACTATCATTTGATTTCTACTATAGCCGCTAGACTATCATTTGATTTCTACTATAGCCGTTAGATTATTATTTGATTTCTACTGTAGCCATTAGATTATTATTTGATTTCTACATCTATTTTAGGTCTCACAAAGCAGATCTGTTTCTCAGGCCATTTTTTGTAAAATTGCATGCGGGCGTTTTTTTATTTTATTTTTTATTTTTGTAATTATTTATGTGCTATCAAAAGTTCATAGTTTGTTTTATGGTTTAGGCCTCATAATGTAAGGAATAGCATGAGCAGTGGTGTATTTCATCTCTTGAGTGCAAGAAGGTATTCACAGACTGTATTCATAATCTTCTACTAAACGAACGGAATGAAATTACATAACATACTTACTTACGCCTTTCTTGTGCGCAATCAATGCAACATGTATTCAAGCTGGCCGAGTTTTGCTTCTTTTTATATTGTTCTTATTTTGTTCACTGTGTACTCTTAAGACTCTTACATATCGTTTCCTGGTGGTCCCCTCCTCTACTTCCCGGGATGGCCAGGTTCAAGTGGTCTTATTAACAAAAGCTCCTGTTTAAATTTTATTATGTTTCCAATTTTTGGACTCGGAAACATGGCGTGAGCTCATTGAGCTCACTCCAAAGGAGATGGAAAATAAAACTGTCTAGTGGTTCAGGACGTCTTTTGGGCAACTGTCATATTCTATCTGCATTGGCAAGGGGTTAATCTGGTGTAAGGGGCGCGGGGGCCCTCAGGCTATGATATGTGAGCTCGACTACTCACGCTTGTGTAATGTATACAAATACTGTTAAGACTAAAGTCACTCATACCTGCCATTGACATTTGTAACTCTTTGTAATCTTGTTCTGGGTGGAAACAGGGCCTTGTATAAGCTTTCAGTTTCCTGCTGAATCCACATCAATGTATGTAACAATTTTTGTATTATATAAATTTGAATTCTTAAAATAAATAATGTTTAAACTAAGAAGACATTGCAATGCCAAAGCCTTCTTGCACTCAAGGGACAAATTTAACACTTTTATTAACTTGGGTAAAAATATTTTAATTTTTGAAAGTTTGCATTGATTATAAAAAGAAAGCATGCGATTGCAAAAAGGACCATGCGGGAGGGCCTGAGAAACAGATTTTTAACTTTTTTAGGTCTTATGAGTTTTATTTTCTGTGAAAAATAGCTAATTGCCACTCTGTACTCTTATTCTGCCCTGTGCAGTCATTAAGATAACTTTTGTACTCTTATTCTGACCTGCATGTTATTTGGATCCCAAGAATAAATGCCGTTACAAATCAAACTTGACCACTGTGTTCTGTTGTGGTATTGGTTTAATTTTGAATCTTTTTGATTTCTTCAGTCTAATCTGCCCAAAAGGCCCTTGGAATGTTCGGGTTTTTTTAAACCTATTAGCCCCTGAACTCCCAAAGTAGTTTCCTCTTATGCACTCAGAGGGGTGAATATCCAAATTGAAACAATGTTGAGGCATGAAGACATGCATGTGCAAGCACAGATAATCACACTGGACATTTTGACCAATGGCATTCTGTGATTTACAACTTAATAATTTCATTTGAATCAACCTGGGAATTCCCTTTATTTTATGGATATTTCAATATAAACAGGGTTTCCACTAGGGGAACATTTGTGGGTCCGGGAAGTTTAAAGAAAGTGAAACTCAGACGCCGAAGGCGTCTGCCGCACGTGCCAAAGGCATGTGCGTATAGAGGGGGGTCTGGGGTTCTACCCCCCCAGGAAAATTTTGATTTTGAGGTGCTCTCTGGGGGCATTCTGGTCACTAAAATGCTGAATAATTAAAGTGGGAAATATGTATTTTTTCCTCCTACAATTCTCTAAATTCCCATGGGACACACAATACTACATCTGGTCAGAGGTTTCATAAAAATACAAACCCTAAACATCACAAAATCCATGAATCCTGACAGTGACTGCGACGCTTGACCTCAATTTTTTTTATACAACCCAAAACGTGTCAAGGTAAATAATTGGAAATGCAGTGAGAACGAAATATTTGAAAAGAACCATGATGCGGACTTGTGACATCATGCACATGCAATTACATCATTTATCGCTCGAAATAAAAGACAGTGATTTCGGACCAAACACGACAATTTGAGTCTAAAATTTTATAGGCGACGTTTAGGTTTTGAACTTTGTTTCCCCCTCTCGTCTGGGGTTTATACGGTATCAGGTTGTCGCCAGTAATAGTAGGCATAGTATACAACATAATTATGCCCATATTAAGTGGAAACAAAGGATCCTGAGTGTCGTTCGATACAGCATTGTACTCGACATTTTAACCACCAGCTTTTCTGACTGATCATAGTATGATCGGCAGGGGGAATGGGTCCGGTCGACGGACCTGCAGCCATTCTAACGGAAACCCTGATATAAATGATGATTTTTATTCAAATGTTTACATCATGATGGCATGCTTCAGAAATTAACCTGGTTGTGTCAACTGAGATGAGATATTATCCTCATTATTCACTTAATTAGGGCTGCATGGTATATCGATAAACCAATATATACCGGTATTCAAACCAAAATCGATTGAATACCGGTGTAATTACAAAAATATCAGTTTATCGTCATTATTTATTTACCCACAATTTAATTTTCAAGATGTCTTGAGTTTTTTAACTGTAGCCCCGAATGAATAATATTATCCCTTTATCCAAGAAATCATCTGCTTGTGACCTCGTAATATACATATTCAGCAGTTGAAAAAATAAATTTCAACAAAACTATATCATGTGACCCCTCATTGGAACGAGCTCGCACCAATGAGGGGTCACATGATATAGTTTTGTTGAAATCTTTGGGGAAAATCTGATGAACAAATTTTGAAAATAATAAATTTTGATATCATCTGCGTCGAGTAAAGGTTTTTCGAATCACATCATCAAGGCATGCTAATTTGTTCCGACTGTGATGCCTCGAGTCTCGATTGTGGTACTTGTGTTCATATATCTTAACAGTTTTCGATACCCCGGTATACCGCGCTATTTTTTTTGAATACCGGTATTCAGTTTTGAATATCGTGCAGTCCTACACTTAATAGTCAAAGGGTAGAGAGGGAAATTGTTTGAATATGCCACTCAACTAATACCCATCATTGAGATACTGATCACTCGTATTATTTTTACATGCAACTCAGTCGCATAATGCCCATGGCATTCTTACATGTATGTTTGTGCCAACAGTTTTATGCAGTCGCCAAACAAATATATGTCAGCTTTCACCTTGACATTGCCAAACGATGACCTAATTGCAAGAACTGTCATATGTCCAATTTGCAATGAGAATGATTCTTATTGGTCAATCAATTCTGGGAATTCATCTCATGAGTTATACATGCTGAGAGGAAAGAAATGCAGTTCCCCATCTTCAGCCAATATTCGGCTCTAATTTTGCACAAATGGGGAAAAGGTTTTGCCACAGAGAGTTTGCAGAAGAACCAATACATGAATGAAACAAGCTTTCATGTAATTTTAAAGGCCTGAAGATTGGTTCATAAAATACACATAAAAGCATGACTGATTGGAATTACGTCATTTCACATTTTGCTGCCTTGATCATGGTTTGTCAATCATCACATATATGACAGATATCAGGGTGTGTACATTTTTTAAAGATGAGAGTTTAGGACGTTCCAGGATTTCAGCAGCTTAAATGGGATTTCAGCATTCGGGTGCAAATCTTGAAATGAAAGTTGAATGTTTCAAGCATCTGGACAAAGTCTTCCATTATCCAGTACTTTTCCATGACCCAGATGCTTCAAAAAATTTTGTTCTGTCTACCACATTACACAGAAATCACAAGAAACAATACAAGTGTATGCAACATTTGATGAATGAATCATACAGACTTACGCAATTATCATTCTTTGTATCAAATAGAACTTTGCGATGCTTCGAGGCTCTATTTTGTGACCGTATTTGAAAGCGAAGTTACATCTTGTGGGAAATTTGCATGACTTTTCCAAGCTAGAAACAATATTCCCATGTATTTTTAGATTCCAGGCCAGCAAAAATATTCTTCAATTTTCATGACTCTTCCAGGACCCGTATGATCCTCGATATATGTTTTATGTTAGCTATATGTTGTTCAGGTAGTTCATTTTACATGCCTGCGTGGGGTGCATGTGGATTCTGAAATTTATTTCAAACACTGGTTCCAGCCAGTGTCACTCACTTGTAAGTTACATCAGTCAATGTAATACTTGCAAGTTGTAGCCAGGTGAACCCATTTTCACTTCTTGACAGCACTATTTGTGACTGTTTTTTGCACAATATTTATGTTATGATATGTATTCTATTAGTATAAGGTGGGAAATGGATGTCTATTTTTAATGACAACATAAATAAGGGCACCCTGTCTGAATGTGACAGCTCTGTTGACACTGCTAATTGTTGTTGTTTACTGGAACTATTTAAAAACCAAGCTAATCACTCTACAAAACAACCATTTCTACTGTTGTTTCTGTCACACATAACTATTTTTTTCAAATACTGTACCATCTTTTCTAAGTCGCATAAAATCAACATCGTCCTTCTTTGGGTTGTGATCTTTTTCTTTGCTCGAATCTGAAATAAAATGTGACAGAAAGCATGACATTTGGGGAAAACATTTCAAATTTCTGAGAATGTTATCAATTTTTGATGAACGATGGAAGCTTGATTTTTCTATACGGCTCGGTATTTGACATATACATTATAAATATATATGTATGCATACCATGATCATCTTCCAAAGGCACGTTTTCGGCCCATGTTGACCAAGGCTGTCCAGCGAACATCCAAGGACTGTCGCCTTGGGTCGCCATTTTGTACCTTTCTTGTTGCTTTTTGCTACACCGGAGATGGCCGATTGTGACGTCAGAAGCGGGAATGAACGGAAAAACAACTAATATCCGCTTATGTTATCCAAAATCATACAGTTCAACACTATTTTCTTCTTCAAAAAACGGTAAAACTGCACCACAGAGGATACTTATTCTTGTAACATTAGGTGATGCAAAATATAAATAAATTTCAAATCTTTTCAGAAATTATTTAATTCACACTTTTATTATGGTAGGTGATATAAGCGACAATTATTTACAGTGTGGTAGCAATCTCACTTTTTGTACCCCAAAGAGCTGTCACGTAGGACAGATTTTAAAAGGAAGAAAATAAATCAATTTCAAGCAGCAACAAAATCGTACGTTTTATGATTGTCCTACATTCAGCTGCTCTTCAATTGCTTTTCGCTATATTCTACATTGATAATCTAGATTTGGTGTTCATGTAAAATAAATTATTTTCCGACTATTCCATTTTTGTCTGGCCTTTCCAAGGGCAACAAAGCCTACTGCTACTCCATAAGTAGGATAACTGACTATTTTGCGTGAGGAAGTGTCGAATGAGGTACGTGGCGACAGCGTGGAGGTGAGGGAGGTTCTCACCCCCAATCCTGGCCAAAATATTTCTTATAGTTGGAAATTCGGAGGGCAAGTCATGAGTAGTTGGAAATTCCATCAATCTGAATTTTAGAGCTTCTTTGGTGGTGCTGGTGTCTCCTTCACTTCCCAAAATTCCAACTTGGTTTCAAATCGGCAAAGATTCCAACTGTTATTATTTACAATTATAGTGTACGCAATATCGAGCTTCGTAAGTATGCATGATGTCAACCGGTACGAGATTTCTGTAGTACGTTTACTTTGGGTAATAAAAAAAATCCTCGAAATCCATTTCAAGAAAATCACATCATGTAAAATTGTTATCATGAGTTAATTCCATCATTCACAGTTACAAAATGATGAAACATCAAAAATTCATCATTCCTGCATAAAAACTGATTTAATGTTAGGACAGTGTGAATTGCTCAAAGTTCGCAGCTTGAGCATTTGTTGGTACTAGCACATATTCAACTCCCAGAATAATACCAAATAATAATAACCTGGTAATTCTATCATAAATGTTTTGGCATTTCAGTTACTAGAATAAATTTTATGCCCCCCTTTCACGGCTTCATTTTCTAAATTTTTCTCGGTAGTGAATTTCCAACTGGGGCGGGACCGGGAACCCTCTCCCGCCCCCCCCCCTAGTTTGAAATTCTGTACCCTTCTAGCCACGTCCCTGGTCGAATGGTTGAAGTAAGATATGTAGGAAGGATCACTTCCGCACCCAACTAACAGATCTAGTTCTATTAACCGCGTTCGTGGACACCAAGGTCAACTTTATTTCCCCCTTGGCAAGTACGCCAAATAATAAACTGGCTAAAAAGATTATAAAAGCAACTTCGACCACAAATCACAAGATCTTCAATTATATTTGAAATTTGGATGAGAGGATTCTGGTCCCATTCATTAAATCCAGAAATGTTTCCGGACCGAAACAGAAGCGGAGATGCCTCCACCTCGTTCGGGTCTGATAGGGTGGGACAGTGGGAGTGGAATGGTATAGTTTCCGACAAAGCTTCTGGTTGTAAATACCACGCGGAGAGGCTCATCAGAGGCTGCCGATATATTGTTTGTGGCATCGTCTTCGTTGAAATCATCACAGTGGCATGTGGACGAAATTCAGGGTAGAAGAGTAAACAGAATCAGGGGCGGCTGAACCGGAGGGGGGTGGGGGGGGCTGGCGCTGGGGAGCTTCAGCCCCTCCACTTTTTTTATTGCGACCTGAGTCAATGACGTTTAACACTGTGAAATATGTTCTGTTTAATGTAGTTCTTTCAAGCCTAGACTGGTCTAGTAATGCACAGTATAACAATCGGAATCGGCGAGCGTGAGCCCAAATAACCGGTAATCGCTCAACAGCCATATTTGATAATCGGTTGAACACTATCAGAAATTATATGCAGGGGCCGCTGAACCAGGGGCGGGGTGGTGGGAGCGGGGGGGGGGGGGGGGGGGGGGGGGGGGGCATCAGCCCCACTTTTTTTGCCGGGTCATGTTTTTGTATGCATATATTTTAACATAACACAACCAATGACTGGTGAAACAAGGGGCGGATTCAGAGCCTCTCCCATATTTTCGCCATCTATGTTTCTGTCGTACTGGTTCAGTTTCGATGGATTTCGGATCATTTTTTGCAATAAGTGGCAGCAAACGCTAAAATGTATACAGTCTGTTAATAATAATATTAATTCTTTATTTCAGACACAGTGGTCCATAGAACACACAAAAGGAACATACAAAAAAATAATAATAAATCGGTTACCTGAAGTAGATCGTAATCTTACAGACATACAAGTACCAAATCCACTCCCAGACAAGATAACCCACAGACAGTATAATTGCCGTAAACGTCTGGTAAAGCATACAGGTGAGGTCTATTTATCAGTTTTGGTCGTTACGACCAAAGCTGATAAACAGACCTCACCTGCATGCTTTACTGGCGTTTTTTAACGGCTCTCAAAGTGTGAAATCTTTCAAATACATCTCCTGAAAAATCTCAAAATGTCCGCTCAGATGCATGGAAATGGGGGTTTTGGGACCCTGAAATTTAAATTTTCCATACCGACGACCATCCATCGCCCGATCCACGATCCACCGATCCAGCTCCCCCCCCCCCGACCACTTTGAATTGAAAATCGTTCTCCCTGCCCCCCCCCCCCCCCCCCCGTGAAAAAAAAAAAAACCGAGCAACGCTGGTTTAGAAAGTTCTTCTTATTTTGTTCTCTTAAAATATACAGTTTGAATCCAGCACGAGATGAAGCGGAGGGGGGGGGGGGGGGGGATGAACATTTTTCTGCGGTCATTGGTCCGCCACTTCATTTGGCCTGATACATCTTCACCCTCTTCTCATTACTTCCCTGTGCACACGATAAATTGAATACAAATTGGGGAATTGCGTATGCCTCTAGGGGTGTTTGAATGTAGGTCACACTCATATCTCAAGCATGGTATGACCTGGCACCACACTAAATCAGGCGAAACTTAATGGACGTTCATAATATGGGTCAATGTCATTGAGGTCACGGGGTGGGGGGGGGGGGGGGGCATAAAGTGCATTTTTCTGAATTGCTGAAAATCGCATTTTACACCCCCTCATTATTCCCGAAGTGCAAACACGTATGTTTACTAAACTGGGCGGAGTCAAACATTTGGAAGTGGGTCCTACGGACCTGAGACCAACACCAAATGTATTGGACCATAATGGAGGTTGATAATATGGGTCACAATGGGTAGAAATTTCATTTTATATCCCCCCCCCCCTCCACTAATGCATTCCCGAATATCATACTTGCATTTCCTCACTCACAAAAGTGGGCGCAGCCAAAAATAATATTTGAAAGTGGATCAGGGTCATATGTTAAGTATGGCCTGACCCATGCACCTGGGACCAACACCAAATGAGTCGAAACGCGCCGGAAGTTTAAAATATGGGCCAGCATCACTGGGGTCACCCAAGGGTCATTGGAGGCACTTTCCAGAATTGGTGGAAATCAAATTTTATGACCCCCTAAAGCATTCCCGAAGTTCATACATCATACATGTATTTCATCACTCAAAAAGTTGGTGAAGCCTCACGTTTTGAAAGGGGTCGCGTTCCTATCTCAATTATGGTATGACATTCTGACCTGGGACAAACACTAAATGAGTTGAAACTCAGTGAGGTTGTACATATGGATCAAGATGACTGGGTCACTCAGGGGATCATTGAATGATTTTTTTTCAGAATTGCCTATATATATATTTGTGTCTATGGTCCCAGCTTAATTGAAGATCAGTGAAGATGCAACTCCTTGAATTTGATTTTATATGGAATTCCACAAGGTATAGTCCTGGGGTCGAGCCACTAAAAAGGCCACTGAAAACTGTAAAGTTCTTCGGAAGGTGGCCCTGACCGGAGACGATCCCAGGTCTACGGCACCCAATCTTTCGCCCAGCCATAAATGCTCTACCGCCATACCCACTGAGCTAACGGCAACCCCAAAATAGTTTGAAGCCAGTATGTTAGTTCACAATTTCAACCCGCTTGAGACCGGTATTCGAGAACTGACAATTAATGAATTATTGGAACTGTTTTCAGTGTTGATTCGTAATTGCCTACAATTAGCCTGTATTTTATGGTGAGATTTACCCGTGGATCGTTTGCTTTAGCATTCGATGCAACTGGAACAGATTACTGTTATATAGGTCTGTGGTCCCAGCTTTTAAACACAGGAATCTCAATTAATGGAAGATTTGTGAAGATTCAATAATTCTTTGGCATTCCGCTGATTTGCCGCGGAGCACTGACGAGGCCTACACCAATCCCACCACCCGCCTAGTCACTCCCCCCCCCCCACTATCCCTCCTAATCTCCCAGCACCCTGACACAAATAATTACCTCCAGCTGGAAGAAAATTTTACCCCAGATTCATTCTCGGAACACCAGATCTTTCAAAATTTTTCCGAACCCCCCACCCCAAGACCCACACCATGTCATGCAGTGCCTTCCACTGAATATTGCTCAGACCTCTCTTGTTTGAGAATCCTAGCTACGCCACTGATCATCGTTCGTATCCGCCCGCGTATTTTTTTAAAAAAATTTTCTGAAAATTTCAACAAACCATATTACATGACCCCCTCATTGGAACGACCTCACCGAGTTCGTTCCAATACAGGGGTCACATGATATGGGTTTGTTGAAATATTTTTAAAAATAATTGTTTTCCAACGGCTCATTTTGTAAATTACGAGGACGGACAAGAACGATATCAAAATTTATTATTCAAAATATTATTTTTTTAAAAATGTTTCTGAAAATTTCAACAAAACCATATCCCTTTACCCCTCAATGGAAGGAGCTCATTTTCAGGTACGTAACTAGAGTCTGTCTTTTGTTGTTTTTTTTAGGGCTGTCACGATTTTTCATTTTAGGAATCGATTAATCGTCGCAAATAATCAATTAATCGTACCTAGATGACCCCCACCACCTCTCCCTCTCTTTGAAGTCGATAGAAATGAAGTTCAAGTCAGCTGACCTACCTCAAGTAAACAACGAAGACGATCAACTTTTAGGGACATTCAAAGCTTTGATGTTCTGAACTTTTGAACCGTCAGTGTAATAATCAAGACCGGTCGGCAGTTGCGAACTTCGCAACTGCCGACCGGTCTTGATTATTACACTGACGGTTCAAAAATTCAGAACATCAAAGCTTTGATGAATGAACATGGAAGACAAATGCTTCCAACAGCTTCTTGGGGTTTAACATCGATGTTCTTAACTCTTTACCTTTAGAAACAATAGTTTTTTCATCAAATTTTCTTTTAATTATTAAACATCTAAAACGGGATACAATTTACCGATTATTCGACAACGAAAAATACTAATCGATTTCGCCGTGACTGATCAACAATCGATTAATCGTGACAGCCCTAGTTTTTTTTTTTTTTTTTGGGGGGGGGGGGGGGGGCACCAAAAACATAAATAATTCTTCACACTTTACAACATTCATAACTTTACAACACTTGCAAACAAAATTCTTGAATATATCATTTTTTCTTCTCAAAAACATAGGTTATGACCCCTCATTGGAACGAGCTCGTCGAGATCGTTCCAAAGAGGGGTCATAACCTATGTTTTTGAGACAAAAAATGAAAAAAATTAGTTATGTTTTTGAGACAAAAAATGAAAAAATAATAAAAATTGACGATTTTTGTATATATCGCTGACCGGTTTTGGTCGTTACGTTGGGTAAAGGGTTAAAGTCAGTATTAACTGTGTGTATGAGCAGACTGGCTGCTATAGATAACTTTGCTTTCAGCAGAACAGTGTCAATGTTCAAATTATCTGAATACATTTCAACAAATGGTGCTATCATCGCTTGAAAGTCTAAAAAGGCACCTGATGAAAACCCCAGAAGTGAATCGATACCTTTCATTACAGTCAAACTGCTGGGAACTTCATAACTGTAATTTATTTTTATTTGGGGGGGGGGGGGGGGGCACGTGCCCCCCCCCCCCCCCCCCCCCCGGTTACGTCCTTGCTCATTTTGTAAATTATGCGGGCGAACACGAACGATATCAAAATTTATTATTCAAAATATTAATTTTTTCAAATTTGTCTGAAAATTTCAACAAAACCATATCAATGTGGGGGTCATATAATATGTGTTTGTTGAAATTGTTTTGAAAAATAATTGTTTTCTAACGGCTTATTTTGTAAATTACGCGGGTGGATGCGGCCCATTCGTTGGGTGAAGGGTTAAGTGTGATATTGATAGATTTTAATGTGGCCTTTAAATCTGACCTTGACTTTGAATTTACGGACTGACATATGGTGTGTGTCACATTCCCCCATTGTCCTTTATAATTGTGTGAAGTCGGATGATTGTAACCCAATGGTTCTGAATTATAGTCGTAACCTTCAGCATTTGAGACTCAAGCATGACACCGAAGATACGGGAGGTAACTATTATACGTGACAAAATTCCAGAATGTCCTTACCATTTGTATGAAGCTTGAGAACGGCACTTCGATTGCGTTTCTGAGATAAAGTTGAGACACGAATATCGACAGGTTTTAAGTGTGACCTTGAATTTTGACCTTGGCCTTGAAGTTATGGACCTAGCTTGATTGTTCGGACCCAGATATGGTGTGTAATGGTTGTAATAGTGAAAAAGTGAGAGGTTTTATTATTGTGGCCCAATAGGTTCTAAGTTACGGCTGAGACATGACTTTGACCATCAACATGTGGCACTCAAGTATGGCATTGACCTTCAAGAAGCACAAGCAATTATTATGTGTGGCACACCTTCTGATCGCTCTAAACATTTGTATATAAAGTTTGATTCGTTCAGGAGTTATGACTGACACACGAATATCGATAGAATTCAAGTGTGACCATGAACTTTGATCTTGATATTGGAGTTACTAACCAGCTTGAAGTTACGGACCCAGCTGTGGAGTGTGACACATCCTCCCATTGTACTTTTGCAGATGTGTGAAGTTTGATGCTGGTAGCCCCCGTAGTTTTTGACCCGACTTGTGACTTTTAATATCTTTTAATATATAGCACTCAAGTACGACCTTGGCCTTGCAGATACGCAAGCAGCTATTATACGCGACACACCTTTTGAATGTCCTTAACATTTCTATGGAGTTTGATATTGTAGTTTGAAGTGGTTCCGAGTTATGGCTAAGGCAGGAATATCGACAGATTGTAATTGTATTCTTCAAATGTGACCTTGACCTTGAAGTTACGGACCCGCCGTATGTGAATGACACATAATCCCGTTGCCATTTATAATTGTGTGAAGTTTGATGAATGTAACCCCCCCCCCCCCCAATAGTTTTTGAGTTATTGGATCGGACACACAGATGCACCCCCCACCATCACCCCCCCCCCCCCCCCCCCCCACACACACACACTCACCCTCAGTCTCGATGAACCGCTTTTGTGGGGACTTGTTTTTTCTTATGTTTTTTCTTATGTTCTCGGTGACAAACAAGTACCCACTAACTTGTTTTCTTTACTAACTCTGTTTCCTTTACGAGGTCTTAGAGAAACCAATGGAAATTTCAATGAGAATCCAAACACCATTGTCTCATAAAATCGGGTAGCCCCCCCCCCCTCCCCTCCCACTCCCCACCCACACACACAAATATGCACATTTCAATCACTATGTCGATCATCCGCTTTTGTGGGGAGCTGTTTTTTTATATTCTCGGTGACAAACAAGTCGTCCCCTGAGTTCCAATGTGTTCTATGTGCTTACTGGCTGCCTACTGGCGTGCCTACTGGAGTGCCTACTGGCACAGAGCACATTGGAACCCGGGGGACGAAGTACCCACAAAATGTAAGAGACAAACCCTAACTCTTTGTTTTCTTTACGAGATCTCAGAGAAACCAATGGAAATTTCAGTGAGAATCCGAACACCATTGTCTCACAAAATCGGGAAGACTCCTCCCACCCCGCATCCACCCACTTCCACACACAAAAATACGCACTCTTCAATCATTATTTGCCCCATGACTTAAGTCAGTGCGGGTGCATTAAAATAGTTAACTCTTTACCCAACGTAACGGCCTAAACCGGCCAGCGCTTTTCACAAAAATCGTCAATTAATTTTTATTATTTTTTCATTTTTTCTCTCAAAAACATAGGTTATGACCCCTCTTTGGAACGAGCTCATCGAGCTCGTTCCAATGAGGGGTCATAACCCATGTTTTTGATAAAAAAATGAAAAAAATTAGTTATTCAAGAATTTTGTTTGCAAGTGTCGTCTGCTTTTCATGTTAGGTAAAGGCTTAAGGATGATATGTAAGGTTTTGAATTCCTATGCGTGACTGAAAAATGTCTAATTAGTCTGTGTGAAACACACAGACTATTGTTTTGTACGGTTTCTTCTTCTTCTTCTTCTTCTTCTTCTTCTTCTTCTTTTCTTCTTCTTCTTCTTCTTCTTCTTTCATGGTCACCTCGTGTCGCACAGTTTTACGGGTGGAGGAATCCGGAGTACTCGGAGAGAACATCCCTACAACAGGTATCCTCCAACAATACTAGGTCAAAGGTATCCTCAATTTAGTATCCCCAAAAGGTATCCTCAACTGATACGTAGCCATGTCATAGGTATCCTCAAATACTGAAATGAGTCTAAGAGTCGTTCGAGGTGTCACTCGAACGAGCAATTACTCGATAGCTCATTTGCTCGATGAGCTTCGAGTCGTTCGAGCAATTGCTCATGGAGCAATTGCTCTTAGGCTCATTTGCTCGATGAGCTTCGAATCATTCTAGCAATGACTTTTCAGTAACTGCTCGATGGCTTATAAGGGATATTTGGGATAGGTATGTCTTGTGGTACAGGTAATAGTATCCTCAGATAAGTATCCTCTAAAAGGTATCCTCGATAGGTATCCTCAAATAATACAATACCTGGGCCATAGGTATCCTCAAATACTGAAATGAGTCTAAGAGTCGTTCGAGGAGTCACTCGAACGAGCAATTACTCGATAGCTCATTTGCTCGATGAGCTTCGAGTCGTTCGAGCAATTGCTCATGGAGCAATTGCTCTTAGGCTCATTTGCTCGATGAGCTTCGAGTCATTCGAGCAATGACTTTTCAGTAACTGCTCGATGGCTTATAAGGGATATTTGGGATAGGTATGCCTTGTGATATAGGTAATAGTATCCTCAGATAAGTATCCTATAAAAGGTATCCTCGATAGGTATCCTCAAATAATACAATACCTGGGCCATAGGTATCCTCAAATACTGAAATGAGTCGTCGAGTCGTTCGAGGAGTCACTCGATCGAGCAATTGCTCGTTGGCTCATTTGCTCGATGGGATTCGAGTCGTTCGAGCAATATGCCGAGTCACTCGATCGAGCAATTGCTCTAAGGCTCATTTGCTCGATGAGCTTCGAGTCGTTCGAGCAATGACTTATCAGTAACTGCTCGATAGCTTATTGGTTTTGGGGCTGCTTTTGTTATACAGAAGAGAGATAACTCTGTATACAGATTATGGGAAATCAAGCAATCTGATTGGTTAGTTATAATCTAGATAAATGAAACAACAAGAGTACACGGAATAGGGTCAGAACTAACAAGAATAGACCAGAAATTGTTAAATATAGTAATAATAAGTAAAGCTGTTCCACTTGATAGGCTCTTCTACGCTACTGGAGTATACTCTAGAATAAAGGAACAGGGTCAGATAGACAAAAACTATTGCATATATAGATAGAAGCGGAAAATTCTGGGTAATTACCAAAGGAACCTGTCTTTTAATGGGAAAAACGTCATGGTATAGGGATCCATAAAGGGATTCTGGGAGAATTCTAAGACAGAACATTACTCTTCTACAAAGGAACGCACCCCTTTGTACCCCTTAGTACTATAGCACTACGTGCTAAGCCGATAAATTGGGGAAATAAAGTCAATTTCGGTGATTTTGGGTGGATTTTGGTGATTTGGAGGGATTGTCGGGTTGTTTGTGGTAATTATCCAGGGAAGTCGTTCCAGAAAATACTCTGATTCAATCGAACATACCCACCGAACATACCCCTATCCTATTGTAGGCCTTAGGTAACATAGCAATCACGTGCTACCATAGAAACCAAGATGGCGGCCTCCAGTATACAAAATGGACGACGGAAACACGTATCACCCTAACAACACGCGCTGCGCATGCGCACTCACACCACGTATCACTATGGAGATGACGTCACAACATGGCCGCTCACGCGGGTTACCATGACAACACAACATGGCGCCACTACGTCACGTGACTATGACGTCACATGAGATCCGGCAATGAGATCCGGCCAATGGGTCCTCAAACATACGAGACATACTACTTATGAGCACCCATGCAGCACAAACTGCAACTGATACTCCCACAATATTTTACATAGTCCTAGAGGAATGGGGGAAGTGCTGTCTCGTTGCCTTTGTCTTCACACTGTCAAACCATACTTGCCGGAAAACGTCAAAATTAAATTTCACGAAATACTTAGTTGAATAAATTTTGAAAATCTGACGTCAGACACTGCCGGTGTGACGTAAAAACGTCGGGATGCAACCCTCCCATTTGCGCAGAGCCATACCTTCAAACTACAAAACATAGCACTAAATTTGATATCACAGGTGCTAGAGGAATAATTTAACGCGAGCATTGCCACTTTTTATCCACATTTCCGGAAATAATGTTGACGCTAAGGCTTAAATGCACATCGAGGATTTGAAAACGTCAAAACTAAACTTCACTCGACAGGGTTGAAATCTTAGGAGGTTAATGTTTTAGTCCTCGTGGTTCCAAATACAAAGGTGAAAAAATTTTGAAAATCCGAAAACGCCCGAGAAATGACGTAAATCCCACCGGTAGTATTATTTCATCATTTAAGACATTGGGGGGGGGGGGGGGGGGGGGGGAGGGGGGACGTGACAACTGCTACTTATTCCCGGTTCCTTATTCGACATTCGTTCGTTATCAACCGATTTTGGGTTGAAAACGAATGTCGAATTAGGAACCGGGAATAAGTACCGGCTGTCTTCCGATTTTTGATTGATAACGATTGTCGAATAAGGAACCGAGAATAAGTAACGGTTGTAACGTCTCCCATTTTTGACATTTTCCATTAAAAACGCTATCTTTTGATTCACGTAGCTCCGTATTTATAAATGACACACACTGTTTTCTGGTTATTTGGAATTGCGCAATTTCATTTTTTATTTTTTTATTTTCAACCTAATTTTCAGCCTCAGTCTTCCGAAATTTTGGAAATATAATCTCCACAAAACCCATATCTAAAATCTGGTGACGTTCTTGGGATTTCCAAACCGTAATGGTCGAACTCGGTATTGAAGTCATAGAGGGTCATAGGGTCAAAATTAAAATGCGTAAGTTTTTTTTGAATTTTTTGTTTGTTGTAAAGCTAAAGTAAAAAAAAATAGGAGATACCTTTTTTCGTTTTGTAGCCGTTTTTGACGTGTTAACGTCGTTTCAAAGTTTGATCATTTTTTACATATTTATTCAAAACCCAAAGCTTTTTTTTAAAGATTAAATAACGTTTTTAAAGTTCAATATGGTATGACCATGTTTGGCTGGCTTTCTACAATTAATACTAAAAATTTTGAGAAGCGTTTCGCCACGGTTTACGGTCAATAGGCGGTATTGTTGTCCCGGTGAGAGATACTCCCTGCTTTCAAGTGACAGGGAGCGACGTGGGACGCGTTATCCACTGGCTTAGTATTTTAAAAGGCTCCTGAGACCTTTTCCTCGATGTTGGGCGATTCGGCGCTGGCCGTACTTCGTTGAAAGACTTCTGAAAATTCGCATTGCGTTTTCAAAATGATCTAGTTGTTTTCAAAATAATCTAGTTATTAAATGATTTTTTTTATTGCTTCCATTTTTGATTAAAAATTGTGTATAACAATCATGTATAACATAGGCGATTTTCACGAAAACAGTGCACTTCGGGTGGGTTTAAATCCACTTTTTAACATTGAACAGAATATCTTTTGCAACTTGACCCTGTTATTTTAATAATTTAAGAAAAATATTTTAAAGTATTAACCCAAAATAATCAATCTTAACAGATACAAAACTGTTCTTTTATGCTTCCATTATCCTCTGAAGAACAATGTTTTTAACAATTTTAGAAGTAAAGTTCAGCCAGAGGCGACAGAAGCTTGATAAAAGTGGAGGGGCACAAAGTTTCAAGGCTACCACGGCTCAGCCCAAAGGAAGGAAAAGTTAGAGTCGTATTTGTAAATGTACCGTGACTCTGTATTGTCTCGTTTGGATGGGCATGCCGCGGTGTAGTCACTATCCTGTCCATTTCTTCTACTTCAATCATCTTCCAACCCGAAGACTAGCCTTACTGTAGATATGAAGGCTAGCCTTACTGTAGGTATGAAGGCTAGCTTTACTGTAGATATGAAGGATAGCCTTACTGTAGATATGAAGGCTTGCCTTACTGTAGATATGAAGGCTAGCCTTACTGTAGATATGAAGGCTAGCCTTACTGTAGATATGAAGGCTAGCCTTACTGTAGATATGTAGGCCAGCCTTAATGTAGATATGAAGGCTAGCCTTACTGTAGATATGAAGGCTAGCCTTACTGTAGATATGAAGGCTAGCCTTACTGTAGATATGAAGGCTTGCCTTACTGTAGATATGAAGGCTTGCCTTACTGTAGATATGAAGGCTAGCCTTACTGTAGATTTGAAGGCTTGCCTTACTGTAGATATGAAGGCTTGCCTTACTGTAGATATGAAGGCTAGCCTTACTGTAGATATGAAGGCTAGCCTTACTGTAGATATGAAGGCTAGCCTTACTGTAGTTATGAAGGCTTGCCTTACTGTAGATATGAAGGCTTGCCTTACTGTAGATATGAAGGCTAGCCTTACTGTAGATATGAAGGCTAGCCTTACTGTAGATATGAAGGCTAGCCTTACTTACTGTAGATATGAAGGCTAGCCTTACTGTAGTTATGAAGGCTTGCCTTACTGTAGTTATGAAGGCTTGCCTTACTGTAGATATGAAGGCTTGCCTTACTGTAGATATGAAGGCTAGCCTTACTGTAGATATGAAGGCTAGCCTTACTGTAGGTATGAAGGCTAGCCTTACTTACTGTAGATATGAAGGCTAGCCTTACTGTAGTTATGAAGGCTTGCCTTACTGTAGTTATGAAGGCTTGCCTTACTGTAGATATGAAGGCTAGCCTTACTGTAGATATGAAGGCTTGCCTTACTGTAGATGTGAAGGCTTGCCTTACTGTAGATGTGAAGGCTAGCCTTACTGCAGATGTGAAGGCTTGCCTTACTGTAGATGTGAAGGCTAGCCTTACTGTAGATATGAAGGCTAGCCTTACTGTAGATAGGAAGACTAGCCTTACTGTAGATATGAAGGCTAGCCTTACTGTAGATATGAAGGCTTGCCTTACTGTAGACACGAAGGATAGCCTTACTGTAGACATGAAGGCTTGCCTTACTGTAGATATGAAGGCTTACCTTACTGTAGATATGAAGGCTTGCCTTACTGTAGATATGAAGGCTTGCCTTACTGTAGATATGAAGGCTAGCCTTACTGTAGATATGAAGGCTAGCCTTACTGTAGAGATGAAGGCTAGCCTTACTGTAGATATGAAGGCTAGCCTTACTGTAGATATGAAGGCTAGTTTTACTGTAGATATGAAGGCTAGCCTTACTGTAGATATGAAGGCTAGCCTTACTGTAGATATGAAGGCTTGCCTTACTGTAGATATGAAGGCCTGCCTTACTGTAGATATGAAGGCTTGCTTTACTGTAGATATGAAGGCTTGCCTTACTGTAGATATGAAGGCAAGCCTTGGGGTTGGAAGATGGTCGAAGTAGAAAAAACGGACCGAAGCGCCCGAAGGTGGGATTCATTGGCCAAATGTTGTTTTGATAATATATTACATGCACGTCTGTTCATGTAAATTAGCACGTTTGCATGCACCCATTTTAACTCATGGTGTAACCATGCAACATGTCTGTGAAAAAAATGAAAAAAGTGGAGGGGCACGCGTCCCCTGTGAAAGGCCTGGGTACTAATCCATGTACAACTATTTCTATCCACCTTGATACGCATGCCTGAAAAACGAAGTTATTTTCTGTTTCCAATTTACTAAAGCAGTCTATGGGGGAAAAAAAAACGAAAAGCTTCATTTTTCACCCAAAATTGTTTTTCTATCAAATGTGCATTCATAACTTCATATGGTGAAATAGTTTAAGATATAATCTTTAAAATAATATCAAATTCTTATTTGGTAGACAAAGTTCTTCATATTTCTATTTTTGTTTAAAGTTTCTAATTTTATATGTGTATTTCCCTATAAATTAATGAAAAAAGCCTGACTGGAGTAGCTTTAAGGTTAAAAAAAGATATTAACACTTATAGCATGATTTATGAGTTCATCATTTCGAAGAAAGCAATCTTCAAATTATTTCATGGTTTAAAAAAATTCTGTCTGTGGGTTAGTTTTAATATTTCCATTTTACTTTGAAAAATAGTGATTCCACTTTTTTGCCGGGCCATGTTTTTTCGTATGCATATATTTCAACACAACCAATGACCGGTGAAACAAGGGGCGGATCCAGAGCCTCCCCATATTTTCGCCAGCTATGTTTCTCTCGTCCTGGTTGAGTTTCGATGGATTTCGGATAATTTTTTTTTGCAGTAAGTGGAAGCAAACGCTAAAAGGTATACAGTCTGTTAATAAATCGTTCAACTGAAATAAATCGTAATCTTACAGACATACAAGTACCAAATCCATACCCAGACAAGATAATCCACAGACAGTATAATTGCTGTAAACGTCTGGTAAAGCATACAGGTGAGGTCTATTTATCTGCTTTGGTCGTTACGACCAAAGCTGATAAATAGACCTCACCTGTATGCTTTACCGACGTTTTTTAAGGGCTCTAAAAGTGTGAAATCTTTCAAATACATCTCCTGAAAAATCTCAAAATATCCACCCAGATGCATGGAAATGGAGGCTTTGAGACCCTGGAATTTAAAATTTTCATACCAACGACCACCCATCGCCCGATCCAGCCCCTCCACTTTGAAAATCGTTCCGCCGTCCCTGCTAATTTACTATAGCTGTTAATGGGAAAAAATTGTGCGTTCATATGGTCAAATAGTTTAAGATATACTCTTTAATATAATGTTAAATTCTTATTGGTAGACAAAGTTCTTCATATTTCCATTTTTGTTTAATAAAATTTCAGATTTTATCTGTGTGTATTTCGTAACAATTAATGAAAAAAGGCTGACTGGAGTAGCTTTAAAGTTAAAAAAAGATATTAACACTTATAGCATGATTTATGCTTTCATCGTTTCGAAGAAAGCAATCTTCAAATCATTTCATGGTTTAAAAAAATTCTGTCTGTGGGTTAGTTTTAATATTTCCATTTTACTTTGAAAAATAGTGATTTTTAACTTTGTGCGATTTCGACAGACTTCTCTCCACTGTATTCACCCACTTGAAAGTGACTTCATTTCTATTGGCTTGAAAATAGAGGTGTTTTGTTTTGCATCGGCCACAAAAACTAAATATCTCAGTAGTATGTCATGCACGTTTCGAGGGTAGGTTGCCGGACCTCGGTGCCGGACCTCGGAAGTGACGTCATGTCACGTGACGTAGTGGCGCCATGTTGTGTTGTCATGGTAACCCGCGTGAGCGGCCATGTTGTGACGTCATCTCCATAGTGATACGTTGTGTGAGTGCGCATGAGCAGCGCGTGTTGTTAGGGTGATACGTGTTTCCGTCGGCCATTTTGTATACTGGAGGTCACCATCTTGGTTTCTATGGTAGCACGTGATTACTATGTTACCTAAGGCCTACAATAGGATAGGGGTATGTTCGGTGGGTACATCCTATAAAAGGTATCCTCGATAGGTATCCTCAATAGGTATTCTCAAATAATACAATACCAGGCCATAGGTATCCTCAAATACCCGTATGTGCCTATGCGATAGGGCATATTGTGTCACATTGTGCCTTTTCACATAAGCACATATCGGCACATAAAGCATGTGCCTATGTGATAGGACATATTGTGTCACATTATGCCTTTTCACATAAGCACATATGACAAAAAAGGGGTGCCGAAGGTCATATGTTTTTCAAAAAGGGGTGCTAAAATTGGGGTGCCATTGGATATAGGCTTTTGTTATACACAAGGGAGATAACTGCATTATGGGAAATCAAGCAATCTGATTGCTTAGTTAGATATAGGAAACAACAGGAGTACTTAGAATAGGGGCAGAACTAACAAGAATAGACCAGAAACTGCTAAATATAGTAATAATAAGCAAAGCTGTACCAACTAATAGGCTCTTCTACGCTACTGGAGTATACTCTAGGACAAACGAACAGGGTCAGATAGACGATAACTATTGCATATATAGACAGAAGCAGAGAATTCTGGGTAAATTTGTCCTATAGCACTACGTGCTATTCTTAATAAGGGGAAAACGTCATGGGATAGGGATCAAAAAAGGGATTCTGGGAGAATCTAATCCAGAACATTACCCCTGTTCAATCGAATGCACCCCTTGTACCCCTTAGTACTATAGCACTACGTGCTAAGCCGATAAATTAGGGAAATAAAGTCAATTTCGGTTTTTGGGTGGATTTTGGTGATTTGGGGGATTGTCGGGTTGTTTGTGGTAATCAGATTTACTCCGATTCAATCGAACATACCCACCGAACATACCCCTATCCTATTGTAGGCCTTAGGTAACATAGCAATCACGTGCTACCATAGAAACCAAGATGGTGGCCTCCAGTATACAAAATGGACGATGGAAACACGTATCACCCTAACAACACGCGCTGCGCATGCGCACTCACACCACGTATCACTATGGAGATGACGTCACAACATGGCCGCTCACGCGGGTTACCATGACAACACAACATGGCGCCACTACGTCACGTGACATGACGTCACTTCCGAGGTCAGGCACCGAGGTCCGGCAACCTACCCTCGAAACGTGCATGACATACTACTCATCTCTAATTCAAAGTGATTTTAACGATTTTGAACTAATAACCTTTTGGAAGGTAAAATTTTGAACAATTTGATGGTGTTGGTGATTTTTTTTTAACAATTACTCAGTGTCGGGTTCCCATGACTGCTCATGAGCTATGTTTTGGATGCAGAAAAACAGGAGCGGCGGAACCGGGAGTGGGGGGTGGGGGGTATCCTTCAACCCCTCCACTTTTTGCCGGGGCATGTTTTTTGTATGCATATATTTCAACACAACCAATGATTGGTGAAACAAGGGGCGGATCTAGAGCCTCTCCCATATTTTTGCCAGCTATGTTTCTCTCGTACTGGTCGAGTTTCAATGGATTTCGGATCATTTTTTGCAGTAAGTGGTAGCAAACGCTAAAATGTATACAGTCTGTTAAGAAATCGTTTAACTGAAATAGATCGTAATCTTACAGACATACAGGTACCAAATCCACCCCAGACAAGATAATCCACAGACAGTATAATTGCTGTAAACGTCTGGTAAAGCATACAGGTGAGGTCTATTTATCAGCTTCGGTCGTTACGACCAAAGCTGATAAATAGACCTCGCCTGTATGCTTTTACGACGTTTTTTTTAACGGCTCTATAAGTGTGAAATCTTTCAAATACATCTCCTGAAAAATCGCCTAACGTCTGAAGATCATGAAGTCGGACCCGGCGGTCCAATTGATCCCAAAGAGTTACAAGTTACAAGTTACAATATTTTATTCACATTATACATGTACATATAGTGTAGTTACAAATATAAATGTATTTATATGTTTTCAAAAAAAAAAAAAAAGAATATTGTGTAACTAGAACAGTGACAAGTTGTAAAAAAACATGCATATTGTAAGGAGACGGCATAGCCCAATGGCTGTCTTCCTGCCATCTCCTATTTGGAAGTGCAAGGATGGGGCAGTACAGGTGGTAAATAAGTTTCAATTTCTTTTCAAAAGATGAATACATAACAAAGACCGATATTCTTTATTAAATGTTTGGGGGAGATTCAGACAAGGAAAGCATTACAGATCTGGTCACGCCTTAAAGGAGGTCTACACCGTGTTCTTATCTTACTATGTTTATCTGAGCTGCTGTTAGTAATGGCCTAGTCACGCAAGAGATCACCGACTCTAGTGTTACAATCGGGACACTGCGGATTGAAACATGTCGGGGGTGTATTATAAGTTCCCAAGGCGTGTAACATTATGGAGCGTTTGAATATAGAGCAGTAGGTGATAATTGAGAATACGAGCTCACCTGTACATGTACGTGTACACGTACATGTACATTTCCATAGGATTTAGTGTTAAATTGTGTACATGTACAAAGATTTTAAAGTTTTTTTGGGGTGAGCTCGAATTTTTTTAACACTGAATTGAATCCTAGGTGCGCGTAGTTTTACGTACGGATACGGATACCTTTGAAACACGTCTTTGGATTCGCGGACGATTACAACAAGATCATGTACGGATTCAAACACAATCTGACGTTGATTCGAAAAGGAAACGACGACGCAATAGTGAGACTCACCGCGACCGATGCGGGTAAGATAACTCTACACAAGATATCGTGGTTCGTTCCACACGTGGAGCCTTCGATGGATGAGAAAACTCATCTCTACAAGATCATACAATCCAAGAGTAAATTACCCGTGGGATTTAGAATGAGACAGTGCGACATGGCTAGCATTCCTCCCTCCACGAATCACTTCGATTGGAGAATGACGGTGAAATCCGCTTCCGAGAGACCGCGTTTCAGACCGATAGGGACGGGTCTCAGGAAAAGAATGCGTCGCTGTTCGATCACTGCAATTTTAGAAACATGCAAGTGTTTCTGAACGCCATGAGATATCCGGCAATTGATTACAATGCATCGTTCGACAAGAACGATTTCTGCAGGCTGTACGGCGACGCCGCTGATTTTAGAAAGAAGTATCACGGTCTAGACGAATTGATGAGCAATCCCAACATATCTCCCGGCGAATACAAGTCGATGTATCCCATGTTCGTGTTCGACGTCAGTAAACAGAGTGAACGGCTCAAGAGTAGCGTGTTAGACATTCAGATCAAGATGCAATTCGATAGGAACGTGCCGAGAAAAACCGAAGCCCTGGTCCTGTCGGACAGAGAATTACAATTCGAATCGGACGGAAATAAGATGTCGATCATTCGATGAGAGACGAGTGTGTGAAAAAAGAAATAAATAACCCCCCCCCCCCCAAAATAAAAAGTAATGTGTGATTATTAAATACAAAAAAAACAAACAAAAAAATAAATAAAGTAATGTGATCTAGAGAGATTGAAAATCTCTCTTTATCTCATTACTTTTTTTTTGTTTTTAATAATCACACATTATTTTTTTTTTTTTTTTTAATTCATTATTTTCCACGCGTTCACTGTTTGTTCAAAGGATCCAGTTCGATCAGTAGACTCACCACGGAAGTGGCGGCTTCGGGATTATTGGTTTTCGTGACGAAATTAATCCTGTCTCCGGCGTTCACTTTGAGAGGCGTGCCGAACGTGCTAACATTCGCGTGTTGATTTTCAGTCTTTTTGACGCTGTATCTCTTATCGCTCTCCACACCATTCACCATGAGATTGACGACCGCTCTGTTATTCAAATCCGAGGAAGCCAGACTCATTCGAAGGATTTCACCTCACAACGGCATGGGATATCCAACCTGACCGTGTTTCGATCCGCTACCTCCATTTCTGAAAGACCACTCGGCTTTTCCCTCCTCTAAGGCGTCGGACTCTTCGGCCCACTCGGTGATCAATTGTCTGGCATATTTGACTTTCTCCACCACCGAAATCAGGGTGCAGGCGTCCGTCATGTGCACGGGTTCCGGTAGATTCGTGAGCGCGTGTCCGCCCATGTCTAGTTTACCTTCCATGATGTCGCCCTTTCTCCAGACCGAGTTGTCGCCCACGTACTTCCTGCTTACTGCGCTGGAATCGAATTCGGGATCGTGATCGAGACCGAATAAATTGTGACCGTTCATGTTGATGCCACCCTCCATGGTTCCGCCAGATTTTTTGTTCAGGTAGAGATCGTCCACTTGCGATTCTAGGTATTCTTGCGATTGTAACACGGAAGAATCCACGTAGCCCTTGTTGACCGCGGTTGAGTCCGCATCCGTGTTGTCGATCTTCGACAGATTCAATATCTTGTGGAATTCCGCATTCAGATCCGATTTCATTTCACGTCCGTCAGACTTTCTCCGTTCCAGATCTACGTAGAGTTTGGTCGCCACGTCCTTGGGATTCGTGGGAGCGGCCATGTTCGTTATTTTGTAAGAATTGGCGTTCAATTCCAAGTGCATCGTTTTCGTGACATATCTATTTCTCAGGTGTTTGCTGAATCTCGTGTGAGAGTCATCCGTGTATTTCTTGGTGGTGGCATCGGTGGGATCTATGGGATTTGCAACGTTCACCAAAAGTTTGGATTTCAGATCGAGATCGTCGGTCATGGTTTTATCCACGTAATTATCCAGCAGGATTCGTTCGAAATCGGCGTTCCCCCTGTCGACGTATTTTTTAGTCACGGCATCTGCGAGATCTATCGGCTCGGGAAGATTGTAGAGCTTCTTATCGTTCATGTTCAAAGGTTCTTCTCAAGGTTCGTATCTCCGAACGTAACGCTCGTCCAACAAGTTGGCAATGTCGTAATCATCGTCGATTTCGAACGTCTTCCTCTTCTTTCTCGGGTTGACTTTTTCGTCGTCACTTCTACCAAATTTATCGACTGTCATGTTGTTGTGGGATTTTTTTTTTTGTTGTTGTTTAGAAAAAAAATGTGTTCAAAACGCAGTTTATTAAAAAATGAACTATGTTATTTTATTTTTCGTTTTTTTATTCGATTAAAATTTTTAAAAAAAAATTTTTTTATCTTTATATATATACTATAAAAAAAAAAAATCTCTCTCTAATGTAAGTCATTGAGAATGTCTTGAAATTCATCTCCTTCAGACCATCTCTTGAGAACGTAGAGACACAGGTGACCGCAAAACACTTGATCTGGTGATTGCACTTGATCCGTGTTGTAAAGAACCATCGATTTGTTGAAATAGTTCTTTATTTCTTTCGGCGGCGAGATTCCGCAGCTGTCGAAATAATAATTCTTCTTCTTCTTCCCATTCTTGAACCATGCCACCCAGTGAGTGCCTTCACCCGATGAATCGTCTAGATTTAAAATTCCGCATTCCGATTGTCGGGGTCTTCTCTTCGGCAAGGCATCTCTGGAAAACACTCCTAGAAAATCTGCGATTTTCAAATCTTTTGCCGTATTCAACAGATCGATGTTGGATAGGGGTTTGTTGGGTAAGACGACACCTTCTACGTATAGCTTTATTTTCTTATTCATAAATAAGTATATATTTTTTTTCATTTATTTTATTATAATTCACTAAAAGTGACGTTATTTTTTTTTCTATTTTTTTCTTTTTCTTTTTAAACTAACTTTCTCGATGTCACTATCGATTTCTATAATTTTGAATTCGTCTAATCCCTCTTGATTTTCTGGAATCCAATCATCCACATTCATATCGTCTATAGTTAGTTCCGCAGTCCAATGTCCGAGTGCCAAAGTGCTTACTTTATCGTCTAATATGAATCTCTTGTCGTCGTCGGCCGTCAGCGAAATCTTGTTGACTATTTCGGTATACAAGTCGTGATTTTCGCTTCGAATCGATTTCATAGTCTTATACACCGGACCACTTCCTAACAGACAATCTTTATACTCTTGGAAAGAGATGTTTTTCTTCACCACGCACGCTTTAACTCCTTTGCACTTCTTGATCTCTTCATCATCTTCTAGACGATAAGCATAGAGTTTGGGTCTCAAGCCCACGAATTCGACGATCTGTTTACTGCCGCTCTCGTCCTTAAATTTCCCCAACACCTTCTTGTTGTCGTTCGATTGAATGTGGGACGGGTGATCGACGGGATAATTGCTCGTGTCGAACCACTCAGTCACGCCCAGAGATATGTCTCGGTAGACGTCTTTCATCTCTATCTCGTAAACTAAACTGTCCGTGTTGGTGAACAGTAGTTTGGCTTTGTCGCCAAATTTTCATTTGACGTAATCGTAGTGAAACTCGTACATCAATCGCTTGCTAACATCTAAGATGATCGGTCCGAGATAATACGGTTTGTCGAACTTCAGGTGTGTCTTTTGCATGTGAACGGCCACTAGATTTTCGTCGAATATGGTTCAGTGTTTGTAATTGGGTTTCGCCACTAATGTTTTAGCTCTTTTCTCAGACATGACAAGTCGAACGTCAGTTCTCTTCCTGATGTTTTCCATCGATTTACCGTACACGCAGTTGTTCATGAGTTTGAAGAAATCTTTTTTGAAATCGTTTTCGGCTCGAGTTCTGAGATTCGTGTTGAGATCGATGTATTTTTTCATCCAAGGCTCTTCGTCGAATCGAATGATGCGAGTATGTCGACTAATTTCATCCCGTAATCGACGTACTGTTTCAAATTATCACTGTAGACGACGTAGTTACGTTTGTTAAATAAATTGGGAATGAGTTTTTCCTCGTCTCCCTCGTTCGGTTCCATTCGTTCGGGAGCCAGCGGATAATCGTTGTGTAGATCGTGTAATTCTTTCGGATAGTTCAAATCGACTTCTAAAATGCAAGGATAGTCTCTCCATTTTTGCATCTCTTCCGGTTCCTTCACCCATTCGAAATTTCCAATCGGTAAAGGATGACTCATAGCCCAACCGTACAGATTATTAGCGTCCCAATACTGTATGTATTTAGTCGACCGTTTCGAATCGAAACCTTCTTTCATGTAGGGATTGTTAGCTTCAGAATGTCTGTGGGAGATCATCGATACGCCACCTCTCGCAGCCCTTTCGAACATGAGCAACATGTCCACGTCAGATAATAATTCCAATTGGACTTCGGTGGTCTTCAACAGAGCGTCCCACGCCAGACCGGGTGCGGTGAAATACCAAGCGGGATCCTGATCGTAATTTCGACGACAGACGTCTCGAAAATTTTCGAACACGTCTGCCAAGAGCAGAACGTCGGTCTTCAGATAGAGATCGTGATAATCTCTCATGGTTTTCATATCGAATGATTTCCACACGTTTTTGGTGTGTTCGTAATTCTCGTCGGAAATGTCGGATTCGTATAATTTCGAATAAAAATCTTCTTTCGAAGGTAGTGCGGTGTCTTCGAATCTCTTTAGATCGTTCATGTAATCGTAAGGATAGACTCCTTTCCTCAACATGATGTCTACTTGTTCTCCGAAATGTTCGCTCATGATTTTAAATTTATCCTTGCTCATGTTATCGACTAATTTTTCCAGAGCAGTCGACATGAATTTAAAACTGTCGATGAAACGTATGCCTCTACGAATGGATTTCGTTTTTTCTTCCAACGTCTCTCTGTCAATTACTCTTCTCTCCTCCATGAGCTTCCATTTCGTGAAGGAAATGTATCTTTCTTTGCTGTTCGCGATGCAATTTAATTCTTCGTGCGAGGTGCCTAGATTTTTCACGAACAGATGACTGTCATAACCCGAGAGATTGTGAAACATCACCGGATAGAAAGTGGCGTCTCGATATTTTAAATTACACCTGCTGTGAGCCGGACCGCTATACAGACCCGTGTAATGATCGTGGTCTCTGACCTTCCTATTTTCCTTCGAATTCTCGTCGAACGATTGTCTGCATATGTGACATTCGGTGGCTCTGTTATTTTCGTCCTGCTGCTAGCGCGTGATGATCATTTCTGCTGGAGTTTTGAATTTGTCGTATAACATTTGAAGTTTCCATTCTAACTCTTCCACGAACCTTTGAGCCACGTCGTCGTGTAGGTGGAGGGACCCATGTCGTGTTGCGAGTCGAAAGCACATTTCATGTAAATGCAATAGCCCGAAGGTATGTGTTTTTGATATCTTTCGACGTAACTTTGAAGAGCTTTGGGTTGACAGGAACTCATTTTCGTGGTGAAACATTCGAAATCGGCGTACACGACGAATGGTACTTTTAACCTTCTGTTGTGATTTTTAAACTTCGCGATGGTGTTGGGTTTGGGCATTTCGACGGCGACACCTTGATTTTCGTTGCAATATTCCTGATGTTTAGCCAACAAGTCTTCACTGTGAAACACGGTCATGCAATTGTAACATAAAGATATCTTTCCGTTATGATTATTATTTTGTTTCGACAGTAATCGACTCGGATGTTTAAACCAACAATAATGACGATTGTCACCATTCGAAATCAATAATAAAATAATCATCTTTTCTCTTCCGAGATACGAAGTCAGTCTGAGAGGATGAATCTTCCTTTTTCGTCGTCGTATCCCAAGACGTTCACCGCAACGGTGGGATTTTGAGCCTCGAAACGTTTGATGTGTTTTAACTGCGTTGGAAAAGTCACTCCGGTCCAATCGAGATTTTTAGAAGTTTCCTCGTACTGAGAAACTCTTTCGGAGTTTATTTTGACAGGGTATAAAGCGGATGTGACTGCCCATTTAAAACACTGATCATCGTTATTTTTCACGTTGATCACGGCGTATTTCTTAGCGAGGAAATATGGTAATTTCACGTAGGAAGACCCTTTCAACAAATCGTTTTTAGTTATGTGAATTTCGAGCTTCAACATCTCATCGAACGTCCAATTACTACCTTCATGTTTTTAATTAGCGAGAGACGTCAACATCTTGTCTTTCATCTTTTCAAAAACGTCCGATAGATTTGAACCTCGAAATACGGGTTCGACGTTAGATCTGAAATATGCATTTTTCACGATGCTCTCGCCAGACTTCACGTCGATTTTATTCATCACGCAATGGAGTATCATCTTAATTTTTAGTCCCACCTTCATGTATTTGCGAAACAAATCCAATACCTTTTTCTTCACCCATTCCATGAACAATTTCGGATCGATTTTCTTCAACAGGGGAACCATGTCGAAAGTTTTAAAAATGCCTTTGATCGCACTCTCCCGTTCCACAGACTTTGACTGAAATAGTTCCGCGGTGAGTCGCGCTAGATATTCTTCTCCTTTCCCTTCGTCTATTGCTCGTTGAAGTTCGCTCGATATATCTCATTTGCCTAGAATCTGACGTGCATCACTCGTTTTCGTTTTTCTTTTCTTTTCTTTGGAAACTTGAAGTTCTTCTTCAATGGCTTTTCGTTTAGTCGTCTTCTTATTTTTCACAATTGAAGCGTATTCGTTTTTTTTCGACGTCAACATTTCGATTCCTTTTACTATCTTTTTCTTCTTCTTCTCATTTTTCACAACCGATGCATTTTTTGACGTCGTTGCTATCGGCATTTTGTTTGCCTTTCCATCATTTCACAAATGTTTCTGTATGACTTCAATCATTTTTGATTTAGTTCTATGATTTCTGAAATGTGAAATTTTTAATAGTTTACAAATCTCGTTTAACTGAGGTACGGTTTTCTCATTTAAATTTTCCAATTTTTTTTTATCTATTTGTTTCATTTTGTAAGAATATATTTTTTTTGAATTTTGTATTAAATAATTTGTTGAAAAAAGTTTTGCTTTTTTACTCTATATATATGATAGAAAAAAAAAAAGTTAAATTTTAAAATTCAATTTTTTTAATACAAAATTTAAAATAAACATTATTTGTAAGAATTCATAAAAAAACCAAATAATCGATCATGACAACAACACCTAAAAGATGCGGATTGAAATTGAAACGAGACGAAAGGTATGAGAAATCCAGTTTTAATATCTATACATTACAACCACACGATCCCATCGAATTGAATGAGGTCGAGATGGTGGACTTAGAGCGCTACTACCACAAATATCGAATGTGTTTGAAAGTGGATGAAGCTGCACTCGATTTGTTTTACGAGTACCAAAGCGAACTGTTGATTAATATCATCGTCGCCGAAGACAGAGAATTCGACAGGGGTGATTTATTGTTGTCCTATGGAGGTTACATATATCCAATAATCTCACCCAAACTCGTGAAGAAATCGGGTGGTGAGAGCGCATTCGCCTATGAAAAAAAACTCAAAAGAGTAAAGATGAACATTCACACCATTTTCGTATGTGGAAAAATGACGAATGTCAACTTGCTAATAACGGACTTGGAAATATAAACAATAGAGAGATTGAAATTAAAAAAAATTAAACTTTTTATATATATAAAGAGAAAAAAAACTTTTACTAAAAAAAATTTTACATTAAAGAAAATTAAAAATTAAAAAAAAAACAACTTTTTTATATATATATAAAGAGCAAAAAAAAAAATAACAAACTTTTTTTTTAACAAATTATTATTTAAATACAAAATTTAAAATATACATTATTGTAAGAATTCGTAAAAACAAAAAAAAACAAATAATCGATCATGAAGACAACAACACCTAAAAGATGCGAATTGAAATTGAAATGACTCGAAACATTTAAGAAATTCGGTCATAAAATCTATAGATTACAATGACACGATCCCATCGAATTGAACGATGTCGAGACGAAGGGCTTAGAGCACAAATATGAGAAATATAAGATGCCTCTAAAATTGAACGAAGCCACGCTCGATTTGATTTACGAGTACCAAAGCGATCTGCAGAACATCGTCATCGCCGAAGATAGAGAATTCGACAAGGACGATTTGTCATTGCCCTATGGAAATTACATATTTCCAAACATCTCATTCGAACTTGTGAAGAAATTGGGTGGTGAGAGCGAGTTGACCGATGTAAAAAAACTCAAAAGAGTAAAGATAAACATTCAACACGTTTTCGAAAAAGGAGTAGACACGAGCATCAACATGCTAATAACGGACTTGGAAATATAAACAGTAGAGTGATTGAGTTTTAGCGAAGAAAAAATGAAAAAACAAAAAAAGTAATGAGATCTCATTTACTTTTTTTTTTGTTTGTTTTCCTTCTTCTTCACTATCATCATGATATATTATAATAACGTTTCCTTTTCTCTCAAATTTCTGCGTCGATTCTTCTTCTTTTTCTTTTTCTCTGTGATGTGATACGTTCATGGTAACATTTTTGTTTATCCGAATCATAATTATGAATGAATGTTGTGCATCTCTTGGTAACACTCGCTTCAGAAGGTAGTGGTGACCGTGGAAAGCATCGTCTCATTCCCAACCATATATCCCGCACTTTATCTATCTCTTTCCTTAGATATCCATCATTAGCATCTAACCATTTTTTTATTTCTTCGCTCTCTGGCTCGCGATGTTTGTCATTATCGTCAAATTCATCCAGGTGATAAATTTGTTTCTCCACCTTTTCACCCATTTTAAATATATTATTTTATACTTTCTATGATTTTATATATTTTATATAATTTTATATTTATAATAACATATTCAAAATCAGTATGTTCTTAAATGGCGAATTCTCACCGAGCAACAAACCCTTGCCGAATCGCTTGACGTTCCGTCCACTCTTCAGATAGAGACCGTTTCCTCTCAGAGAGTTGCCACCTCTAACGGGTTCTAGATACAATCCTTTACCGCTGTCGTCTACATGAACGCGACACACAGCTCCTCCCTTCTTCAAAAACAGTCCGCTGCCACCCATTAATTTCTCAACTCCCGAACTAGCGAGTCCCGTGAGAGCTCCCACGCCGAGAGTCTTTCCGAGAAAGGGTAGCACCTTTGCGGCGAAGGGTAATGCTTTGGCGGCGATTCCTGCCAATAGTGGTAGGAAACCGCCTTTCATTCTCAAATTGTATCTCAATTGAGCGGGACTCAATCTCACCGCCAACCCTCTTCCATCGCGAATCACTTTCTCCATCCTTTCGATTTGACTTCTGGTCCAGGTGATCGAATCCTGTCCGCCTCTCGTCAGATCTTCATGAGTGAATTTGAATCTCACCACCTCGCCTCGAGTTGTTAACGCTCTCTTAGGTTTCTTCCTCTGTCCTGCGGATATGTTCACGTTTTTAACCACGTATTGTGTCATAATTCTGTTTGTTTTTTTAAAATATATTTACTTCAATTGTTTCTTGTTTAATAATTATATTAAAATAATTTTGTAAAAAATTAATATTACCGTTTATTTTATTTTTGTTATCTATATATATATAATATTTTTTTTTTTTTTTTTGCTTTTTATATTTCTCTTATGTGAAATCGTATCGTCACTCTCTCCGCGAAGATCTAACAGTTCACCATTTTGATCCGTCAACGTGGTTTTGAGACTATACAATGTGTCTAAAATCACTGGTAGATAAACTAAATTTCGAGGTCGCTCCACGATCTTATAACCTGGCGACACGTTTGGAAAGAAGGAATAGATCATCGGCTGAGCGCTACCATTCACGTAGCTTCTGGCAATCACGTCCACGTTCACCAGAATGCTATTGATAGCGAGAATGTTGACTGTATTTTCAGATGCCACGTGGCCTCGATACATCTTTCTATTGAATCCCAACATCTTGCCTATAGAATCGTCCGTGTTGAAATCCACACGAAAATTATCTTCTAAATCCAACATCGTCTGTAAGGTATTAGGATTGGGAGCGAGTCTGATCTTGTTGCTTCCCTTTCCATCCGTCTTCATTCGCGTCTGAATGTAATGGTTCAAATCGTCTATGTCGTAACTCCCTTTGGGAATTCGAATCTCCAACCAATCCACTCCGTCGGAATACTTGAACGAGTTATTCTTTTCGGTGACGTTGGGAAAGGAATAATAAGTCTCCAGATTCACCAACGCCATCTCGTAACTTTTCTCTCTGTTCAATTCGATGGAAGGTTCGAATTTGGTAGCGAATCGAGTCGAATCGCCACTCACCACGATTTGAATGGATTGTTTCGCAGCCGTATTCTCGGCTATCCGTTCTAACAATCTTCCATGTTCGAACATTATATCTTAATTTTTTTTTTTTTTTTTTATTCAAAACTAATTATTTGAAGATTTATTATTTTTCTAAATTTTTTTTATTTTCACGCTCTATCTTATTATTATCACCATCGGGAACATAAAACTTGTCGAATCTGCACCGATATTTTCTGCGATTAAATTCGCTCGTCAAATCGATCACGACGAAATTGTAAAGTCCACCATCCCAAACCCTCTTGCAGAATCTCCTGAATTCGACAGTGCTCATGTCATTTGCGATGTGATCGCCGTAGATGTGATTGAGATTCTTGAGATCTTGGCGAAAGAGACACAGAAAATTAGCGTTCTCCCTTATCGTCTGTCTGGGCAATCGAAAATAATTCTGCGACAGGTAGAAACAGTCCACGTTGCTGTGTCGACCCCTAACGTAATACGATTCGCATCGGTTCTGTCTCTCCAAAAGCAGATTGTCGAAAATCATGAGATTCTTATCTTCCGATTTCAGTTCCCTGGGATCCGGAACGTCGCTAGCGTTCTCATAAAATCGACACTCGACGTTCGAAGATGCATTTCTCTTCGTCAGCTCCGTCGCCGCGCCGTCCAAAATGGTCTCAAGCGGAGCTCCACACTTGTCGAATTCCTCCCTACTGTCAAAGATTCTGGCTATGACGTCCTTGGGCAATCTACGATCCATGCACTCTCGAAGCAATCTGTATTCGGGTTGAAACAAGCTCTTGCCAAACACGAACAATCTGTCGTAATCCAACCAGTCGGGTCGGGACCACAGATTCATCAACAGATTGGTCTTTCCACAATTCGATTTTCCCACTATCAAACCTCTTATGCTCTTGGGAAAGTACTCGTTATTCGACCTCTTGGTCGCGGCGTCGTTCCAAGACATATCTTTAATGTTCATCTTTTGTTTTATTTTTTTTTTTTTGTCTGTTATTTTAGATTCTTTTCAAACACAAATTTTTTTTATGTTTTTTTCAAACTCCGTTTTTAATGTTGTTATTATTATTATTTTGTTTATATCGCACCGTCGCGAGTTCTCTTCAATCCGGATCCACTCGTCATTTTGGCTAAATCTTGTATGGGCACCACGACATCCTCAAAATCTTTCCAACTTTTCAACGTTCGCTCTAATGCAGCTCGGTTCGCCGGCGGACTGATCAACTTGTCGATCAATGCGTCGGCTGCCCTCTTGCCAGCCACAGAAGCTATCCTACCACTGGCTTCGGAAGTGGCTTTCTTACCAGCATCCAAAGCCGTCTTCTTACCGACCTCAAACGTGGTCGATGCGAGTTTTCTACCCGCATTGCTCGTGAACGCTCGCATTATAGAATCGACGATGCCAGAACCGCCTTGAACGTAAGTCCTGACGTATCCCCTGTTCTTTATCACCACCATATTTTATTTTTATGATATATTTTGTGTTTTTTTCACTGGTAAATCGTTTTGTCGTTTTTTAAATACTTTTATTATTCTAGTGTAAGAATTTACTGTTTTATTTTTGTTTGTTTGTTTGTTTGTTTGTTTCTCTCTCTCTACTTATTATTATATTCACATCAATCCTTCAATTCGTTCATCAGCCTTTTATACTGGTTTTTATTCAAAACCTTCTGTCTCAACAATTCGTCAGATATGGCAACTATCTGATTATCTAATCCTGTGTTACCAGCCCGTCTGCTCCCCATCAACAAACTCAATCTCTGAGACAGAGCGTTGGGATCGCTCAGAAGAAAAGTAGTGGTTTTCACCCCTTTGCCGGTCATCGATTCGACGAACTTCTTGTTCGCATTCCATATGGGCTTCACTATTTTCGTCCACTTGTAACCTCTGTTGGCTTTGGGTCTCGTCTCTCTGGCATCGTTATTTCTATTCATGGCGTGGGTCTGGACTAGAATGTCGCCGTAATTGTGGAAATCCTGTTCCGTGTAATCTCCGGGCTTATCGAAAAGGAGCAATCTCTGCAGACCATCAGTTACTTTATATTTATTCGAACCCACGATCAATTCATCACCGTCCATTTCCACTTCAGTGTCGCCCACGAATTTCCTACCGCTCGAATCCTCGCGAATTCCAACCCTCTTCCATCGCGAATCACTTTCTCCATCCTTTTGATTTGACTTCTGGTCCAGGTGATCGAATCCTGTCCGCCTCTCGTCAGATCTTCATGAGTGAATTTGAATCTCGCCGCCTCGCCTCGAGTTGTTAACGCTCTCTTAAGTTTCTTCCTCTGTCCTGCGGATATGTTCACGTTTTTAACCACGTATTGTGTCATAATTCTGTTTGTTTTTTAAAAATATATTTACTTCAATTGTTTCTTGTTTAATAATTATATTAAAATAATTTTGTAAAAAATTAATATTACCGTTTATTTTATTTTTGTTATCTATATATATATAATATTTTTTTTTTTTTTTTTGCTTTTTATATTTCTCTTATGTGAAATCGTATCGTCACTCTCTCTCCGCGAAGATCTAACAGTTCACCATTTTGATCCGTCAACGTGGTTTTGAGACTATACAATGTGTCTAAAATCACTGGTAGATAAACTAAATTTCGAGGTCGCTCCACGATCTTATAACCTGGTGACACGTTTGGAAAGAAGGAATAGATCATCGGCTGAGCGCTACCATTCACGTAGCTTCTGGCAATCACGTCCACGTTCACCAGAATGCTATTGATAGCGAGAATGTTGACTGTATTTTCAGATGCCACGTGGCCTCGATACATCTTTCGATTGAATCCCAACATCTTGCCTATAGAATCGTCCGTGTTGAAATCCACACGAAAATTATCTTCTAAATCCAACATCGTCTGTAAGGTATTAGGATTGGGAGCGAGTCTGATCTTGTTGCTTCCCTTTCCATCCGTCTTCATTCGCGTCTGAATGTAATGGTTCAAATCGTCTATGTCGTAACTCCCTTTGGGAATTCGAATCTCCAACCAATCCACTCCGTTGGAATACTTGAACGAGTTATTCTTTTCGGTGACGTTGGGAAAGGAATAATAAGTCTCCAGATTCACCAACGCCATCTCGTAACTTTTCTCTCTGTTCAATTCGATGGAAGGTTCGAATTTCGTAGCGAATCGAGTCGAATCGCCACTCACCACGATTTGAATGGATTGTTTCGCAGCCGTATTCTCGGCTATCCGTTCTAACAATCTTCCATGTTCGAACATTATATCTTAATTTTATTTTTTTTTTTTTATTCAAAACTAATTATTTGAAGATTTATTATTTTTCTAAATTTTTTTTATTTTCACGCTCTATCTTATTATTATCACCATCGGGAACATAAAACTTGTCGAATCTGCACCGATGTTTTCTGCGATTAAATTCGCTCGTCAAATCGATCACGACGAAATTGTAAAGTCCACCATCCCAAACCCTCTTGCAGAATCTCCTGAATTCGACAGTGCTCATGTCATTTGCGATGTGATCGCCGTAGATGTGATTGAGATTCTTGAGATCTTGGCGAAAGAGACACAGAAAATTAGCGTTCTCCCTTATCGTCTGTCTGGGCAATCGAAAATAATTCTGCGACAGGTAGAAACAGTCCACGTTGCTGTGTCGACCCCTAACGTAATACGATTCGCATCGGTTCTGTCTCTCCAAAAGCAGATCGTCGAAAATCATGAGATTCTTATCTTCCGATTTCAGTTCCCTGGGATCCGGAACGTCGCTAGCGTTCTCATAAAATCGACACTCGACGTTCGAAGATGCATTTCTCTTCGTCAGCTCCGTTGCCGCGCCGTCCAAAATGGTCTCGAGCGGAGCTCCACACTTGTCGAATTCCTCCCTACTGTCAAAGATTCTGGCTATGACGTCCTTGGGCAATCTACGATCCATGCACTCTCGAAGCAATCTGTATTCGGGTTGAAACAAGCTCTTGCCAAACACGAACAATCTGTCGTAATCCAACCAGTCGGGTCGGGACCACAGATTCATCAACAGATTGGTCTTTCCACAATTCGATTTTCCCACTATCAAACCTCTTATGCTCTTGGGAAAGTACTCGTTATTCGACCTCTTGGTCGCGGCGTCGTTCCAAGACATATCTTTAATGTTCATCTTTTGTTTTATTTTTTTTTTTTTGTCTGTTATTTTAGATTCTTTTCAAACACAAATTTTTTTTATGTTTTTTTCAAACTCCGTTTTTAATGTTGTTATTATTATTATTTTGTTTATATCGCACCGTCGCGAGTTCTCTTCAATCCGGATCCACTCGTCATTTTGGCTAAATCTTGTATGGGCACCACGACATCCTCAAAATCTTTCCAACTTTTCAACGTTCGCTCTAATGCAGCTCGGTTCGCCGGCGGACTGATCAACTTGTCGATCAATGCGTCGGCTGCCCTCTTGCCAGCCACAGAAGCTATCCTACCACTGGCTTCGGAAGTGGCTTTCTTACCAGCATCCAAAGCCGTCTTCTTACCGACCTCAAACGTGGTCGATGCGAGTTTTCTACCCGCATTGCTCGTGAACGCTCGCATTATAGAATCGACGATGCCAGAACCGCCTTGAACGTAAGTCCTGACGTATCCCCTGTTCTTTATCACCACCATATTTTATTTTTATGATATATTTTGTGTTTTTTTCACTGGTAAATCGTTTTGTCGTTTTTTAAATACTTTTATTATTCTAGTGTAAGAATTTACTGTTTTATTTTTGTTTGTTTGTTTGTTTGTTTGTTTCTCTCTCTCTACTTATTATTATATTCACATCAATCCTTCAATTCGTTCATCAGCCTTTTATACTGGTTTTTATTCAAAACCTTCTGTCTCAACAATTCGTCAGATATGGCAACTATCTGATTATCTAATCCTGTGTTACCAGCCCGTCTGCTCCCCATCAACAAACTCAATCTCTGAGACAGAGCGTTGGGATCGCTCGGAAGAAAAGTAGTGGTTTTCACCCCTTTGCCGGTCATCGATTCGACGAACTTCTTGTTCGCATTCCATATGGGCTTCACTATTTTCGTCCACTTGTAACCTCTGTTGGCTTTGGGTCTCGTCTCTCTGGCATCGTTATTTCTATTCATGGCGTGGGTCTGGACTAGAATGTCGCCGTAATTGTGGAAATCTTGTTCCGTGTAATCTCCGGGCTTATCGAAAAGGAGCAATCTCTGCAGACCATCAGTTACTTTATATTTATTCGAACCCACGATCAATTCATCACCGTCCATTTCCACTTCAGTGTCGCCCACGAATTTCCTACCACTCGAATCCTCGCGAATTCCATACAACAGATCTCTCTTACCGTCACCATCATCATCGGAACGATGCGATGCTATCAGTGGTGATAGTCGAAGCCGTATCATCGCTCTCACTCACGTCGGTTTCGATTCTCGTGGGAACGTAATCCGGTGTAGATTGAACGGAATACCGATTTCCAAAACTAGAAGGCAACGAACCCACTCTCAAAGAACTCTCCTTTATGGGTCTCAATTCTTCGACTATCTCCTTCCTGCTTTGCTCTTGACCCTCTGTCACGGGTTTAAATATTTTTGTGGCTTCGCGTGTGAGTTCCATCTCACCGAGACGTCTGATCCTATCAGCAGCCTGAATCGCCTTCTTAGCACTTAAATACTCGGCTAAAATTCGATCTCGGCGTCTAGGATCCATCTGGAAAAACATCTTTCGTTTTAATTGTTTTTATTTATTTTTCAAAATTAAATGTTTAATTATATTTTTTTTATATTTTATGTTTTAAGTATTAAAATCTCTTTCCGTCTTAATATAATATCTGAAAAATATTCACATCTCAAACTCGCTGTGTTAATTGAAGTTAAAAAAAAAATACGTTTTAAACAGTACATGACAAACCGGTTTCTGATGTAACGCATTTTGACAGTGGTGTTTAAATTTTTGTCAAAAGATCTTCATTCATTCACACATCAATTCATCGAGTGTCGAATTAAGAGAAAATCCTTTTTTTGATGACTGTTAGACAGTTTCAACACACAATGGAAAACTGATTTTAACAAATCTCTCTCTCCAATTGCTATCGTGAATATATTAAAAATTTTACCACTCGAAACCTAACTGAGCGGAAAATGCGTTTTAAACATTCCGATAAGTGTTTCTTGACTTTATTCAAGGAACGCTTAACAGTCAACCTCATTTCTCATAGTGGAGGAATTCTAAAAAAAAACCCCAAAACTCAATTTTTATCCATCCCATCAACAGAAAACATCAATGTCTATAATACAGACTATATATTCACAATCGACTCTTTTTGAACAAAACACCTCAATTACGATAACGTGTGTTAGTTGCTTACTTCAGGAAGACGTGACTGGGTTTGCAAATTTCCAACACACAGACACTCTTCGTTCAGATCGAGTTTTATTACGAGAATCGAGCGATCCGATCGCTCGATCAGCTGAGTGGTTTTTTTTTGAGAATTTTCTCATAGTGGAGGAATTCTCAAAAAAAAAAACAAAACTCAATTTTTATCCATCCCATCAACAGAAAACATCAATGTCTATAATACAGACTATATATTCACAATCGACTCTTTTTGAACAAAACACCTCAATTACGATAACGTGTGTTAGTTGCTTACTTCAGGAAGATGTGACTGGGTTTGCAAATTTCCAACACACAGACACTCTTCGTTCAGATCGAGTTTTATTACGAGAATCGAGCGATCCGATCGCTCAATCAGCTGAGTGGTTTTTTTTTGAGAATTTTCTCATAGTGGAGGAATTCTAAAAAAAAACCCCAAAACTCAATTTTTATCCATCCCATCAACAGAAAACATCAATGTCTATAATACAGACTATATATTCACAATCGACTCTTTTTGAACAAAACACGTCAATTACGATAACGTGTGTTAGTTGCTTACTTCAGGAAGATGTGACTGGGTTTGCAAATTTCCAACCACATAAAATCCGCAAGCGAGTTTCCTCTCCCCCCATAGGATTCAGTGTTAAAATCGTGTACGAACCGTACACAATTTTAACACTGAATCCTATGGGGTTGAGAATACGAGCTCACCGTTAAAATCGTGTACGGACGAGATCCGTACACGATTTTAACACTGAATCCTATGGGATTAAGAATACGAGCTCACCGATCGTTAGAATCGGGAAAAGACGATATTGAGTTCGAACTCTCAAAACGTTTTTTTGCTCGCAATCTGACGATCACCGTGGTGTTTTAGCATTAAAATCGCGTGCGGACACGGATCGTCAGAATCGGCAAGATGGTGAGCTCGAACTCTCAAAACGTTTTTCTGCTCGCAATTTCACGCTCTCCATAGGGTTTCAGTGTTAAATCGTGTACGGACGCGGATCGTTAGAATCGACTAAGACGATGAGCTCGAACTCTCAAAACGGTTTTTTGCTCGCAATTTAACACTGGACCCTACGGGGAAAACTCGTCTGCAGATTTCAATCAAAACGGTACATGAACGTGTACGTAAAACTACGCGCACCTAGGATTCAATTCAGTGTTAAAAAAATTCGAGCTCACCCAAAAAAAAACGTTAAAATCTTTGTACATGTACACAATTTAACACTAAATCCTATGGAAATGTACATGTACGTGTACACGTACATGTACAGGTGAGCTCGTATTCTCAATTATCACCTACTTAGAGCGACTCCCAAAGATGCTCAATTGGCGACAAATCTGGAGAAAGTGGGGGCCAGGGAAGAAGTTCGATGCTCTGCTTCTCGAGAAAGTCACGACAGATACGCGCCACGTGACATCGGGCATTGTCTTCCTGGAATAACTGCAATCCGACGTTAGCGTTGAACAACGGGACAACAACAGCGTTAAGAATTTCGTCCCTATATCGCTGTCCATTCAGATTACCATCGATGAAGATCAACTGTGTTCGATGGTGCAAGGAAATTCCTGCCCAAGCCATTACACTACCCCCAGCGAAACGGTCGCATTCCCACACGCAAGCATCAGAAAACCGTTCTCCTCGTCGGCGATACACTCTTGCCCTACCATCAGCGCGCCGTAAAAAAAATCGTGATTCATCACTAAAAAGAACTGTGCTCCAACGCTGCTGTGTCCAACGAATACGGAAAGGATTGGTCCGTGTTTTGGACACCTGCTTCGGATGCCGTGTTCAGCGAGTCTGTTGCGGACAGTTTGTGCACTGATTCTATTGTTAATTCTACCAGGAGTAATTGCTGCTGTCCTCGTCAACGGAAGGAGGGCGACCCCGCAAGTGAGACGTCCTGATGTATCGGTCTCGAGCAGGGGTCGTAACTCTTGGTCGACCTGAACGCGGTCGGACGGCAGTAGATCCAGTGGTTCTATACCTTCCAATGAGACAGCAAATAGTGGCCACAGTGACTGTGAAGTCAGCAGCGAGCTCATTTGGAGGTATCCCAGTCTCATGCATACCAATGGCACACAACCTCTGATTTTCGGTTAACCTTGGCATTTTTTAAAATGTCGGAAGACAAAAACTAGCGCGTTTTCTCAATAACCCAGGCACTCTAGCACACCATAATACAAAGCAAATCGTCGGTCACCCATTCAGTTTGTCATTCTCGGGTAGCACGTGCTATTTTGAAATCTATAGCAGAATTGTATACGGTTGGGTGGACAACAACAACATGTCATTAAACTCTTTGCACGACTACTTGTCCACAAACATTCAACATTAGAACTATTATATTTCATCCTTTATGCTATTTTTTCTCATTTGTTTCTATTATACTTTCTTTTTTTTTGACTCGGTGTATCTTTTTATTTGTGTGTTCAGGACGACTGGAAATTAATGACTTAATCGCTGTCCCACAGAGGGGTATGGAGATTTTTAATTAGTCCGACAGAACAAGAGAGAATTCGGCCCGGTAGCGTGTGCAGTCATACGTGAAAAATTAGTGGGGACAACTTGAAATTTTTTATTCAATACTAATAGTTCAGTATGTTTGTTACTTTTTTTTAGCGCCGTTAAAGTGCCGAGGCCTTTCACAGAAATAATTTGCGCGAAGCTGGTGTTGTTACACCAAGCTTATCTCATTAAATTTCCGTCAGAATCATGTATTAACAGAATAGCATAGAAAGAGGATATGGAATGAGAGTTTTTCTCATATAATATTTATGAAAAGAGTCTAAGAATTTTCCTTTTTGGCGAGCCTCTGGCGAGCCCAAACTGAAAATTCTGGACGAGTTTCATAAACATTATATGAGAAAAACACTCATTTCATATTCTATTTATCATATGACACACACACGCACAAATTAGCCACTTAGTATGACTTTTCAACCCATCACCTAACTTGAGTTGCAGACGGCACTTGGAAAAAACATCCTCGTACAACTAAAAAAAATCATTTTTTGCTTCCAAAACATAGGTTATGACCCCTCATTGGGACGAGCTCGTCGAGCTCGTTCCAATGAGGGGTCATAACCTATGTTTTGGAAGCAAAAAGTGAAAATATAAAAAGAAATGAAAGGCGTTTTTTTTGTAGGTAAAAAATTAATAGAATATAATCCACCCTAAATAGGACAGATAACGTAAATTCTCCCTACTGAAATTATGCAAATGTCACCCAGTTGTATTTTGTTTAGCCAATCAAATTGTCCAGTTTGAAATTGATCAATGAAAGCTCCCAACTCTAATTATGCAAATTATGAAAATGTGGCCCAGTTGTATTTTGTTCAGCCATTCAAATTGTCTAGTTTTGAAAATGACCAATGAAATTGACGGAAGGCTTTATTTATCACTGATTAATATGAAAACAAAATATCAGATGTTTTAAAGTGAACAAAACGGACGAGTCATATGACAAATAGGTAAGTAGTATGTAATGTGGTTTTGGGGCCTTATTTGGATGACCCTGGTGGATGACCCCGGAAGTGACGTCATGTCACGTGACGTAGTGGCGCCATGTTTTCTTGTCATGGTAACCCGCGTGAGCGGCCATGTTGTGACGTCATCTCCATAGTGATACGTTGTGTGAGTGCGCATGCGCAGCGCGTGTTGTTAGGGTGATACGTGTTTCCGTCGTTCATTTTGTATACTGGAGGCCGCCATCTTGGTTTCTATGGTAGCACGTGATTGCTATGTTACCAATGGCTTCTAACAAGACAGGGGTATGTTCGGGGTGTGTTCCTTTGTAGAAGAGTAAATCTGATTACCACAAACAACCCGACAATCCCTCCAAATCACCAAAATCCACCCAAAATCACCGAAATTGACTTTATTTCCCTAATTTATCGGCTTAGCACGTAGTGCTATGGTACTAAGGGGTACAAAGGGGTGCGTTCGATTGAACAGGAGTAATGTTCTGGCTTAGACTTTTCCCAGAATCCCTATCCCATGACGTTTTTCCCTATTAAGAATAGCACGTACTGCTATAGGACAAATTTACCCAGAATGCTCTGCTTCTATCTATATATGCAATAGTTTACGTCTATCTGGCCATGTTCCTTTGTTCTAGAGTATACTCCAGTAGCGTAGAAGAGCCTATTATTTGGAACAGTTTATCTTATTATTACTATATTTAGCAATTTCGGGTCTATTCTTGTTAGTTCTGACCCTATTCCGTGTACTCTTGTTGTTTCATTTATCTAACTAACCAATCATATTGCTTGATTTCCCATAACCTGTATGCAGAGTTATCTCCCCTTATTACAACGAAGTTGTATCAGATTCTCATCACATCTATATCCAATGGCAATATCCCCGGGCACCCCAATTTAGGCACCCCTTTTTTGAAAAACATATGACCTTCGGCACCCCTTTTTGTCATATGTGCTTATGTGAAAAAGCACAATGTGACACAATGTGCCCTAGCACATAGGCACATGATTTATGTGCCGATATGTGCTTATGTGAAAAAGCACAATGTGACACAATGTTCCCTAGCACATAGGCACATACAGGTATTTGAGGATACCTATTGCCTGGTATTGTATTATTCGAGGATACCTACTAGAGAATCCCTTTTTTGTCATATGTGCTTATGTGAAAAGGCACAATGTGACACAATATGCCCTATCACATAGGCACATGCTTTATGTGTCGATATATGCTTATGTGAAAAGGCACAATGTGACACAATATGCCCTATCACATAGGCACATACGGGTATTTGAGGATACCTATAGCCTGGTATTGTATTATTTGAGGATACCTATCTAGGATACCTTCTGGAGAATCCCTTTTTGTCATATGTGCTTATGTGAAAAAGCACAATGTGGCACAATGTGACCTAGCACATAAGCACATGCTTTATGTACCGATATGTGCTTATGTGAAAAGGCACAATGTGACACAATGTGCCCTATCACATAGGCACATACGACCAAAATGGGATTCCATAGCCACAGGCGTTTTCGAAAAAGGGATTCCACAAATAGGATTCCAAAAAAGGATTCCACAAATGGGATTCCGTTTCCATCTTGTCGCCAAAGCTCCAAGGCCATTACAGGTCTATGGCCTATCTGTCCTATCATTAGCTTCTACAACAGTCTTGTTCCATTGCGGCCTTGTACCAGTACTATTGGCTTCTGTTATTCTGCCCCATATCTCATCCATTACTTCCTAGCTATACCTATCTCAGTCTCGACTATAACATTGATCAAGGTTGAATCAGATTTCACCTGTATACATATAAGGCATTCCGTTATTGAGATTCCCAGCCGAGTCCGTAAAATTTGGATTCCGTGTTTTAACATCGACACTCGAAGGTATTCCCCTTCCCTATTGGAAGAATTTAGTTTATTGGGTTGTTGTTCATTCAGTTAAAATTTATGAAGTTTAAAAATTCATTCAGTTCAAAGGATGTTTATTTAAATTAGATATAAAAAGTTCATTCAAACAATTCAAAAAGTTCAAGGGGTTTACACTGGGTTATAGAGGTTATTGATAAAAACTGTATTGGCTTCATAGGGTTCATTCAATTTTGTTCAGTTCAAGAGAGTTATATTTAGGGGTTATAGTCCATTCAGTTGAAAACTTTGTTATGTTCACTTCGATCTTGGTTGTGTTGGATCTTCGTTCATTATTCATGGTCAATTCACTTCGAGTTTGATTATATTCGATCAGATCAGTTCGATTTTCTTCAATTTCTTCTGTTCACTTCGATCTTGGTTGTGTTGGATCTTCGTTCACTGCGACTTCAACAGTTCAACTGCAGTTGAGTTGGTTCTGTCCAGTTGTTTCCAACTAGTTCGATTTAGGGGTTACAGTACATTCAGGTTAAACATTGTATTGCATATATTGGGCGTTAAGATTAAATCGTAGTTTATGTTGTGTTCCATTCGATCTTGGTTGTCAGTTGTATATGTTCGGGTTCTTGTTGTAGTTGATGAATTAGGCTTTATTAGCCCCTTTCCATACCCTCGAGTGTCGATGTTAAAACACGAAATCCAAATTTTACGAACTCGGCTGGGAATCTCAATAACGGAATGCCTTATATGTATACAGGGGAAATCTGATTCAACCTTGATCAATGTTATAGTCGAGACTGAGATAGGTATAGCTAGGAAGTAATGGATGAGATATGGGGCAGAATAACAGAAGCCAATAGTACTGTTACAAGGCCGCAATGGAACAAGACTGCTGTAGAAGCTAATGATAGGACAGATAGGCCATAGACCTGTAATGGCCTTGGAGCTTTGGCGACAAGATGGAAACGGAATCCCATTTGTGGAATCCTTTTTTTGGAATCCTATTTGTGGAATCCCTTTTTCGAAAACGTCTGTGGCTATGGAATCCCATTTTGGTCGTATGTGCCTATGTGATAGGGCACATTGTGTCACATTGTGCCTTTTCACATAAGCACATATCGGCACATAAAGAATGTGCTTATGTGCTAGGTCACATTGTGCCACATTGTGCTTTTTCACATAAGCACATATGACAAAAAGGGATTCTCCAGAAGGTATCCTAGATAGGTATCCTCAAATAATACAATACCAGGCTATAGGTATCCTCAAATACCCGTATGTGCCTATGTGATAGGGCATATTGTGTCACATTGTGCCTTTTCACATAAGCATATATCGGCACATAAAGCATGTGCCTATGTGATAGGGCATATTGTGTCACATTGTGCCTTTTCACATAAGCACATATGACAAAAAAGGGATTCTCTAGTAGGTATCCTCGAATAATACAATATCAGGCAATAGGTATCCTCAAATACCCGTATGTGCCTATGTGCTAGGGCACATTGTGTCACATTGTGCCTTTTCACATAAGCACATATCGGCACATAAATCATGTGCCTATGTGCTAGGGCACATTGTGTCACATTGTGCTTTTTCACATAAGCACATATGACAAAAAGGGGTGCCGAAGGTCATATGTTTTTCAAAAAAGGGGTGCCTAAATTGGGGTGCCCGGGGATATTGCCATTGGATATAGATGTGATGAGAATCTGATACAACTTCGTTGTAATAAGGGGAGATAACTCTGCATACAGGTTATGGGAAATCAAGCAATATGATTGGTTAGTTAGATAAATGAAACAACAAGAGTACACGGAATAGGGTCAGAACTAACAAGAATAGACCCGAAACTGCTAAATATAGTAATAATAAGATAAACTGTTCCAAATAATAGGCTCTTCTACGCTACTGGAGTATACTCTAGAACAAAGGAACATGGCCAGATAGACGTAAACTATTGCATATATAGATAGAAGCAGAGCATTCTGGGTAAATTTGTCCTATAGCACTACGTGCTATTCTTAATAGGGAAAAACGTCATGGGATAGGGATTCTGGGAAAAGTCTAAGCCAGAACATTACTCCTGTTCAATAGAACGCACCCCTTTGTACCCCTTAGTACCATAGCACTACGTGCTAAGCCGATAAATTGGGGAAATAAAGTCAATTTCGGTGATTTGGGGTGGATTTTGGTGATTTGGAGGGATTGTCGGGTTGTTTGTGGTAATCAGATTTACTCTTCTACAAAGGAACACCCCCTGAACATACCCCTGTCTTGTTAGAAGCCATTGGTAACATAGCAATCACGTGCTACCATAGAAACCAAGATGGCGGCCTCCAGTATACAAAATGGACGACGGAAACACGTATCACCCTAACAACACGCGCTGCGCATGCGCACTCACACAACGTATCACTATGGAGATGACGTCACAACATGGCCGCTCACGCGGGTTACCATGACAACACAACATGGCGCCACTACGTCACGTGACATGACGTCAGTTCCGGGGTCATCCACCGGGGTCATCCAAATAAGGCCCCAAAACCACATTACATACTACTTAGGTATATTATATATCTGGAAAGTAAAATATGCCTATCAACTTTATCGATCTATTTGGTATGTAATATTTGACATACAATACGGTAAAAATGCTTATATTTTATATCAGAAACTCGTTTCTTGGAATGGTATCGCCTTTGAGTACACTTACAGTGAGATGGGTCAGTCCAGTATCAACATACAGGGATGATAAAATAATAACTGCAGTCTGCAGCCAGACCTGCAGACTGTTGTTATTATTTTATCATCAATGCCCCGTTTATTGATCTCTTATAATAAGACAAAAATGGGACGATTTTATGCATTGGGCCGAAAAATCGGCCTTACGAGTTCAAAGGGCTAATAATGGATCTCAATCAATAACAAAACACTAAGGGCTCAAAGCATTCTACGAGAGAGAGAGAGAGAGAGAGAGAGAGAGAGAGAGAGAGAGAGAGAGAGAGAGAGAGAGAGAGAGAGAGAGAGAGAGAGAGAGAGAGAGAGAGAGAACGAACGTGAGAGAGGGAGAGAGAGAGGGGAGAGAGAACGAGAGAGAGAGAGAGAGAGAGAGAGAGAGAGAGAGAGAGAGAGAGAGATTTGAATAAAACTATCTTGTCTGAACGGCATGAATTTGTGGGTTAAACATTATTTCATACTTTCAGCCAGTTGCCATACAGCTGCAGGTAACTGATCTACCCTCAAAATCACTTTCCAGGAAGCTAAACATAAACTTAAATTTGAAAAGGTACAGGCCTAAGGTATCGTGAATCATTTCATTTTTTCAACTTGAAGGCATAAAAATGCAAGTTGAAGATATTTACCGATTTCTTCCCGACTTAATTTCCTGTAAAGTTTTTCACATGGTTTTTAAAGATTCCTTATAAAAGATTATTGATTTCTCATCATAATTATTTGAACACACATGATGAATGAAAAGTTTCCGCGCGTCGAAGGCGCACAGGGACGATGTGAGATTTGAAATCTCTTGCGACCTTAGCAATTTTATTTGCTTATGAATCCACGAGAGTCGGAAGCGAGGGTCAGTAATCTTATTTGGTTTGAGTGTGCGCACTGACGGTGACCCCCAGGACTTCGAACTGGAAGGTGACTAGGGATTGTAGATAACAAGAAGAATTCGGCTCTGTGTTTTACTTAGAAATGTGGGCATATTTATGGTAATACCGAAATCGCAGTTTGATGGTTGTTTTAGAAAAAAAGAAAAGAAACCTAAACACTCGATGGTTTGGGAGAAGCCCAAGCATATTATCCATAACAGTTAAAAAAAGAAAAAAATCCGCCATTATGTGTTTTTGAAAGCTGGGAGTCATCCATTAGCCTGTAATGGAGAGTGGATTCTGAGCCTTGGCCATCTGGTCTGCCTTCAGGAGGAACAGATGACGGGGTGATGGAGGGGAAAACACTCACAGGCATACACACAGGTGCCATTAAAAGAGCTGTTATATCTTTATTCACATGTTTATTTATTTATGTACACTGGTCCCAGCCTGGCGAACTTGTTTCAATCCTTGCTTGGTGTTTGGTTTCCTGTGTATGTTAATAGAAAACCTTTTCCCATCCCTTCTGCGCTTCGTCTGGTTCAAGAAAATTTAAGAGTGTTCAGTTAGAAAAGCTATAGAAAGACCGCTATTAGAATATTAGAACGTTTCTTTTCATGTTCTATCGGTCGATAGTACCTGAGTTTGTGTGATTTCTGAAATAAAACCTGAAGCAGCGAAGCTGCTGAAGGTTTTATTTCAGAAATCACACAAACTCAGGTACTATCGGCCCACAGAACATGAAAAGAAACGTTCTAATTATTTTATTATGCCGATCAAAAAATAACTTTCATTATTAAGCGTTAACTGCAATGTTCATGCCATCTATCTTTTAATAACAATGTAGTCGAATCCAAAAACATGACGTCATTTCGAACGAATGACGTCTCTTCGAAAATGACTTGTCACAAGTGCCGTCGCTTTGGGAGTTTCTATATCACCAAATGCCAATGTTTACAACTGCATCATGCTGTTCATGTTATAATTCATTGTTAATGCTTTTGTGAAAAGTGATATAAATTAATGGAATATAAATTCACGTTTCTCGGACGACAACAGTTGATGGAATTAAGCGGATTGAAACAATTTATTTTGAACTTGGGGCGGAGGCTCAGTAAGTTAAGGTCGAGGAGTACCAAACCTGTGGAAATATAATTGATTGAAGTCATAACTGTGACTCATATTCAGGATTCACTTAAGTGGTGAACAACATGTGAGTGAGTTTTTTAATATTTCTGATTCTTTTGAATTCATTGTTTGCAGTTAAAATTGAAAACACACCCACTGAAGATGATAATTGATATATTTGTTGGTAAGTTTGTGTCTACCGGTGTTTCTAAAAAGTTAAACGGACACGGAGCCAGCGTTTGGTGTTGAGAAATTCCAATCGACGCTGATCAATGGAAGTGGCGCTTACATTTTCTTCGTTCTCTTGTCTCCAGGGAAAAACGTTCCGACAGTACCCGCGTTTTGCCCCAAAACTCCAGTACTATGACTTTTAGAAGGTGTCAAATTAACCGATCACGGCTGATGTTACAAACGTGAGGCATAATAATGAATATTGTGACTGTTGTGTGATTGTTGCTATTAATGGGGCGAGGGTGGGTTTCCTTCATAGCACATTCCCCACGCATAGAGTTGCGAGGCAAACCTCACAAACTCATTCTTAAAGTTCTCAATGAGTAGCGAGGCAGTCCTCAATGACTCCACGCACTTTAATTCTATTGTATAATTTTAATTTTCGGTGACTTATTTTGTTTTCTGCCAAGGATTCGATGCTCGTTTAGCTCTAGCATTAATTCACCATCTTGAAGTCTGTTGAGGATTTGTAGGTCTTTTAACTGTATTTGTATAGGCTCTATTTTTCTAGCTCATGAAGTTCCTTTACCGGTGTCCACATGAGCTTGCATAGTGTCACCCACAGAGCATGAATTTGAACCTTTTGCAGCTTCTGAATGTTCGTTTTGCTCAGGTCACTTGTCATTACAAGATCGATACCGGGGACTGTGTTTTTTTTGTATCCTGCAGGCGATTTTTAATTATGTTTCGGGACGTAGTCTCGTAATGAGAATCCGCTCAAATATTTTTCCACACAGCTATAAGCAAACTAACTGGGCGGTAGTTAGAAGGGTTGGTAAGGTCTTTGTCGGGTTTAGGTATCATGACTCCTGTGGCCATTTTCCAGCATTTTGGGAAGTACCCACAGGAGAGACAGCAGTTCAGGAGTTGAGTAAGTCTGCGTAGAAGATGTTGCGACACCGTTTCAGTATTGTGTAAGAGACTTCGTCTTCACCGCGGGACGAAGATGTCTTGCTTTTTCTGATTATACCCATGACCTCATATACGCTTATTGGTTCGGTTAATTCATGACCGCCCCCTTCTCCTGGCCTTTGATCGAAGTTGGATTCATTGAAAATTGAGTTGTTATCTTGGACAAATTTATTTACCATTACCTTGAAATCGTTGTCGAATCTGTTCCCTTCTTAACTGTGGACAAGGGGGCGCGGTGGCACAGTTGGTAGAGATGCAGGCTGCAAGCCCTGGGGTCCTCGGTTCGAATCCCACCTGCGGCAACCGCGTTATGAACCGCATTATGTCCTTGGGCAAGACACTTCACCACCATTGCCCACGTCGGGCACGGTGACGCTGTGTACTAAGGAGTACTGCACGTCGATGGTGCACCTGTCTTCAACCAATGCTAACCCTGCTTGTGTGGAGTTGGTATGTTGGGGAGCTGACAGTTGCTCGCCGTTGCTCGGTGGTTCTCTCTGAGTACTCCGGCTTCCTCCACCCGTAAAACTGTCACGGTCATGGTTTGCCATTGTGCAGAAATATGTGACCTTAAACACCAATAAATAAATAACTGTGGACGATATGTTTTCTTTAGAAGTTGGGCAAAAGCGCCAGTAAGAATTTTAACTCTCTTCACTTTGATGTCAAAATATCTAAATTTCAAGTAGCCATTTTTTCCCATAATGCAACTGGGAATTCAACCAATTCAATCTTGTTTGACAGAGCTCAATGAGCTCTGTCAAACAAGATTGAATTGGTTAAATTTCTAGTTGCATTATGGGGAAAATTTGCACCCACAACTTTAGATTTTTCGATATCAGTGTGTAGGGGGTTAAATGTATCCCAGAACCTGTTAGGTTCTCTCAACCCATTTAGGTTTTCTCTTGCTTTTTCCATCTCACGCGATTGTCATTAGCTATGGCCCATTTTCACTTCTCCGTGCAGGCGATTATACGCTGTTTTGAGTTCTACTTTTTTATTTGATCATTCTCTGATTGGTAAGCCCGGAAGGCTTTTCTCTTTTTTTTTGTTCAATTATTTGAAGTGTTGAGTTATTCTGTTTATCCGCGGCTTTAAAGTTTGCTTGGGACAGATTTCATCTTGAGTACTGCTGTTAACCTCGTTAAGGTGGGTGCAGGCTTTTTCTAGTTCACGCTCATTTGAGGGGTCATTTGCATTCATTTTTACTACGACAATATTTGTGAAGATGTTTCAGTCAATTTTTGATATGTTTCTCCTGTTCATGGGAGGATGCCTTGTGGGGCACGTATTACATTTCAGAGAGGCGTGAACAGGCAGTTGATCACTGCCTAGATCATTGTCCTCTACAAATATGTTTCGCATTTGGCTGGCTAGTAATTTGCTGGTGATAATAAGGTCTAGGAAATATGATTGGTGGAGTGGGTTGTTGCTTATGTATGTTACGTCGTGATTGATATTTACCACGAATAGATCGAGTTCTTCAATGATGTTGAAAAGGGCGTCACCATTAGGCTCAGTTTTTTTTACAACCGAATACCTTGTGTTTGGAATTGAAGTCTCCCAAGAGTATGCAATGTTTGTATTTTCTTGTAAAGAATTCAAATACTTTACTGCCTACTGTTATTTGCGGTTTGTTATAATATGAGAAAACGGCCACATATTTGTGTTCCAGTTCAGTTTCAGCTACAATCACTTCAGCATTGAGGTGGTCGTTTGGTATTGTTTTATATTTAATCTCATGCCTTATTACCAGAGTTACCCCGCCTCCTTTTTTGGGCGGGGCGATCTTTTCTAATAATGCCGAACCCACTTAACGAGAATTCTTTGTTTGGCTTTAGCCATGTTTCGCTAATTCCAATTATGTCCATTTTTTTAAAAATAGTTGGACATTTGCGAGTTTGTCTGATTAACGCTTCGAGCGTTCCACTGGACTAATTTTAATTTATCCATGAATGGTTTATAAATAGCTTTAAAAATTTTATTTACAATTTGTAATATTGTTACCTAAATATATTTTGTTAATGGCTGATTCTGCTTACTAAACTGTTATAACTTCAGGCCTGGCATTCTGAAAAATGCAGGAGGGCAAAAAATCGCTCTTCTCAATCAGCTTAGGAGAGCAATTAGCTTTACACAGCATTTTAAGTATCCAGTTGAACGAACTCATTGAAACTGAAACCAACAGACTACATCAGGGATTTTATTAACTTTACTAAGGTAAAGCGAAATCTCTTAGACATCTAGATGTCTCACTCAACAACCGAATACACACTTGGCAAGACCTGTGTGTGTGCCCAGACCTGTTGTCCAAGAAAGTCATACGCCTACCACTACTACCTTCAACCCCCCTTGGGGGGTTGAAGGTGGTAATGGTAGGCGTATGACTTTCTTGGACAACAGGTCTGCTTGAATCTACAGTCACATCCTGGTGCAAGTGCTTCAAGTGACAGGATAGTAGTAATGGTAGTATATTAACAGTGTCAATATTCCTTGAATAATTACCCCTCAAACTGTGATGTCAGTTGTTGAACTTGAAACTGACAGAAAAAAAATATTGCTGTGACCCATTTTGCTTCAAATGATTGCAACTGTGTTTGGGTATGGTTGCAGCCATTACCTTTTACCACTAAACCACTTTCTGAGCATAATACATGTAATCTCAATCATCCCAGACCAAAATATTTAGGAGGGCAGTTTTTCGCTCTCCTTAATTCTTTCAGGAGGGCAGTAAGGAGAGCTAAAATATCGCTCTCCTGAAATTGCCAAGCCTGTAACGGCTGAACATATAAATTACAATGGCGCTAATACGCGGACAGATTGACCAAACTGGTATGACAGTTTAACAATTTAGAATATTAAATTTCGTTGGCGCTAATAAGCTGCCGTACTTCCACAGGAAGATATATCTAAGCAATATATCAGGGATGTTTCGTGCCCTATTGGGGGATCCCGGAAGAAGACCCCAGAAGTTACGTCAATGTCACGTGACCTAGTGGCGCCATGTTGTGTTGCTTTTTTTTAAACATAATTTTAAACGTTAAAATTGACTTTATTTGGAAAAAGGTGGGACGTTGAAAGCGAAAAATTTAACTTCTGCATTATTTTTTAATGGGAAGAGGTGTGAAAAACTCCATGAATTGGATTTACTCCTATTAAGTTGAACACAGCTTCTAAACACACCCCTTCGCTATTAGATGATTTTGGGTCACATAGCAACCATGTGATACAATAGAAACTAAGACGGTGGCCTCCAATATTCAAAATGGACGAAGGGAACACGTATCACCCTAACAACACGCACTGCACATGCGCACCAAGACCATGTATCACTATTATAACTACGTCACTACGAGGCTACCATGAGTCCATGACAATCAAACATGGCGCCACTGGGTCACGTGACTATGCCGTCACATGAGATCCACCACATGAGATTCATAAGATGGGTCAAAATGAAATATTAATAGGGCTGCGTCTATTATATTGAAAAAAGTATATCATGTACCATCCGCCCCACCCCCTCCCACCCCCCGTCTTATAGATCTCATCTGATAGATCTCATGTACCGTCATATCACACGACCCAGTGGCACCATGTTGTGTTGTCATGGTAAAACACCCATAATTCATATTCAAACCAAGGTCAAATTTAGTCATGTAACAGGTAAATTTGTTTACCCGAGGTCGTGGTCTTCACATGCACATATCTCAGTAATGCCCCAACCCCTAATGACAAACATTGGTGCAAATTATAGCATTTTGAATAAGCTTTCAGAAAATCATAACTATCAAAATTCCCTAATCCCCAAAACACTTCTCTTGGATCACATCCTCCAATCTCCCATACAGGACTTTACAGAATACTTTCCCAATGTTGCTACTTACAAATTTCTCGATAGTTAACCAATAGTCCTTATCCTCTCTTTTTTGTATAAATGTAACCTTGCTTTCTCTCCAATCTTTTGGATCCTTTTGTTTTTCTATGGTTAAATTAAATAGGGCCGTAAGGCTTTTACATGGCTCCTCTCCCCCATTTTTAGGAACTGCACTGTTAAAAAATTCCGTAGTTTTTACGGGACTTTTTACTGGTCTCCCTGCTGCCAGCACTTTTTGCCGTAATTTTCACGGAACTTTTGTTAACACTATAAAATGTAAACATACACATCACTTTGAAATAATTATACAGTATCCCCACCCTTGCCGCTATTCCACTGGAGGTGTAAGAAAATAATAATGTGGAATTTAGTTACAGAAATAATTGAATTAGTGGGCTGTCTGTGTGATATGCACTCTTAACTGGTTGATGTTTGCTTATATTTCATGGTCAGTTATAAGTTAACTGTATTTTGTTATTATAAATTTATTTTATTTTATTAAAAATTATTGGAGAGTGCCTATAGGCACTCTCCAACAATTTTTAATAAAATAAATTTATAAGAACTATTTTTTTATATCCAAAAATCTTAATCAGTCCAACAGTTAACAAAAGTTCACTCAAAATTACGGCAAAAGGTGCTGGCAGCAGGGAGACCAGCAAAATGTGCCGCAAACACTACAGAATTTTTTAACAGTGTGGTCAGGAATTTCATCCACCCCCGCTTTTCCTTTCCATAGTTTGCAGACTACTTTTCATACCTCTTCTATTTTTATTTCGCTGCAAGCGACGTTCGATGAATTTTCCTCGACTTCATTGTGGCATTCCGGTGAGTTTCTCAAGCCCATCGCTTATCGTATACCCTTTCCCAGTGCTTGACTAGTTCTGATGCGATTTGGTCTTGATTGTCTGTATTTCCGCCCTCTACTTTAACCCTTTACTCAACGTAACGACCAAAACCGCCCAGCGCTATTCACAAAAATCGCCAATCAATTTTCATTATTTTTTCATTTTTTGTCTCAAAAACATAGGTTATGACCCCTCCTTGGAACAAGCTCGACCTGTCTCAAAAACATTGGTTATGACTCCTCATTGGAACGAGGATTTCAAAGTTTCAGCAATGATCAGACATCATGTCATTTTACAATACACGAAATAGAGGAAAATAACGCAACCACCCCCACCCTCCATCGCCCCAGGATTTTACTTCAACATTTAATAGATCATAAAATTTTGGGGATTTTAGGAATGATCGTTTCTTTTTGTCTATTTTGTCTATTTCTTGAGTTATGAACCCCCCAAAAAACAAAGTCCAAACTGCGTAAATGTGCGTAGCCCATTTACGCGATTATTGGACTTTGTTTTTTGGGGTTCATAACTCAAGAAATAGACAAAAAAGAAACGATCATTCCTTATAATTAAACGTTCGCGACCCAAATAAATAAATAGTGTTAGTCGTCCTCTACTTCAGCGAACAAAGACTTAAAAACTAAAACTGGTAGACATATTATTTTTCTGGCATAAAAGAGGGCGCATATTATTGAAATGCAGGTAGCAATTGACACACTTTCCAAGTCAAATGCACTTATGTCATTAAATTTTTTATTGACCAATGAATTACGTAATGCAAAGAAAACGTCATAAGCCACGCCTCCCTCAAATTTCATTCAAACTGTTCACTTCACGTAAAAGTTACGTTCCGTGGTAGGTGGAAGGAGGCCATCTGTACTACATTGTATTTTGGTTTTGACCGTTTCCCGAGAACTGAAAAACACAGTTCGTAAAAGTGGAGTTAGATATAAAACCAGATGACATGAAATTAGTTGAATTCATTTATTCTATTTAGATTCTGTGTCACATCTAACTGGATATTGTAGTGGTATGTACTATATTTATTATTATTGTATTTATTATACGGCAGTAGAAAACTTAATATCAATCAATAAATTTGTCAATTTTACAAGTAAACCTTGTACTTTATTAGATAACGACTATAGTCGGCAACTCTTTGATCACAAGGTAGTTCACACCTTACTCCAAAACAATGCCAACCGGCTAAGTGAGACGACCCCATTTAAATATTTTATAAATAATTTCATGGTGATAAATTAGTAATATAAATTTATTTTTATTTTCCACATTTAGAACGTGCCAGTGTTCTAACTTCTATTGGTTTGACACCATGGAGCAACTCCGAAGACTGGTATTTTAGGGGCGTGGCTGGGGCGGACCTAATTGTGTTTTTTCGGTTCATTGAGTTATGAAAAGAAAAAAAACAGAACCGTGTTAGCCAATCGTTTTATCTGAAAACGCATGAACCGAAAAAAGTTTAATTATTGCATAATACTGTTTTACTGCAGGTGAGAATTTATCATCTTCCAACTTCAACCATTTTCGATTTTGATTCTCCAATGTAGGTGTGTTCTTTAATTTTAGGATAAGTGTTCAACCGATGATCGGAACCGGCCACCACAATCGGCCGATTGTGGGCAATCGGATGACAACGGCAACGGCTCCTGGAACATCGGTTCAACAGATTATTGCCAAGCAGTCTGTGATGATTCATTAACCGCATTTTATTATCTTCTGCAATTGTTCAATTCGTCGCCTGAGTGCTAGAATGTTCTATGTCCCCTATGGGACATAGAACATTCTAACACTCAGCCGGCGAATTGTTAATGTAAAATGATGTCAATGATACCATTCAATAAAGTTGAGAAACAACCACAATGTGTATTATTATCTCTTTAGAGGACCCTTTACGGGACATACAAGTTAAACGACATGTAAACCTTACAATTTGAGCGTATTTGCGACAAAAGCCAAAAAGTGAAGGCTGCACTCTAGTGACTCAGGTCGCAGTAAATGACCAGTCACGCGCACTTGGGCGGTATAGTGTGCGCGACTGGTAATTTTACTGCGACCTGAGTCAACAAAGTTTAACACTGTGAAAAATGTTCAGTTTAATATAGTTCTTTCGAGCCTCGACTTGTCCAGTCGTGTACGGTATTACAATCGGAATCGGCATCGAAATCGGCCGATTGTGAGCTCTAATAACCGGTAATCGGCCAGCGGCCATTTTGGGTAATCGGTTGAACACTATTTAGGATTCAAATAGTGTGGGGAACTATATCTTTTTTATGTTTTAGTTCTTTCCCTCCACGCTTTCACTCTCCACATCAAGCATTATTCTTCTGCCTCCTCTCTCCCCGTCTCCTTATTGAGTCCACAACCACTTTCCAACCACCCACCACATCACCACCGTAAGTAACCTTCATCGGGGTGCCCCAGCTGTACAGCCTTCCCCTGCCTCCTCACAGCTCCGCAATTTCCCGCTTGAACCCAATGCACTTCTCCAAAACTATCCCTGCAATTCCCACATACACCACTGCTGTCCATTGGTCGACCACCCCCATTCCTCATATTACACTATCTGCAAGCCTCTGCCTCCTCTACCTGCAAATCCCGACCAGTCCGACCCTTGAACTCCTCTGTTAACCATACTTAAATAACATAGTATACAGGTTTTTCATTCGCACAAATATTATGCAAATTTGCCTGCCATCTTAGTTTATTTTAGAATGGTTAATTTGCGTGCATGTTTGTTCGACATCTTCTCCTTCTCCTTCTCACCCTGGCACATGAGTGTATGTATAATTGCCAATAAGTGGTTGAATTTCATGTCCTTTCAATAAAACAAAGAAAATAATGGCACCCTCTCTACCCAAAATGTTGACCTGTATGTTTGTTTTATTTTAACCCTTTACCCAACGGTGGTACAGCAGCTATAAGGAAAAAACAATAAAAATTGACTGGATTGGTTACGTGAAATAATTCATGAGCTTATAATATTGGGATTATTGCCTCCTGATTGTACCACCTTCAATCAGGTCGGATAATTTTTTATGGTTCTTTAAAAACTTCCTATGATTGCGAGAAGTATGTGCAGTGTCAGCCTGGTGAACTGGGTGAGTCTGGGTAGCTTTTTCATCAAACAAATCTAACGCTGCTAAATAAGTTGCACTGTCGGGGTCAGTAGTTATATTCTCTACTTCTATATTACTTTCACCCTTCAAGTCTAACAGTGCCTCTCTTGCCCATGTTCGCTCATCTCCTTTGTTTTTCTGAAATGGAATGGTTGCAAAATACTTCTCAGAGCTGAACTAATGACCTGACTTTAGATGCTTGCTTTTACGGCAGAGTTTATTACGTACCTCTGAGCCAAAGACATCATGACTTGATGTCACACTTTTGGCCATTGTATATATGACAGGGGCAGCGGAACGATTTTCAAAGTGTGTGTGTGTGGGGGGGGGGGGGGGGGGGCTGGATCGGGCGATGGATGGTCGTCGGTATGAAAATTTTAAATTTCAGGGTCCCAAAACCTCTGATTCCATGCATCTGACTGGATATTTTGAGATTTTTCAGGAGATATATTTGAAAGATTTCACACTTATAGAGCCATTAAAAAACGTCATATATACAGATGAGGTCTATTTATCAGCTTTGGTCGTAACGACCAAAGCTGATAAACAGACCTCACCTGTATGCTTTACCAGACGTTTACAGCAATTATACTGTCTGTGGATTATCTTGTCTGGGGTGGATTTGGTACATGTATGTCTGTAAGATTACGATTTATTAAAGTTAAACGATTTATTAACAGACGGTATACATTTTAGCATTTGCTGCCATTTACTGGAAAAAAATGATCCGAAATCCATCGAAACTGAACCAGTACGAGAGAAACATAGCTGGCGAAAATATGGGAGAGGCTCTGGATCCGCCCCTTGTTTCACCAGTCATTGGTTGTATTAAAATATATGCATACAAAAAACATGGCCCGGCCAAAAAAGTGGAGGGGCTGAAGCCCACCAGCTCCCCTCCGGTTCCGCCACCCCTGTATGACCTGCGTTGCAGGCTGAAATGGAGTTTTTCCTACCATGGAGTAGAGATTGTTGTTTTAAAGGTCATCTGTCTGTAAATTTATAATATTGGGATTTTTGCCTCCTCTATTTTTCTGTTTTTCAATTAACTCTGTTCTTGGCGATTTCAGATCGCTTTTATTCAATTCTACGATTTTGGATAGAACCTTATTTGAACTTTCTGTACACCAGAAGTTGAGGGAGCTGGCATAATGACATTTAAACAGAAACGTCTCAGTCATGCGGCAGCTATTGGTGTTTTACTGAGACCCACAGTTAAGCCGATATTGGGTTTTGCTGCTAATTGCCCTCTTTTCCCTGTTCTTACTTCATCATAAAGAGAGAAAAAAATTGATTCTTAGTTACAGCCTGTACATATCGTTTGTTCTCTGCAGCCAAGACCCCGAATTTGCTCTGATGACATATCCCAGAGTAGGAAGCCACGGCAGATTGGGGAAGATGCCTTGTGGTCTTCAAATGTAGCATTCCACATTACAGCGTTTCGCTCAACTTGCACTGTTCTGTAAGACTGTGCCTCCCGTTTCCATACCGCATTTTCCCTCGCGCGCTCAGTAATAGAGCTGTAGGTTTTTAAATTTCTTGTTCGGTTTCGGTTTTGGTTTTTCAGGTGGAGTAAAACCTCGGTTCGGTTTTCGGTTTGTTCATGAGGCCAAGTAAAATTCAATGGTAGTGAAATTGAGTGAAACTCAATGAATGCCCGAAATAAGCTATAATACATGAAGAATCAGGAAGGCCAATATAATAATTACCTGAATATACAGAACTTTTATTGTGTTTGGCCATTTTTCGAGGTCTGACACCTACACGCAACTTGAGGAAAGCTGCAAACACAACTAAACTGAAATGTCGGAAATTCACAGAATGTAGCCTTCCCATAGTAATGAGAGTACCCAGACACTGCCATTGGCAGTGTCTGGGTACTCTCACTACTCTGGGATGGCTACATTCTGTGAATTTCTGCAGCAAGAGAGTATTTAATAAAAAACGAAAAACCTTAGATTACGGGATGTCGACGGTTTCGGTTTCGTTTTTTAAAAAAAACTAAACACCTCGGTTCAGTTTCGGTTAACCTACAGCTCTAGTTCATGGAAGGGCAGAAGTACAGTTAAAACTAGAAGTCCTGTCATGAACTGTGCGCTTATCTAGGCTTAAGAATTGCTCGCAATTGCCGTATCGAATGGCATCTAATTAATTATTGTCAGTAAACTCCTTGCTCCCCCACCTTCCCACCCCAATTCACTGCCCAGAAGGAAGTATTTCCATTTATCTTTTCCTACACTTGACTACCTCTTCTCTGATATTATTAACTTCTTCTTTATTACTTTCCAAATTGGAAATTAAAAAAAAAAATATTTAAAATAATAAATTTTGATATCGTCTACATTGGGTAAAGGGATCAAGAATATTTCCAGGCCTGAAACTAGGATCTCAAAAATATTCGACATGGTGGGCGAGAGTGATTTACTGGGATTTCCGGGTTTGATTATAAACGATAACTTCACAAGTGAATTATGCAATCATCAATTGGGTCATGTATCCATGCGCGCAAACGAAGACGCTTTGCCGTGTGTGTAATGGGGACTTCATTGTTTTTTGTTTTTTTTTAACCCTTTACCTAATATGAAAAACAGACGATACTTGCAAAATAATTCTTGAATAGCTATTATTTTCATTTTTTGTCTCAAAAACATAGGTTATGACCCCCTCATTAGAACGAGATCATGGAACTCGTTCCAACGAGGGGTCATAACCTATGTTGTGGAATCCAACCTTACTGAATCGGATAGGAATCCCATTTTACGGAATCCTTTTTTAAGAATCCCTTTTTAGAAAACATCTGTGGCTATGGAATCGCTTTTTGGTCGTAAATGCCTATGTGCCAGTACACAAGGTGTCACCTTGTGCATTTTCACATAAGCACATCCAGCATGTGCTTATGTGCTAGTGCACAATGTGTCACGTTGTGCTTTTTCACATAAGCACATATGTACTAGGGCACATATCGGAACATCCAGCATGTGCCTTTGTGCTAGTGCACAATGTGTCACATTGTGCCTTTTCACATAAACACAGATGACAAAAAAGGTATTCTCCATAAGGTTATTCCCGATAGGTATCCTCGAATAATACAATATCAGGTTATAGGTGTCCTCAAATACCCGATAGGTATCCTCAAATACCCGTATGTGCCTATGTGCTATTGCACAATGTGTCAAATTGTGCATTTTCACATAAGCACATATGACAAAAAAGGGATTCTCCATAAGGTATTCCCGATAGGTATCCTCAAATAATACAATACCAGGTTATAGGTATCCTCAAATACCCGTATGTGCCTATGTGCTAGGGCACAATGTGTCACATTGTGCCTTTTCACATAAGCACATATAGGCACATCCAGCATATGCCTATGTGCTAGTGCACAATGTGTCACATTGTGCATTTTCACATAAGCACATATGACAAAAAAGGGATTCTCCAGAAGGTATCCTCAAATAATACAATACCAGGTCTTAGGCACCCTTTTTTCTGAAATGAGGCTAAGAGTCGTATGTGCGAGTCACTCGAACGAGCAATTGCTCTATAGCACATTTGCTCGATGGGCTTCGAGTCGTTCGAGCAATGACTTTTCAGCAGCTTCTCGTAGTTTATTGGCTTTGGGTATGATGATCCCGACGAATGGAATGGTTTAACGCGCCGAAGGCGCGCAGGGACGGTATGGGGAACAAGCCCCTTTCGACCCTCAGTGACTGTAAATGACTAATTTCCACATGTCTACTCGTGTTGAAGGAGGAACAGGTTCAGGTACTCGGCAGGTGTCACCGGTTGAGGCGTGATGGTCTCTTTGACTGATGTCGGTTGAACCCTCGGGTGAGGACCAGTATGAGAGGTTGGGTCCTCTCACAAAGGTACTACCTCTCCCCGAGGGTGCAGTCGATCTGGATTTTCTTGGCAAGTATAGTCTGCCATTTCGGAGATGATATTGAGTGATGGCCATCACTGGCAAGTATAATCTGCCTCAGGCTGTCTCTGTTTGGTAGGACGTCTTTGAAGGAAACAACAACGACCCCTTTCGGGGACCACCAGAAAGAAGACCCGAACTTCCCTGGTGCGGGGGCAGGCCTGCATTGTAATCCTATTGGGTTGGGACAAGAGAAGCGCAATGCGCCTACAAAAAGGGGCAGGGGCGGGAAGCAGGACCAAAGCTCGCCTCCCTTAAAGTGGTCGACCACTTTTAGGGATGGAGTGGAGGATGTTCAGGAACCATGGGGGTTACCGTTTCTATAACGGTTAGACTGTCCATAGCGGTTATTGGGGTGCTGGTCAAAAAGCATCTTCTGTGTACCTGCTTAAAAGAAGAAGGCAGAATTAGTTTTCATTAGAATATGTAAAAATAAAAAAAAGATAAAAGTAGCACATTATGTTTTAATTTGTGATCTAATCTTCAGCTGAGTCGGTGAAGGCAGCCCTTTCTGGTAGAAGGCGACAGTTAAGTTGTTAATCTGCCTGTTAGCTCACCTTCTTAGGCTGAGAGTGAGTTTGTAGCGGGAGGGTAACAGGTTTAGACACTAAACCACACCCGAGGGTGTTTCTGTTATGCCCTTCGCTGGTTTCGACCATATTTAGATTAGTTTGAGTTTATTTGGAGGTGTCTGGTATCGCGAGCGTTTTATGTGGGCTGAGCTTCCTCGGCTGGAAATGAGATTGCAGCTGGAGGGTAACAGGTTTAGCACACTAAACCACACCTGAGGGTGTTTCTCTCCTGTTGTACCCTTCGCTTGTTGCGACCTTATTTAGGTTAGTCTGAGATTATATGGAGGTGCCGGGGATCGCGAGCGTTTAATGTGGACTTTTTTTTTCTCGAGCGGTCTTAGTTTTGATCGGAATTTTTGGGCTTTTGTCGGCTTTCGCAGATGGCTCCAAGTTCGGAGATTAGATCACTGTCGGCTAGCCGGTCATGATTTTTCGCGGCTAGGGTGGCTAGGCGGTCTTTGATGGTGGGGATATCTGTCGTGAAGTGTTTTGATGAGTGTGTCCCATGGGGCGCGGAGGGCGACTCTAAACGCGTGATTTTGGACCTTCAATCAAGCAATCTGATTGGTTAGTTATAATCTATATAAATGATCTAGATAAATGAAACAGCAAGAGTACTCGGAATAGGGTCAGAACTAACAAGAACAGACAAGAACAGCTAAATATAGTAATAATAAGCAAAGTTGTCCCCACTGAAGGGCTCTCTACTCTACTGGAGTATACTCCACGAGAAAGGAACATGCCTAGGTAGATGAAAACTATTGTAGATATAGATAGAAGCAGAGAATTCTGAAAGAATTCGAAACAGTAAAAACTTGTCGGGTTGTTTGTGGTAATTCTACGAATCGAGAAATTACTCCTATACAAAGAAACACACCCATCGAACATACCCCTGTCCTATTATAAGACTTTGGGTAACATAGCAACCACATGCTACCATAGAAACCAAGATGGCGGCCTCCAGTATACAAAAGGGACGACGGAAACACGCATTACCCTAACAACACGCACTGCGCATGCGCACGAACACCACGCATCACTATGGTGATGACGCCACAAGATGGCCGCTCACGCGGGTTACCATGACAACCAAATATGGCGCCACTGGGTCACGTGACTATGATGTCACATATGAGATTCCCCATGAGACCCCCCCAACCGGGTAAGTTTCATCGCTCTCCTACTACTGATAACTGTTCAATAACTAAAGCCGCAGACTTAGAGAAAAAAATCCAATTAGCTGCCGCAAGAATAATTACTGGCGCCACCACAAGTGCCAGCAAATCCTCACTTTATACTGAAACATGTTGGGACAATCCCTGGAAAGACGCCGGAAGCACAAACTTACTTCTCCAATTCTCCAAATGTATCATCAGCTTACACCCCAATACATCTCCAACAAGGTGCCACCCATAACATCATCCATCAGTCAAGGCCATTATCTTCTATCCAATCGAAATCATCGCATTCCGCTATGTCACACAAATATGTACCAGGCTTCCTTCGTCCCATCTGTTAGCAACCAATGGAATAGCTTACATATCCCGGTAAGAAATAACTCCCCCATTAGGCATTTTAAGAGTTTCTTAAATAGTGGCTGCCGACGTCCACCCTCAATTTACAGTGGAGCCAAATCCCGACCAGCTCAAATATACCATTGTAGATTAAGGTTGCGTTGTTGTCGAAGTAACGCCCACTTATTCAATAATCACCTCTCAGCCTCTCCCTTCTGTTAGTTCAACATCGTTCTTTCTATGCTTCTCTTTGGTTCGGAAAGATTGAACAACTCAGAAAACTCCGAAGTTTTCAGAGCAGTCCAAGACTACATATTACTGAGTGGACGCTTCCAACGAACATCACCGATTATATAACAAACTAATGCTTGATTAAATTTAGTCATTATTTCTGTGATGTATTAAGTGACGTTCCAGGTCTTATATCCGTGGCCCATCCAACCTGACAACAGATGCGGTCGTTGCTATTCTTCTTTAACATGTGTCAGATTCGGTGGTTATACTTTTTGGAAAAAGTCGAAGTTAAATCCCAGCTGGCACACTTGGCTCGGCGTTTGGGTGCCCTACGGGTCACAATTACTGTTGTCGTAATGCCTCATCAATGTGGTCTGTGACTGGTGGTGCCACCTTAACGTTGCGCCGAGGATGTGTGTTATGATCTAATGGGTGGATTAAACCAGTTAACAAACAATAGACATACAGACTGCGCTCGTACAAGTTGTATTTGTTCCAATGGAAACGTTTTGTGTTCAAGTATTATTTACCTTCAGGTTCGCTATCTCATTCCTTTTCTTCTCTCTCTCTCTCTCTCTCTCTCTCTCTCTCTCATGTTCCATCTTCCATTTTTTCTCGCATATATACTGAAGTTTAAACAATATTAGATGCATCGTATGGCAAAATCTTTCAATTGCGTATGTACTCTGTTTACCTAAGGAGACGGCTCAAAATAAGCTATTAGCTTCCTACCGAATCCCGACTACAAATCTGTCGTTTCGATCATTTATCTTAATAATAATACACACTTTGTCAATTGCCGTTATGTACAGTCATTTTGCTTTTGTATTTGACCTTCACTGTTGCATGTATAATACCAGTTTTTGATTAATAAATATTGTTTAAACAAAATGGACTGTTTTAGGGCTTTATAATGCCATGATGAATGGTGTTTTTGGGCTTTGTAATGCCATGATGAATGGTGTTTTTACGCTTTGTAATGCCATGATGAATGGTATTTTGGGGCTTTGTAATGCCATGATGAATGGTGTTTTGGGGCTCTGTAATGCCATGATGAATGGTGTTTTTTGGCTTCGTAATGCCACGATGAATGGTGTTTTTTGGGCTTAGTAATGCGATGATGAATGGTGTTTTGGGGCTTTGTAATGCCATGATGAATGGAGTTTTGGGGCTTTGTAATGCCATGATGAATGGTGTTTTGGGGATTTGTAATGCCGTGATGAATGGTGTTTTTGGGCTTTGTAATGCCATGATGAATGGCGTTTTGGGGCTTTGTAATGTCATGATGAATGGCGTTTTTGGGCTTTGTAATGCCATGATAAATGGTGTTTTGGGGTTTTGTGATGCCATGGTGAATGGTATTTTTGGGCTTTGTAATGCCATGATGAATGGTATTTTTGGGCTTCGTAATGCCATGATGAATGGTGTTTTGGGGCTTTGTAATGCCATGATGAATGGTGTTTTGGGGCTTTGTAATGCGATAATGAATGGTGTTTTTGAGCTTTGGAATGCCATGATGAATGGTGTTTTGGGGCTTTGTAATGCCATGATGAATGTTGTTTTGGGGCTTTGTAATGTCATGATGAATGGTGTTTTGGGGCTTTGTAATGCCATGATGAATGGTGTTTTTTGGCTTCGTAATGCCACGATGAATGGTGTTTTTTTGGCTTAGTAATGCGATGATGAATGGTGTTCTGGGGCTTTGTAATGCCATGATGAATGGAGTTTTGGGGCTTTGTAATGCCATGATGAATGGTGTTTTGGGGATTTGTAATGCCGTGATAAATGGTGTTTTTGGGCTTTGTAATGCCATGATGAATGGCATTTTGGGGCTTTGTAATGCCATCATTAATGGCGTTTTGGGGCTTTCTAATGCCATGATTAATGGCGTTTTGGGGCTTTGTAATGCCATGATAAATGGTGTTTTGGGGCTTTGTAATGCCATGGTGAATGGTGTTTTTTGGGCTTTGTAATGCCATGATGAATGGTATTTTTTGGGCTTCGTAATGCAATGATGAATGGTGTTTTGGGGCTTTGTAATGCCACGATGAATGGTGTTTTGGGGCTTTGTAATGCGATAATGAATGGTGTTTTTGAGCTTTGTAATGCCATGATGAATGGTGTTTTGGGGCTTTGTAATGCCATGATGAATGTTGTTTTGGGGCTTTGTAATGCCATGATGAATGGTGTTTTGGGGCTTTGTAATGCGATAATGAATGGTGTTTTTGAGCTTTGTAATGCCATGATGAATGGTGTTTTGAGGCTTTGTAATGCCATGATGAATGGTGTTTTGGGGCTTTGTAATGCCATGATGAATGGTGTTTTTGAGCTTTGTAATGCCACGATGAATGGTGTTTTGGGGCTTTGTAATGCCACGATGAATGGTGTTTTGGGGCTTTGTAATGCCATGATGAATGGTGTTTTGGGGCTTTGTAATGCCATGATGAATGGTGTTTTTGAGCTTTGTAATGCCATAATGAATGGTGTTTTTGAGCTTTGTAATGCCATGATGAATGGTGTTTTGGGGCTTTGTAATGCCATGATGAATGTTGTTAGAATGAAACTCCCTTTGAAGATGAGATGACGTGATCGAATCAACGAATCAGGTGTAAAAAAAACAGTAAAACAACAAAATCTTAATCTTCCACGTTTTTATATTTACCAATCGAAAACTCTTGGAATACATGGGGGAACTTTTATAATTATAAAACAGGGTTTTTTTGTGCGCACGGATTACCAATTCGTGCGCACGGATTACAAAACAATGACCATGTCACTTCCCAGGCTCCATATATTTCAAATCAAACAAACTCTAAGAATCTGCCAAGTTCATTTCTTGAAGGTCTCAAGTTCAGGTAACACTTTACCTAACATATCGACCAAAACGGCCAGAAAATTAACCAGAATAAGCCTACCACAGTCTAAAATATCTCGGATGATACTCAATAAAACCATACCAATATGAATGCCATTAGAACCAACTTTTCGAGCTGTCTCTAATGATATCCATATTGGCATGGTTCTATCGAAAATTGTGAAATTTGTTTTCGAAAAATGTGAAATTTAATTTTTTTTTTTAAAATAAAAATACTGTATTAGTGTTAACCCATTCAAACATATGTGCGAATTTATATATACATCTGCACCTCTTCGGAATGCTGCATTTTAATGAGAGTACCTGGGTTTGATGAAAGGAACATACCTCAGTTGAAACTTCTAAAACTGTCGTTGGACTTTCTAGTCGGAATGCTATGCAAACATGGTTTGCATAGCATATCACTTCGGTTAAAAGATGATTAGGCATTCACACTGAAAATACTACACCTAGTTGACTTATTGCAGTGATGATTTCAACATAATCTTTGAGCGTGTCTCTTTATCTGAGGGGACGCAAATTAGATTTTTTGTCAAACATTAAAAACGAAATAACACAGATTAATACGAAAACATTGCAATCATATGTTGAATATTAATGTGCATTTGATATAGCTCATACTTAGGTGCTTATTAGATGTTTTAGGACTAGTAAATTACTTGCAGTCTCTCTGCGAAAAGTGAGACCGCAAGTTTAAATTAAAGTGGCGCTATATATTAGAAACGAAATGTCATGGGTCGAAGTTAGGATGTATATTGGGTAACTCTCAAAGACTGGATCGCTACATCGAGTCCGGTTAGTCCTTGGATGGGTGACCGTCTGAGCGATCGATTCGGACTTCCGGTTTGTGTCCTTGGACAAGACACTTAACCCCGATTGTCCACATGGGGGGCACGATGACGCCGTGTACAAAGGCGTACTGCACGTCGATGGTGCGCATGTCTTCAACCAATCTAATCCTGTCTGTGCTTCAGTGCGGATTTACGATGTTGGGTAGCTGGCAGCTGCTCGTCGTTCCTCGATGGCTCTCTCCCGGTATTCCGGCTTCCTCCACAAGTAAAACCCTCAATGACACGTTGTGACCTTGGCTGTTAAAGTGTCGTTAAACCTAAATAAATAAATAAATAAATAAATAAATAAATAAATAAATAAATAAATAAATAAATAAATCACTTTTTGGCCTATTATGGGTCTCTAGCTCTTGTAGATTATTTGTGGTTTGTCTCTATTTACGAAAATGTAGTTACGAAAATGTAAGGCTGTAAATCTGTTATCGTGTTAACCATTAAAAATAAATTCTATGAGTTAAAGATAAAACATTGTTACTAAACTTCGTGTATATATTGAGTATACCCCAAGGCCTAGATGGTGTTTGTTTGGGGTCTCTTATCCCTATACTTCGCTTGCAGTCTCTGACGATCACTTATCGTCGCTTTTCCTACTTGCGGTCTCACTCTAGTGAGATCGTGTCGAAGAGGTACAGCCAAGTTTCGCTATAGACACATCGTCCCTTGAGTTCCAATGTGTTCTATGTGCCGACTGGCACATAGAACACATTGGAACTCAGGGGACGACATAGTGACATTAGATTCGCAAGGGTGGGAAAGTTGTGACAAAAATGGTTTTAATGAGAGTTCCGGAGTTAGATGAAAGGAACATACCCCAGTTGAAACTTCTAAAAATGTAGTTGGACTTTCTAGTCGGAATGCCATGAAAACATGGTTTCGAAATACTAAGTGACGCCATGAATGCAGAAAAAATTTATTTAGCGCGCATGCGCGCGTAATATTTGGAACGTTTTTTGACAGTTCGTGGTGGCTTCAATTGATCGGAGAAAAAATGGGCGTTTGCAAAATTCTGAAACGAATATTTGTAATTCCCGTATGTTTCAAATCAAACAAACTCTAAGAATCTGCCAAGTTCATTTCTTGAAGGTCTCAAGTTCAGGTAACCCTTTACCTAACATAGCGACCAAAACGGCCAGAACATTAACCAGAATAAGGCTACCACAGTCTAAAATATCTAGGATGACACTCAATAAAACCGCACCAATAAGGATGTCATTAGAACCAGCTCTTCGAACTGTCTCTAATGATATCCATATTGGCACGGTTCTATCGAAAATTGTGAAATTTGTTTTCGAAAAATGTGAAATTTAATTTTTTTTTTAAATAAAAATACTGCATTAGTGTTTACCCATTCAAATATATATACATCTGCACCTCTTCGGAATGCTGCATTTTAATGAGAGTACCTGGGTTTGATGAAAGGAGCATACCCCAGTTGAAACTTCTAAAACTGTCGTTGGACTTTCTAGTCGGAATTCTATGCAAATATGGTTTGCATAGCTTATCACTTCGGTTAAAAGATGATTAGGCATTCACACTGAAAATACTGCAGTTAGTTGATTTATTGCAGTGATGATTTCAACATAATCTTTGAGCGTGTCTCTTTATCTGAGGGGACGTAAATTAGATTTTTTGTCAAACATTAAAAACGAAATAACACAGATTAATATGAAAACATTGCAATCATCTGTAGAATATTAATGTGCATTTGATATAGCTCATACACAGGCGCTTATTAGATGTTTTAGGACTAGTAAATTACTTGCTGTCTCTCTGCGAAAGGTGAGACCGCAAGTTTAAATTAAAGTGGCGCTATATATTAGAAACGAAATATCATGGGTCGAAATTAGGATGTATATTGGGTAACCCTCAAAGACTGGATCGCAACAGCGAGCCCGGCTAGGCCTTGGATGGGTGACCGTCTGAGCGATCGATTCGGACTTCCGCGTTGTGTCCTTGGACAAGATACTTAACCCCAATTGTCTACATGGGGGCACGATGACGTCGTGTACAAAGGCGTCCTGCACGTCGATGGTGCGCATGTCTTCAACCAATCTAACCCTGCCTGTGCTTCACAGTGCGGAGTTACGATGTTGGGTAGCTGGCAGCTGCTCGTCGTTGCTCGATGGCTCTCTCCGGGTACTCCGGCTTCCTCCACCCGTAAAACCCTCACTGACACGATGTGACCTTGACTGTTAAAGTGTCGTTAAACCTAAATAAATAAATAAATAAATAAATAAATAAATAAATAAATAAATAAATCACTTATAGGCCTATTATGGGTCTCTAGCTCCTGCCGATTATTTGTGGTTTGTCTCTATTTACGAAAATGTAGTTACGAAAATGTAAGGCTGTAAATCTGATATCGTGTTAACCATTAAAAATAAATTCTATGAGTTAAAGATAAAACATTGTTACTAAACTTCGTGTATATATTGAGTATACCCCAAGGCCTAGATGGTGTTTGTTTGGGGTCTCTTATCCCTATACTTTGCTTGCAGTCTCTGACGATCACTTGTGGTCGCTTTTCCTACTTGCGGTCTCACTCTAGTGAGATCGTGTCGAAGAGGTACAGCCAAGTTTCGCTATAGACACATCGTCCCTTGGGTTCCAATGTGTTCTATGTGCCAACTGGCACATAGAACACATTGGAACTCAGGGGACGACATAGTGACATTAGATTCGCAATGGTGGGAAAGTTGTGACAAAAATGGTTTTAATGAGAGTTCCGGAGTTAGATGAAAGGAACATACCCCAGTTGAAACTTCTAAAAATGTAGTTGGACTTTCTAGTCGGAATGCCATGAAAACATGGTTTCGAAATACTAAGTGACGCCATGAATGCAGAAAAAATTTATTTAGCGCGCATGCGCGCGTAATATTTGGAACGTTTTTTGACAGTTCGTGGTGGCTTCAATTGACCGGAGAAAAAATGGGCGTTTGCAAAATTCTGAAACGAATATTTGTAATTCCCGTATGTTTCAAATCAAACAAACTCTAAGAATCTGCCAAGTTCATTTCTTGAAGGTCTCAAGTTCAGGTAACCCTTTACCTAACATAGCGACCAAAACGGCCAGAACATTAACCAGAATAAGGCTACCACAGTCTAAAATATCTAGGATGACACTCAATAAAACCGCACCAATAAGGATGTCATTAGAACCAGCTCTTCGAACTGTCTCTAATGATATCCATACTGGCACGGTTCTATCGAAAATTGTGAAATTTGTTTTCGAAAAATGTGAAATTTAATTTTTTTTTTAAATAAAAATACTGTATTAGTGTTTACCCATTCAAATATATATACATCTGCACCTCTTCGGAATGCTGCATTTTAATGAGAGTACCTGGGTTTGATGAAAGGAGCATACCCCAGTTGAAACTTCTAAAACTGTCGTTGGACTTTCTAGTCGGAATTCTATGCAAATATGGTTTGCATAGCTTATCACTTCGGTTAAAAGATGATTAGGCATTCACACTGAAAATACTGCAGTTAGTTGATTTATTGCAGTGATGATTTCAACATAATCTTTGAGCGTGTCTCTTTATCTGAGGGGACGTAAATTAGATTTTTTGTCAAACATTAAAAACGAAATAACACAGATTAATATGAAAACATTGCAATCATCTGTAGAATATTAATGTGCATTTGATATAGCTCATACACAGGCGCTTATTAGATGTTTTAGGACTAGTAAATTACTTGCTGTCTCTCTGCGTAAGGTGAGACCGCAAGTTTAAATTAAAGTGGCGCTATATATTAGAAACGAAATATCATGGGTCGAAATTAGGATGTATATTGGGTAACCCTCAAAGACTGGATCGCAACAGCGAGCCCGGCTAGGCCTTGGATGGGTGACCGTCTGAGCGATCGATTCGGACTTCCGCGTTGTGTCCTTGGACAAGATACTTAACCCCAATTGTCTACATGGGGGCACGATGACGTCGTGTACAAAGGCGTCCTGCACGTCGATGGTGCGCATGTCTTCAACCAATCTAACCCTGCCTGTGCTTCACAGTGCGGAGTTACGATGTTGGGTAGCTGGCAGCTGCTCGTCGTTGCTCGATGGCTCTCTCCGGGTACTCCGGCTTCCTCCACCCGTAAAACCCTCACTGACACGATGTGACCTTGGCTGTTAAAGTGTCGTTAAGCCTAAATAAATAAATAAATAAATAAATAAATAAATAAATAAATAAATAAATAAATAAATCACTTATAGGCCTATTATGGGTCTCTAGCTCCTGCCGATTATTTGTGGTTTGTCTCTATTTACGAAAATGTAGTTACGAAAATGTAAGGCTGTAAATCTGATATCGTGTTAACCATTAAAAATAAATTCTATGAGTTAAAGATAAAACATTGTTACTAAACTTCGTGTATATATTGAGTATACCCCAAGGCCTAGATGGTGTTTGTTTGGGGTCTCTTATCCCTATACTTTGCTTGCAGTCTCTGACGATCACTTGTGGTCGCTTTTCCTACTTGCGGTCTCACTCTAGTGAGATCGTGTCGAAGTGGTACAGCCAAGTTTCGCTATAGACACATCGTCCCTTGGGTTCCAATGTGTTCTATGTGCCAACTGGCACATATAACACATTGGAACTCGGGGACGACATAGTGACATTAGATTCGCAAGGGTGGGAAAGTTGTGACAAAAATGGTTTTAATGAGAGTTCCGGAGTTAGATGAAAGGAACATACCCCAGTTGAAACTTCTAAAAATGTAGTTGGACTTTCTAGTCGGAATGCCATGAAAACATGGTTTCGAAATACTAAGTGACGCCATGAATGCAAAAAATTTTATTTAGCGCGCATGCGCGCATAATATTTGGAACGATTTTTGACAGTTCAGTTTTGCTAACAAAGTATCAATCTGTTGTTTACATATTTTAATTCCTTGACAAAAAGAAAACGTTTCCTCATCATGAAAATAAATTACATTTTCATTGTAAAAAATTCTCCAAGTTCTCATTTGTTATTTAACCCTATGAACCCGAACGGTATCGCCCATGTCAGTTCAATTGCAGCAGTTGGAAGAGTCCATATTCATTATTTGTGGGTCGACCAATTAATATTTTCAACGTGCAGCCCTAAGGATGCACGTTGAAAATATTGATTGGTCTATCCCACACGTTTTCTCGGTAGTCGTCCTGCTTAATGAACGTGTGACGTATCATGCTCCTGGCCGGAAAAGCGGCCTCTCTCTCTTCATTGGGTTAATTAGTCGGTCGAGTGGCAAATCTGACCGACTGATGAAATTCGACTATTGTTCATTATAAAAGTTACTAAGAGAAATATAAATGTAAATATCGTAAGGACATTGAAAGCATGTGTTCAGCATCGAGAACAACTGTAAAATGTACGCCACAGTCCGGGACACCTGAGGTTCCGTCGATGAACATACCAATTTGATTTTTTAATGGATGGGCCCAGTTACCACAAACAAGAAAATTGTATTTATCACACACCTATTAATGTAATACACTAGATTTCGACAGTTCTGTCTGCAAAATAAAATGTATCGCACATGTGGTGATACAAAACACGTTCGATTTCGTTTCCAACTTAGACCGAGTAGGAACCCGTCTAAATAAATCACGTCACCATTGGTCGAATGCACCGGAGTCGAGATCGCTTGGAAATTCCATGTTCCTCATTTAGATTTGTTTACCCAAGATATTTAAACAATCAGATTCAGCAGCTTCACTGCTTCAGGTTTTATTTCAGAAATCACACAAACTCAGGTACTATCGACCGACAGAACATGAAAAGGAACGTTCTAATATTTTATCATATGACTATGACATTTTTACCCTAAATATCACTACTGTTTGATGATGTTTTCCAAACTGTTGTATCACACCGGGTGAGATTTTTCCAGATCAAAAGTCCATATCACACTCTTACGGAAATCAAAAATCCATATCACACTTCCACGGAAATATCCGAGAGTTTCCGTGAATAGTTTTCGTAACTAGGGAAGTCGTTGTTGTTTCGTCTGCTATTTTGTAACCGGCTTTTCACCGCATATTAATTAAAATGGCAAATTTGGGTGAATTTGACATCGAAACAATGTCATATGATAAACATATCATCATAATAGTGTGTTGATCCCTGTCGTCGCATCACGTCTCGTTGAGGTGGCCAGATTTTCGGATCACACTCGCTGCCTGCAGCAGCTCGTGCGGTCCGAAAATCTGGCCACCTCAACTCGACGTGATACTACGACACGGATCAACACACTGTTATGATAATATCTATATATTATGTGCTTACTGAAAAATAGAACACATTGGAACTCAGGGAACGATATGTGCACAAAATAAGTGTTTCATGAGTATTTTCTCGCGCGCTTGTGCTTGCACAAAAAAAAAAAACGTTTCTTGTTACTACCTATTACATTCCATCCTTGTGGATTATAGAAACAGTTTATGTAAAAACGAGGAAGAAACTAGAGAAACAGAATTTACTTCCACCAGTAAATTCAAGTCTGTGTGAAAAGGGTTAAAGTATAAGGAATAAACTATAAAGAAAGAGAATTCATGGAAGCTTTTTTTTCGGGAGTAAAATATTTTTGAACAAATCAGAAATGTTTTTTTCGTTAGCAGTATTCACAGATATTCATACAGGAACCCGAACATTTTTATAAGAAAAAGAAATGGCATATATGTCACCAGCATTCAAAGGGTTTGATACACGAATCAGAAATGGACATTTTTGGCTCTGCCCACTATTTTGAGTGATGAAATACATTCATAAACTTTAGAAATGCATTAAGGTGTAATAAAATGCATTTCCCTGTCTTTCTGAATAATGCCCCCATATTAAGATCTTCAGGGGATTAAAATATTCCCTTTAAATACTCCATTTTAATCCTTTAAATAGGGGTGCAGTGGCTCAATTGGCAGAGGTGCAGGCTGCAAGGCGTGAGGTCCTCACTCTGTCCTTGGGCAAGACACTTCACCCCATAGTCCACGTGGGTGCATGGTGGCGCTGTGTACTAAAGCGTACTGCACATCGATGGTGCACCTGTCTTCAACCAATGCTTGTGTGGAGTTAGTATGTGGGGGATCTGACAGTTGTTTGTTGTTGCCAGGTGGTTCTTCGCGGATACTCCGGCTTCCTATACCTGAAAAAACTGTCGTGGTCATGATTAGCGACCGTGCAGAAATATGTGACATTAAACACTAATAAATAAATTACCCTTTGAAAATGAGCTCAATCCGTTAAAATGTCATAAGCTATGTTTTTCAAGCAAAAATGAAAAGGTAATTAAAACTGAATAGTCGTTTCTGTGAATAACGTTGACCGGTTTTCGCCGTTATGTTGGCTAAAGAGTTAAGAATCCCTTACTTTGGAAGGCACACTGAAAAGGTATCCCATTCCACACAGAATTAAATGTTAAGAAAATAAAGTGAAAAACATTAAGTTTCTCAGCTGACAGTACCTGCTTTTGCACTCCGGAAGGATGGAACAGCTCAAATCAGAGACATTCTCTTAATGGCACTTTGGCACCAAAGGTTTCTGGAGTCTCGGTGAGACCGAACTGAGCGCAGTGAAAGACTATAGAACTCCTCTAAGAAATGAGTTTTAAAAAGTCATAGCACTGACACAGTTAACAGTACAGTCGACCATGTAAGTAATGCATTGTTACCGGCACCCTGTCAATTTTGTGATAGGTTTCAACAATTATTTAGTGCAATTTTATGGAAAGGGTTAACTTTATTCTGCCTGTAATAAAATATGTGCAATCTACACTTGAGTCTTGAGAGGGTTAAAAGCATTGAACTGAATAAGATAGGTTTCAACAAATTTTACAATTATTCAGTGCAGTTTTATGGAAAGGGTTAACTTTATTCTGCCTGAAATAAAATATAAGCAATCCACATTGAAATCTTGAGAGAGTTAAAAGCATTGAACTGAATAAGATAGGTTTCAACAAATTTTACAATTATTCAGTGCAGTTTTATGGAAAGGGTTAACTTTATTCTGCCTGAAATAAAATATGTGCAATCCACATTGAAGTCTTGAGAGGGTTAAAAGCATTGAACTGAATAATGTATAATCTATTTCCTGGCAAGGCAAAGGGTTTCTCTCAACTTAGTTCCAGGAACTTATATCCCATTATCATAACAAGGTTAGTAGATTACATTTCATTTTTTGACAGCTGACTCCACTGGTGTTTACATTATCTCCATTGTGAATAACATAGCATCGTATTACTTGGGGAGAAATTACTGTATCAGGAAATTGGAGGCTGTGAAAGCCCTGTGGCCGACTGGGCCATACTCAGTGGCTCTAGCGACCTGAAAAACATAGGTGGCCGAGAACTTTTGACTGTCCACCAGTATGCCAAAAATCAGCGAGATAGGACGATCCGTTTTCGAGTTATCGCGAGGACAAGGAAGCGCTCAGAAGACAGAAGACAGGAGGATAAGAAAAAGAAAAAGAAGAAGAAAAATAAAGAAAAAAGAAAAAGAAACCGCACGAAAACAATAGTCTGTGTGTTTCACACAGACTAACTAGAGAAAAAGAATTTACTACATCCAGTAAATTCAAGTCCGTCTGAAAAAAGGGTTAAAGTATCCGGAAAAAAATTATATGGAAAGAGAATTTATGGAGGCTTATTTTCGGGAGCAAAATATATTTAAACTAGAGAAACAGAATTTACTGCATCCAGTAAATTCAAGTCTGTGTGAAAAGGGTTAAAGTATCAGGAATAAACTCTACAGAAAGAGAATTTATGGAGGCTTATTTTCTGGAGTAAAATATTTTTTAACAAATCAGAAATGGGTTTTCGTTAACAGTATTTACAGATATTCATACAGGAATCAGAACAATTGTTATAAGAAACCAGAAAAGGCATATATGTGACCAGCATTCAAAGGGTTCGATACACGAATCAGAAATGAAAAATTTTGGCTCTGCCCACTAATTTGAGTGATGAAATACATTCATAAACTTTAGAAATACATTAAGGTGTAAATGCATTTCCCAGTCATTCTTAATAATATGCACTTGATGACCCTATTCAGGTGGACCATATATTGAATCTCCAGCAATTTTTAACTCAGTCGGTGTAGTTCCATGTCTACATCTACACTGAAGAATGAGCGCAACCCACTTTGAAATAATGGCTCCACCAACTTTAGATCTGTCATTCAGATCGAACGGGTGCAAAAAACATAGATGGGTGCAAACTGGGTATTGTTAACCAGCATGCCAAAATGCATAGAGATAGGACGATCCGTATTTGAGTTGTCGCGCTGACAAAGGGTGCCTAGACTCTATATCGGAGATATTGTCATAAAAAACCTTAAAAACCCCAAGAGCTCATTTGAAGGCCTACTCTTAAAAGGGCCTCTAGTGACTTAAACAAGGCATACATAAAACTATAACTTCTCTAATAAATTAATTTTAAACAGTCATAGCACTAACACAGTTAACAGTACAGTCAACTATGTCAGTATTGCATCTTTTACCGGCATCCTGACAGTTTTGAGATAGGTTTCAATAACAAATCTTCAGTGTAGTTTTACAATTACATGTAGACTGGAATTCTTCATGATCAAGTTGTTTGTTTTTATATTAACTTGGTTTGGGAATTAATTCTGTACAATGAGATTAAATAAACAGATCGTGTTATTGTATGTGACAGTCACAGCTTACTCCCTAACTGCTTTTTGTAAAATTCATTCATGGAGAAAATATTCATACAGGAATCAGAACAATTTTTCTAAGAAACCCGAAAAGGCATAAATGTGCACACCATTTATAGGGTTCGATCAAGGAATCAGAAATTGACATTACTGCCGCTGCCACTTGAATGATGAGATACACATATAATCTTCAGAATTGCATTAATTGGTATAAAGTGACTTTCTAATAGGTCGCAAAAAATATGCATTTAATGACATCTCTTGACCGCATAGAGATGGACCACATTTTGAACCTCCAGCAAGTTTCAACTCATTTGGTGTAGGTAGTATTTCTATAGGTCACACCAAGCCTGAAGTATGAGCAAAAACTACTTTATAACTAAAGAAACCCCGGCTATGGTGTGTGGCAATCCTCCCATGGTCCTTTATAATTGTGTGAAGTTTGATGACTGTGGCCCTAACAGTCTTCGGGTTATTGGCTCGGGCACACACACACACATGGACACACACACGGACGGACACAAGCTCACTTCAATCACTATATGCCACCCGACTTTAGTCGGGGGGGGGGGGGGACATAAAAAGAAATCTTTGTTCTCATAGCACAGTGATAACAAAGGCACCCAAATACACTCATTCCAGTCACACGGTGATAACAAAGGTACCCCAAGAAGTTTTGCGAAGATCGGTTCATAAATACAGACTCTAGCCCGAGCCATATTAACATATGCGCTTACTGTGTATAAGTAACACTGAACAAATCAAAGTTCATCTAATTTGCATAAATTCCGCACGAGAAAAAAAACCCGTATTAAATGTGATGTATCCCATGTTACTAAACATTCCTTCAAAAATTTATTCAAATCAGAACTTCCATACAGAAGTTCTGTACAAAAAACTGATTGCACTAACTTTGGTACAAAATGGCTGCTGGTGGCTATTTTGAATTTTGGACCGCACCCCAAAACACTCGTTCTCATACCACGGTGATAACAAAAGGTACCCAAGAAGTTTCGTAAAGATCGGTTCATAAATACAGCCTCCAGCCTGTGCCGTATAGAAGTTGTGTACAAATAAAAAACTGATTGGACCTAATTCCGGTACAAAATGGCCACTGGCAGCCATCTTGAATTTTGGACCGCACCCAGAAGCGATCATTCTCGCCCCAAGGTGATAAGTTTTGTGAAGATCGGTTCATAAATACAGCCTCTAGCCCGAGTCGTGTTGACAAGTGCACTAATTTGCATAATTTCTGCTCAAGAAAAACAAACCTATACCATACGTGATGTATCCCATGGTACACAAGCTTTATTCATACAAAAATTTATTCAAATCAGAACTTTCATACATAAGTTCTGTACAAAAAATTGATGCACTAACTAAAGTACAAAATGGCTGCTGGTTGCCATCTTGAATTTCGGACTGCACCCAAAACCACTCGTTATCGTCCCACGGTGATAACAAAGGTACCCAAGAAGTTTCGTAAAGATCAGTTCATAAATACAGCCTCTAGCCCGAGCCGTATTGGCATTTGCAGTTACAGTGCTGAAAGTAACATTAAAAAGATCAAAGTTAGTCTGATTGGTATAATTTATGTACGAGGAAAAAGAACAGTATTATATGTGATGTATCCCACGGTACTAAACATTCACACAAAAAATTATTCAAATCAGCGCTTTCATATGGAAGTTCGGCGCAAAAATCTGATTGTACCTAATTTTGTACAAAATGGCTGCCAGCGGCCATCTTGAATTTCAGGACGGACCCCAAAACACTCGTTCTCGTCCCACGGTGATAACAAAGGTACCCAACAAGTTTCGTAAGGATCGGTTCATAAATACGGCCTCTTGCCCGAGCCGTATTGGTATTTGCACTTACAGTGCTGAAAATAACACTAATTAAATCAAAAGTTAGTCTAATTTGCATAAATTACACACGAGAAAAAAACGTGTTATATGTGATGTATTCCATGGTAATAAACATTCATACAAAAAAATATTCAAATCAGAGCTTTCATATGGAAGTTCTGCGCCAAAAAAAAATCTGATTGCACCTAATTTTGTACAGTGGCCATCTTGAATTTCGGACCGGGCCCCAAAACACTTGTTCTCATTTCACAGTGACAACAAAGGTACCCAAGAAGTTTTGTTTCATAAATACGGCCTCTAGCCCGAGCCATGTGTAAGGCACGACAGACGGACAGACAGACGACGGGCCATGGCAATACCTCGAATTTGGCTTCGCCAAAGTTGAGTTAAAAATGGACTAAGTTTAACAACAAGTAGTTTTGTAAAATATTGAAGCAAGTCAAAATTCTGACAATACGCAGACATCTGGAAAATGTAGAAACATCCTGTGAAATAAAAAGTAATTCCTTAAAAATTACAAGAGGCCTCACGGGGCCTGAAGCGCTCATCTTGAACAGAACACAATTTAAACAGAGTCCAAGAATGAGCACATTAAACAAGCCATCTCCATAGGCTACACTCTCAATTCTTGAGTCCCTCAGGAGTGACAAAAAATATACGGGCGTCATGCCTTTTCTTCAGTTGATCATAAAGTAAAATATTGAGCTCCCCAATGAAGCCCCTTGATACAACCTTTGTGGATTAATCTTAGTTACACACCTCTAGAGGGTCCTGAATACAAAATTTTTAATTCTTCAGCAAAATGGCCAATTCCGGCTCCATAGGGAGCCCAAATATTATCACAAGCTCTCAATTTGAACACAGTTGAATCTGACATCCCTAGAGATGTTGTGTACCAAATATGAAAGCATTCTTACTGTTGGATCTGAAAAAGAGAATTTTAAAGAAATTTCTTCATATTGCATCAAGTTAAAATTTGGGCTACCATAGCGAGCCCAAATATTACCTTATGGATCCGATTTGAACAAACTTGAATCTGACCCCCCCCCCCCCCCTTACCCTAGAGATGTTGTATACCAAATATGAAAGCATTCTGACTAGTGGATCTGAAGAAGGTTTTTGAAAAAATCCCCTCATAATGTACTTAGTTCAATTTCAGGTTCCCATATGGAGCCCAAATATTATTTCCAGGCATCCGATGGAGCAACTATTTGTGAATGCTGAGTGAAAATTTCGTTGAAATCCGCGGAAAATTCGCTGACATATAGCGTTTTTGACAGAGGGATGGCTGTAAATCAAAGTAGTTTCTTTAAGAACAGCATCCAGGGATCCCATCGCAACCTTGAAACCTATGAGAATCATCGGAAGTTAAAAGTGAAAAGAAAACGGCGGTGAGTAGGTTTTTGGCGGGAAAAGATTAATGAGAATTTGCATACAAGACATTAAAATAGCACTTCAGACATACGCTCACTGTGTCCAGACCGCTGAAGGCAGCGACTTGCAATTTTCAGAACTTGTTCTACGTAGCCTGGCCGACATTTGGGCATAAAATGAAGTGTTCTGAATGCGTGGAAAACACCATGCCTCGCGTGGAAACCGTGGGGACGGTTCAATGCAATGGAATTTCCATTCATTATTTACCTGTCAACGGCAGAGTTTGGCATTATTTCTGTCTGATGAACTGTTCAACTTTAACTATTTGCACCTTTATATAGGACCGAAAGGTCACTGCATGCTTACCAATATTCAGGTACTGATTTTACGAAAATAACAATTATTTCAACAGTACACACTTGAGAACTCTCAAATCTGCCAAGGATTAAACTTTTAATAATAACATGTAAAACAAAAGTCGTCATACTTTGCTAGCCGCATGCACCCATAGACAACAGTCAGCACTCAATCAATTAGGAATGGAGTAAATTGCGACTTAAACTTAACAATTCTGAAAAATGGAGTTATTTTCCACGGTACCTATCTTTATGCATCCGAAACAGGGATTGGGTTAAACTTTACAGCTACCTTATCAAGGAAAATCTTCTTGGACTTGAACTGTAAATCTGAATGTGAAACAGAATTTTCAGATATTACCAAAATCACAATTATTCAGACAGTACCCATATGAGAGTCTCAAATCTCATAAGGGTTAAACTTTTAATACTCACATATAAAACAAAAGTTTTCATACTATGACTGCTGCATGCAGCTATTGAAAACATTCAGCACTCAATCAATTAGGAATGGAGTGGGGAGCGCGATGGCTCAGTTAGTAGAGGTGCAGGCTGCAAGCCGAGAGGTCCTCGGTTCGAATCCCATCTGCGGCAACCGCGTTGTGTCCTTGGGCAAGACACTTCATCTCCATTGCCCGCGTGGGGGCACGATGACGCCGTGTACTAAGGCGTACTGCACGTCGATGGTACGCATGTCTTCAACCAATCTAACCCTGCCTGTGCTGCAGTGCGGCGTTACGATGTTGGGGAGCTGGCAGCTGCTCGTCGTTGCTCGGTGGATCTCTCCGGGTACTCCGGCTTCCTCCACCTGTAAAACTGTCACGGTCATGATTAGCCATTGTGCATACGTATGTGACCATAAACATCAATAAATAAATAAATAGGAATGGAGTAAATCGTCACTCAATCGTACCAAATTCTGAAAAAACGTGAGTTTTATGGACAGCATATATCTTTATGCAAACAGAATGGGCATATGGTTAAACTTTACAACCAAACGTACAACAGAAAATATGCTCGATAGGTAATTGTGAATACGAACATGTGCATCACTTTTCGATATACCATTCGTAAATGGAAGGAAAATGAACTAAAAATGAGCCATTTTTATGAACGAGTTAAGGGTACTCGAATTCAAGGCTCGAAAACGAGTTTAAGGTTAAAACTTTGAATAGAATATATAACAGCCAAATTATTCTTGGATGAATGCTCAAACTTCTCATAGGAAACGTTTTGAAAAAATGTGGCCGTAGAGCTGAGAAATTGCATGTGAAAATTGACCAGTTTTTCCAAAATTGCACTTTGCTCGGAATTTTGAGGGCAAAAGGGAGCAACGTGGGTAATACAGCTTATGTAGTCAGGTGTAGTAAGTCATGCTACAAATATAATGAATGCTCCAGCCAAATCGTCCTGGGTCTTGTTTGAGAATTGTGGCAAAACATAACATTGTGACAACATTTTGCACGGTTTTGGCAGAAAAAGAAAAACTTCAGAAATGCCATGATCCAGGAGAGAAACTTCTAATGATGCTCTACATATGTGCCAAATTTCAGTAGAATAGTAAAGAATCCATCAGACAAAAATCATTGAAATAGAAAATAATGTTAATACTAGAGAAATAGAATTTACTGCATCCAGTAAACTCAAGCTTGTAAGAAAAGCGTTAAAATATCTATTGGGGAAAAAAAAACTATACAGAGAGAGAATTTATGGAGGGTTATTTTCGGGAGAAACATATTTTTAAACAAATATGGAATGGATTTTCGTAAACAGTATTTACAGATATTCATTTTATGGAGGGTTATTTTCGGGAGTAACATCTTTTTAAACAAATCTGGAATGGATTTTCGTAAACAGTATTTACAGATATTCATAATGGAATCGGAACAATTCTTCTAAGAAACCAGAAAAGGCATATATGTGCACAGCATTCAAAAGGTTTGTCAAGAGAATGCATTAGGTGTCCAAAAATGTGATTCCCAGCAATACAAAAAATGCACTCCGTTATCCCTGGGGTACCTCAGTGAACTTGTCCATATTGTGAACCTCTATGGAGTGTTGATTCATATGGTGTTGGTCCCCATGTCTATGTGTCATACCATCCTTGAGATATGAGCGTGACCCACTTTCAAAAATTTTGGCCACGCCCACTTTTTTACGTCAAAATGCATGTGTGTATGTCAGGAATGCTTCAGGGGGTCAACAAATGTGATTTCTAACAATTATGAAAGATGCACTTAATGACCCCTAGGTGACCTCCATGACCTTGACCCATATTTTGAATCTCCATCGAGTGTCGACTCATTTGGTGTTGGTCTCAGGTCCATACGGCATACCATGCTTGAGATATGAGCGTGACCCACTTTCAAAGATTTTTTTACGTCAAAATGCATGTGTGTATGCCAGGAATGCTTTAAGGATCAAAAAATGTGATTTCCAGCATTCTGAAAAAATGCACTGAATGACCCCAGGTGACCTCCTTGACCCATATTTTTGAACCTCCATCGAGTGTCGACTCATTTAGTGTTTGCTCCAGATCCATGCGTCACACCATGCTTGAGATATGAGCGTGACCCACTTTCAAACATTTTTGGCCACGCCCACTTTTTTCGTGAAAAAATGCACGTCTGAATTTTGGGGAAGCATTTGGAGGTCAAAAAATGTGATTTCCAGCAATTATGAAAAATGCAATCATTGACCCCTGAGTGACCTCAGTGACCTTGACCCATATTTTGAATCTCCATCGAGTGTCGACTCATTTGGTGTTGGTCCCAGGTCCATACGTCATACCATGCTTGAGATATGAGCGTGACACACTTTCAAAAAATTTGGCCACGCCCACTTTTTTTTACGTCAAAATGCATGTGTGTACGTCAGGAATACTTTAGGGGGTCAAAAAATGTGATTTCCAGCAATTCTGAAAAATGCACTCAATGACCCCTAGATGACCTCCGTGACCTTGACCCATATTTTGAACCTCCATCGAGTGTCGACTCATTTGGTGTTGGTCCCAGGTCTGTTGGTCATACCACGCCTGAGATATGGGCGTGACCCACTTTCAAAACACCCCTACAGACACCCCTGATACCCCAGGAATCTGAAAAACATAGGTGGCCGAGAACTTGTGGCTGTCTATCAGCATGCCAAAAATCAGCGAGATAGGGCAATTCGTTTTCGAGTTATCTTGCGGACAAAAAGTGATGAGAAGACAGAAGACAGGAGAAGAAGAAGAAGAAGAAGAAAAAAAAAAGAAAAAGAAAAAGAAACCGTGCAAAAACAATAGTCTGTGTGTTTCACACAGACTAACAAATCAGAAATGGATTTTCGTTAACCCTTTACCCAACGTAACGGCCAAAAACGGCCAGCGCTATTCTCAAAAATCTCTAATTAATTCTCATTATTTTTCATTTTTTGTCTCAAAAACATAGGTTATGACCCCTCGTTGGACGAGCTCGTCGAGCTCGTTCCAATAAGAGGTCATAACCTATGTTTTTGATACAAAAATGAAAAAAAAAAATAGTTATTGAAATATTTTTTTTGCAAGTGTCGTCTGCTTTTCATGATAGGTAAAGGGTTAACAGTATTTACAGATATTCCTGCAAGAACAAGAACAATTTTTCTAAGAAACCAGAGAAGGCCTATATGAGCACAGCATTTAAAGGGCTCGATCAAGGAATTAGAAATTGATATTACTGGCTCTGCCCTTATTTCAATAATGACATACATGTATAATCTTCAGAATGGCACTAGTTGTTATAAAATGTAATTCCTAATAGTTCTGAAAAATTTGTACTTATTGACGTCTGTTGACCACATTGAGTTGGACCACATTTTGAACCTCCAGCAAGTTTAAATTCGTTCGGTGTAGGTCCCATGTCTAGAGGTTATATCAAGTCTGAAGTATGAGCATAAACCACTTTAAAAATATTGGCTCCACCAGCTCCGGATCTGCCATATTTGTAGATGATAGCAAATATTCATATTAGCCAGAAAATGTTAAAGTACATCGTACCTCTGGAAAATATATTGCAAGGGAAAGAATTCAGTTATGTTGGAATATAGGCGTAAACAGACCTTAAAGGCCCACAAGAGCCTATCTGACGGCTTATTGGCATTGACAAAATACCAAGGTTCCATCGATGCCTATGTGTGTTTAGAGCAACATTGTGAGAACGGAAAGGGTTATCATTATTTTCGCTGTTGCATAAAATAAAATTTTTGAGAACCATATTAAGATCTTGAGATGGTTAAAATACTCCCTTTAAATACTCCATTTTAACCCCTTTAAAAGCGAGCTCGTTCCAATGAGGGGACATAAGCTACGTTTTTCAAGCAAAAATGAAAAAATAAGAAAATTGAATGGAAATTTCTGTGAATAACGCTGGCGGGTTTCGCCGTTATGTTGGAAAAAGGTTTAAGAATGCCTTACCTTGGAAGGAACACCGAAAAGGTGTCCCATTCCTAATAGAATTAAATATTACAAAAACTAAAGCGTAAAAACATTCTGTAGTTATGATTTATATGAACTTGTTTGTACTCACATTGAAGTATTAAGAGGGTTAAACAGACCATTCAAATATTCCACTTCATTACTTTATAATTGTGATAGGTGTTTCGAGAAAACCAAACACCACTCCATCACAAAACCTGTCAATCCAGAGTTATGATTGAGAATAAATAAATTTAAAAAATGCTTTGAAAGGTGAAGGGTTCTTTATTCAACACGGTTTGAGAATGAGTTTTGTAACATGAGAATAAATAAATATACAATGCTATTCCATGTCGATCCCGAGTTATGATTGAGAATAATTAAATTTAAAAAATGCTTTGAAAGGTGAAGGATTCTTTATTCAACACGGTTGGAGAATGAATTTTATAACATGAGAACAAATAAATATACAATGTTATTCCATGTACAGTTACAACTTTCTCTCTGACCGCTTTGTTTATAAGAGATTCTCTCCTGTTTTAAATAATGGCTTTTGCCTCAGTGAACTCATTTGCCAGTACAAGATGAAGCTGTGAGCATCCTTTAGCCTCTAGGGCAACACCCAAAGCCCCACATGCCTCGAAATCATAGATGACCGAGTACTAGTGGCAGTCCGTCAGTATAACAAAAACATTAAGATAGGATTGATTGTATTCAGGTTATTGTGTTGCCAAACAGTGCATAGAAGACAGAAATATTCCAACTACAGCATCAAGGTGCGCCTTCTATGAATGTAACTGGAATACTTTGGAAGTTCATTTTCTGGGATAAAATAGTTTTAAACAAATCAGAAATAGGTTTTCGTTAACAGTAGTTAAATATATTCATTTAGGAATCAGCTAAATTTTTCGAAGAAGCCAGAAAAGGCATATATGTGCACAGCATCTAAAGGGTTCAATCAAGGAAGCAGAAATGTCCATTTTTTGGCTCTGCCACATATGTGAATGATGGCATACATGAATAATCTTTAGAATTGCAATAGTTGTTAAAAAATGCAATTCTTAATAGTTCTGAAAAATATGCAGTTAATGGCCTCTGATGACAGCATTAAGGTGGGCCATATCTTGAACTTCCAGCGAGTTTCAACATATTCGGTGTAGGTCCCATGTCTACAGGTCATACCAAGCCTGAAGTATGAGCACAACACACTTTAAAAATATTGGCTCCACCAACTCCAGATCTGTCATATTTTGTGATGATAGCAAATATTCATATTAGCTAGAAAATGTTAAGGTACATAGTACATCTGGAAAATATATTGTGAGTTAAACAATCCAGTAATGTTTGAATGCAGACGTTAAAAGGCCTTAAAGGCCCCAAGAATCCATCTCAAGGACTACTGGCACTGTCCAAATACCGAGGTCTCGTCGATGCCCATGTGTGCTTAGACCAAACATTCCCCCTCCCCTTCCTCCGTCAAATGTTTTGAGAATAAACATACATGTATGAACTGCGACAGTGCATTAGGAGATAAAAAAATGTGATTTCCAGCATTTCTAAAAAATGCATTCATTGACCCATAGGTGACCTCAATGACCTCGACCCATTTTTGCAACCCCCCCCCCCCCCCCCCTTTTAGTTTCGACTCATTTGGTGTTTGTACCAGGTCCGTACGTCATATCGTGTTTGAGATATAATCATGACTCACTTTCAAAATTTTTGGCCACGCTCATTTTTTTTTTTTGTGTAAAAATGGACGTACAGTACGTGGAGAGTGTATTATCACTAAATCACCCGCAGAGTGGAGATGCCACCCGAGGAATAATTGCAAATTTGTTGCAAGGCATAACCAGCACCAGCAAAGTTTCGGCCAATGGACCTCCGGGTTAAACCCGGAGATCCATTGGCTGAAACATGGCTTGTGTTTTTTGTCGATATGTACAAAATTTGAAAGTTATAGCTTGGGTGATAACTCCACCCCGCGGGTGATTTAGTTACAATCCACATTCCACGTACTGTATGAACTTCGGCAAAGTATCGGTGGGTCGAAAAATGTGATTTCCAGCAATCTTGAAAAAAAACGCTCAATGACCCCTATCTGACCTCAGTGACCTTGACCCATATCATAAATACGACCCGTAGCCTGTGCTAAAGGTTTACGGGTTTCGGGCCTGTGCAGCCGTCACGGTTGACCGATCGCGACCAAAGGTGACTTTCTCATCTAGATATGACCTCGAACCCCTGCATATGCAATTTCGTGATTATCGGACAGGAACTACTGGGTGTTGCCTGTGCTAAAGAAAATGTAAACAAATTCACAGACCCACAGACTTGCAGACTCACAGACTCCCGCACGCCAGATGACAATAGCTTATCTTGACTTTGTCAAGTTAAGCAAAAAATAAGAAATGAAGAAAAGAAAAGAAAAAGAAACCATACAAAACCGATAGTCTACAGGTTTCGCACAGACTAATTAAACACTGCATTATTCAGGTCACAAATTGTCCAGTGTACACGCGCCCTAAATAACAGTACTATATTTAATACGTCAAGTTCAGTAATTGAGTACGGGTTCAAATGTAGTGGAATGCGATCCTCATTTGCATCGGTTTGAACAAAACAAAGTCGAAGAGATTCGGGAAAAGTTTTTTTCAGAACACCGTTGGCTCGCGATTGTTCAAGGTCAGTGATTGCTTTGCGTTCATCAGATGAGAAAGTCATGAGAATGATATACATACAGACACAACTCCTAAACGAGATTACAAACGACCTTATTTGATATACTGCATCACCCATGTATCGGTGCTCGCAATGCCCCAATCAAACACGGGTTTATGCTAGAGCTGTAGGTTAACCGAAACCGAACCGAGGTTTTTAGTTTTTTTAAAAAACCGAAACCGTCGACACCCCGTAATCTAAGGTTTTTTGGTTTTTTATTGAATACTCTCTTGCTGCAGAAATTTACAAAATGTAGCCATCCCAGAGTAGTGAGAGTACCCAGACACTGCCAATGGCAGTGTCTGGGTACTCTCACTACTCTGGGAAGGCTACATTCTGTGAATTTCCGACATTTCAGTTTAGTTGTGTTTGCAGCTTTCCTCAAGTTGCTTGCAGGTGTCAGACCTCGAAAAATGGCCAAGCACAATAAAAGTTCTGTATATTTAGGTAATTATTATATTGGCCTTCCTGATTCTTCATGTATTATATAGCTTATTTCGGGTATTCATTGAGTTTCACTCAATTTCACTACCATTCAGTTATGACTCCGGACATAAGAATGAGTTTTATTGAATTTTACTTGGCCTCATGAACAAACCGAAAACCGAACCGAACCGAGGTTTTACTCCACCTGAAAAACCAAAACCGAAACCGAACAAGAAATTTAAAAACCTACAGCTCTAGTTTATGCACATAGAAACACGCTTGTCGATTCGAGCTGCTCCGTAAAATGTTTGAACGCAGCACAAGCATATATTTTTGAACTTCTGCACTTCGTGCCGTCAGAAATTTTTAACCTGGACATTGTGTATTCCGTTGGCTAAACATGAAACATAGGTACTATTGCGGGAATCCATTCACATATGCGGCTGGAGAAATAAAGAAACCCATTGCCTGAAATAAAGTATACCGTAAAGGTCCATGGGAAAACTTCTGGTAAACTGACCTTGGACCTCCGAATTAGAATCGACGGCCTGTTCGCCATAACTTTCTTTTCCTATACGACCAGACTTATTGCCCACTAAACCCAGTAGCAATACAGTAGTATAATTCTACTGCCAGTTGGCTATTGTTTTTTAAGGGGGGGGGGGGGAGGAGGGGGTAGTCTTATTGACCACCATACCCGGTACTTATACTACTGGTCAGGTTGCGATACGTTTCTCAACAGGGTCAGAAAAATTGACCACAAAACCCAGTACCTATACTATTGTCGAGTTTACTCTATTTCCATACGATCAGCCCCATTGCATACTAAACCCAATACCTGTACTACTGGCGAGATTACTATGTTTCCATACGATCAGGCCTATTGCCTACTAAACCCAGTACCCGTACTACTGGTGAGATTACTATGTTTCCATACGATCAGGCCTATTGCCTACTAAACCCGGTACCTGTACTACTGGCGAGATTACTATGTTTCCATAGGATCAGGCCTATTGCCTACTAAACCCAGTACCTGTACTACTGGCGAGATTACTATGTTTCCATACGATCAGGCCTATTGCCTACTAAACCCAGTACCCGTACTACTGGTGAGATTACTATATTTCCATACGATCAGGCCTATTGCCTACTAAACCCGGTACCTGTACTACTGGCGAGATTACTATGTTTCCATACGATCAGGCCTATTGCCTACTAAACCCGGTACCCGTACTACTGGCGAGATTAATATGTTTCCATACGATCAGACCTATTGCCTACTAAACCCAGTACCTGTACTACTGGCGAGATTACTATGTTTCCATACGATCAGACCTATTGCCTACTAAACCCAGTACCTGTACTACTGGCGAGATTACTATGTTTCCATACGATCAGACCTATTGCCTACTAAACCCAGTACCTGTACTACTGGCGAGATTACTATGTTTCCATGCGATCAGACCTATTGCCTACTAAACCCAGTACCTGTACTACTGGCGAGATTACTATGTTTCCATACGATCAGACCTATTGCCTACTAAACCCAGTACCTGTACTACTGGCGAGATTACTATGTTTCCATGCGATCAGGCCTATTGCCTACTAAACCCAGTACCTGTACTACTGGTGAGATTTCTATGTTTCCATACGATCAGGCCTATTGCCTACTAAACCCAGTACCCGTACTACTGGTGAGATTACTATGTTTCCATACGATCAGGCCTATTGCGTACTAAACCCAGTACCTGTACTACTGCCTAGTTAGCTATAAGTTTCTCCGTACGGTCAGACTTATTGACTACCAAAACCTGTACCTATACTACTGGCCAGTTCGCTATAAGTTTTTTTCTGTGTGGTCAAACTTATTGCCCACTAAAATCAGTACCTTTATACTACTGGCCAGTTCGCTATAAGTTTTTTTTCTGTGGGGTTACACTTATTGCCCACTGAAACCAGTACCTATATACTATTGGTCAGTTCGCTGTAAGTTTTTTTTCTGTGGGGTAAATCTTATTGCCCACTAAAACCAGGACGTATATACTACTGGCCAGTTCGCTATAAGTTTTTTCTGTGGGATCAAACTTATTGCCCACTAAAACCAGTACGTATATACAACTGGTCAGTTCGCTATAAGTTTCTTCTATGGGGTAAATCTTATTGTCCACTAAAACCAGGACGTATATACTACTGGCCAGTTCGCTATAGGATTTTTTCTGTGTGGTCAAACTTATTGCCCACTAAACTCAGTACCTATATACTACTGGCCAGTTCGCTATAAGTTTTTTCTGTGGGGTAAAACCTATTGCCCACTAAAACCAGTACCTATAAACTACTGGTCAGTTCGCTGTGAGTTCTTTTCTGTGTGGTCAAACTTATTGCTCACTAAAATCAGTACCTATATACTACTGGTCAGTGCCCTGTGAGCTTTTTCTCTGGGTTCAAACTTATTGTCCACTAAACCAGTACCTATACTTCTGTCCAGTTCGCTATGAGCTTTTCCTGTGGAGTCAAACTTATTGCCCACTAAAACCTGTGCCTATACTACTGGCCAGTTCGCTGTGAGCTTTTCCTGTGAGGTCAAACTTATTGCCTACTAAAACCTGTGCCTATACTACTGGCCAGTGCGCTGTAAATTTTCCCTTATGGTCAGGCTTATTACCCACTAAACCCAGTACAGAGACGGCAGAACCAAGGGGTACAGGGGACACGTGCCCATCCACTTTTTTCCAAAGACATGTTGCGTGTTTTCACAATGCGTTAAAATGGGCGCATGCAAAGGTGCTAATATACAGGCATTCCTGTGTTATTATTTGCAAATCCAAACAACATTTGGCCAATGAATCCCACTTTCGGTCGCTTCGGTCCGTTTCTTCTAATTCGACCATCTTCCAACCCGAAGGAACGATTTGCAGCCCGTGCTTACCTTAATAATTATTTCCATATCACGCTTTGCCAAAATAATTAGAATTCAGAATCAAATCGATTCTATCTGGTATAATAGAGGTCATTGGGCTGTGTAACAACCAGTAGTGTAATAATCAACCAGTAGTGTAATAAAAATTAACCAGTAGTGTAATAATCAACCAGTAGTGTAATACAAATCAACCAGTAGTGTAATAACCAGTAGTGTAATAACCAGAAAAGTAATAAACTTAACCAATATTGTAATAAACGTCCATGAAAACTAACAATTTTTCAACAAAATTTGAAATTTTTTTGGGGTGGCTCAATTCATAGTTTGAGTACATTTTATTGATTTTTAATCATTTTATCGTACGTTTAAGGCGTTCTGCAGGTGAGACATCATATCGTGGGTTCAATATGGCGAAGAAAGGTATTTTTATGTGAGGTGCGTATTTTCGGATGTTTAATGTCACTTTCTGCATTTGTGGCTTTATGTAAATTCAAAGTTTGCCAATTATTTATGATAATGTTGTGCTTTAGATAAACTTCTTATCACAGTCATAAGTTGTCAGGTTCCAGAATAGAATAGAAGAGAATAGAATAGAATAGAATAGAATAGAACTTTATTGCAATAAATCACCCGCACTGGGGCAGATTGCATGTATAATAGTACAATATTAGTATAATTAAGACCATTTGATACAACATCATCAGCAACAGAAAATCCTGTCATGTCTCAATATAGTCCTTTTATAATATATAATGAGAAATATATAATGATATTTTGAACACATGTATATACCCATGCACACATCTGCATACACACACATCTATACACGCACACTCCTACACCCAGACACACCCCTCACACACACACACACACACACACACACGGTGTTGCCGAGGGTTCGAATCCCGGCGGGGGATCAGAAACCAACATTCAAAATTCCTCTAAAACATGATTGTGTCATTTGAAAAAACACACACAAGCCCGTGCCAGTCTTCGTCTGAGGCCATCCACAGCACTTTCGTCGTACTGTAGCCAGCGCGTTCCACACATTCATGCTGCTGCCGAAAGGAAGATGAACCAAGTAATCATGAGAACGTCATCTAAAAAGCTAGATTCCAGCGATCGTTTTTTTGACGGTGTGCAATGGTCTAGTGGTTTAGACGCTGGACTCATGATTGCCAGGCGGTGTTGCCGAGGGTTCGAATCCCGGCGGGGGATCAGAAACCAACATTCAAAATTCCTCTAAAACATGATTGTGTCATTTGAAAAAACACACACAAGCCCGTGCCAGTCTTCGTCTGAGGCCATCCACAGCACTTTCGTCGTACTGTAGCCAGCGCGTTCCACACATTCATGCTGCTGCCGAAAGGAAGATGAACCAAGTAATCATGAGAACGTCATCTAAAAAGCTAGATTCCAGCCATCGTTTTTTTGATGGTGTGCAATGGTCTAGTGGTTTAGACGCTGGACTCATGATTGCCAGGCGGTGTTGCCGAGGGTTCGAATCCCGGCGGGGGATCAGAAACCAACATTCAAAATTCCTCTAAAACATGATTGTGTCATTTGAAAAAACACACACAAGCCCGTGCCAGTCTTCGTCTGAGGCCATCCACAGCACTTTCGTCGTACTGTAGCCAGCGCGTTCCACACATTCATGCTGCTGCCGAAAGGAAGATGAACCAAGTAATCATGAGAACGTCATCTAAAAAGCTAGATTCCAGCGATCGTTTTTTTGACGGTGTGCAATGGTCTAGTGGTTTAGACGCTGGACTCATGATTGCCAGGCGGTGTTGCCGAGGGTTCGAATCCCGGCGGGGGATCAGAAACCAACATTCAAAATTCCTCTAAAACATGATTGTGTCATTTGAAAAAACACACACAAGCCCGTGCCAGTCTTCGTCTGAGGCCATCCACAGCACTTTCGTCGTACTGTAGCCAGCGCGTTCCACACATTCATGCTGCTGCCGAAAGGAAGATGAACCAAGTAATCATGAGAACGTCATCTAAAAAGCTAGATTCCAGCCATCGTTTTTTTGACGGTGTGCAATGGTCTAGTGGTTTAGACGCTGGACTCATGATTGCCAGGCGGTGTTGCCGAGGGTTCGAATCCCGGCGGGGGATCAGAAACCAACATTCAAAATTCCTCTAAAACATGATTGTGTCATTTGAAAAAACACACACAAGCCCGTGCCAGTCTTCGTCTGAGGCCATCCACAGCACTTTCGTCGTACTGTAGCCAGCGCGTTCCACACATTCATGCTGCTGCCGAAAGGAAGATGAACCAAGTAATCATGAGAACGTCATCTAAAAAGCTAGATTCCAGCCATCGTTTTTTTTGACGGTGTGCAATGGTCTAGTGGTTTAGACGCTGGACTCATGATTGCCAGGCGGTGTTGCCGAGGGTTCGAATCCCGGCGGGGGATCAGAAACCAACATTCAAAATTCCTCTAAAACATGATTGTGTCATTTGAAAAAACACACACAAGCCCGTGCCAGTCTTCGTCTGAGGCCATCCACAGCACTTTCGTCGTACTGTAGCCAGCGCGTTCCACACATTCATGCTGCTGCCGAAAGGAAGATGAACCAAGTAATCATGAGAACGTCATCTAAAAAGCTAGATTCCAGCCATCGTTTTTTTGACGGTGTGCAATGGTCTAGTGGTTTAGACGCTGGACTCATGATTGCCAGGCGGTGTTGCCGAGGGTTCGAATCCCGGCGGGGGATCAGAAACCAACATTCAAAATTCCTCTAAAACATGATTGTGTCATTTGAAAAAACACACACAAGCCCGTGCCAGTCTTCGTCTGAGGCCATCCACAGCACTTTCGTCGTACTGTAGCCAGCGCGTTCCACACATTCATGCTGCTGCCGAAAGGAAGATGAACCAAGTAATCATGAGAACGTCATCTAAAAAGCTAGATTCCAGCCATCGTTTTTTTGACGGTGTGCAATGGTCTAGTGGTTTAGACGCTGGACTCATGATTGCCAGGCGGTGTTGCCGAGGGTTCGAATCCCGGCGGGGGATCAGAAACCAACATTCAAAATTCCTCTAAAACATGATTGTGTCATTTGAAAAAAAACACACACACACAGACACACACACACACACACACACAGGAACTAATGTGGTTAACCTGTCTGGCACCAATGACCTAACAACCCAAGAGAAATCTCTTTTAGATCGCGGTTTAACTTTTGTACCAGCACCAAAGCCTAAAACTGATAACCAAACAAATTTACCATCATACAACTGTAATTTTCTTAGGCAAATGAAATTAGCCGACCGCTTTAGAAACTCCAGCGGTCGGAAACTTCCTTTTACAGAATCATCTGGTTGGTCACCTCCAGATAGTGAAGTAGATCCCGAAATTATTGAGGCTAGCAAACGAATCATCCAAAAGGTGTTCAGCATGAACATACTCTCCGATAAAGACAATTTAACAGTAGGTGAACGGAGAGCCCTCACGAAACTTCGAAAAAATAAGAAATTAGTAATTAAACCAGCCGACAAAGGTGGGTCGGTAGTTGTTCTATCTCGGGATAATTATATAAAGGAAGCCATGAGACAACTCAGCAATACTAAACATTATAAGAAAATAGATTCACTTATTTGGCCTAGTAATATCGAAAAATTCAATAAGATCTTAAAATTTCTCCTCGACGAAGGTCACATTACCAAAAAACAATTGAAATATTTAACAGCTAAGCTCAGTGCTCAAACAAGACAATTTTATATCCTACCAAAGATCCACAAGAACCGTTCTTCATGGACGGATGACTTAACTCCACCCGGGAGGCCAATTGTATCAGATTGTAATTCGGAATCTTATGCGATCTCGGAATTAATTGATTATCATCTTAAACCTATAGCAAATAGACATCCGAGCTATCTAAAAAATACACAGAATTTCCTGTCAAAAATTTCGAAATTGAAAACATCGAAAAATGCAATTCTGGCTACTTTGGATATCGACAGTATGTATACGAACATTGATATTGATAAAGGTGTTAAATCAGTTAAAAATGCATTTGAAAAATATCCGGATGCGAAACGCCCGGATGAACAAATTTTGGATCTTTTAGAGCTGAGCTTAAAAGGTAATGACTTTCAATTCAATGGACAATATTTTCTACAAATAATGGGTTGTCCTATGGGCAAAAGATTCAGTCCTAATTTTGCAAGCATTTATGTAGCGGAATGGGAGGAAAATGCCTTAAGCAAATGTGCAAAGCATCCTCTCGTATATCTCAGGTATTTAGATGACATTTTTATTATTTGGGAACATTCAAAAGAAGATTTTGATGAATTTTTAGAAATTTTGAACAATCACGATCCAAATATTAAATTGAAAGCTACTATCAGTGAAAATTCTGTTGATTTTCTCGATGTGACCGTGTATAAAGGCAAGCAATTTCAGGCGTCCGGTCATTTAGATTATAAAGTATATTTTAAACCAACTGATTCACATCAATTGTTGCACACAAAATCATTTCATCCTCAACATACATTTAAAGGTATCATCAAATCACAACTCATTCGTTTCCACCGCAATTCAAGTGATAAGGTAAATTTCAATGAGGCTTGTTCCACTCTATTTGGCGCCCTCAGATCGAGAGGGTACTCGCTGCGCCTTCTGCGTAGCCTGAAATCCCAAACCCTGAAAAAGCTCGAAAATCCAGCTGAAACTACCGATTTCGAACCACTGAAGATTGAACACAACAGACCGTTGCAAAATAGTAGTGGCACGGTATTTAATTGCAAAAAGCCTCGTTGTAGACTGCATACTTTTATGCCTGATCAGAAAGAGGAATTTTCCTCCGAACAAACGAAAAATCATTATCAGATCCGTAACCCCCTCCATTGTGATTCACCAAACATTATTTACCTTATCACTTGTAAGCGATGTCGGAAACAGTATGTTGGTCAAAGTCAAAATCCTTTCCGAGAACGTGCTACTAGACACAAACAGGATATAAAACATAATGCTGATGCCCCAGTAGCACAACATTTTAACCTTCCTGGCCATTCTTTGGACGATTTCGAAATCCATCCTATTGAACAACCACCAATTAAAGACACATTAGAAGAAACGGATGAATTTAGAAAAAAACGTGAAGCTTTTTGGATCAATACGCTTCAAACCCTCTGGCCATTTGGTATGAACATATCAGAGGGCGAATGCGAAAGGAGGTCCATCATTCCTTTCACTTTAACGTACAACAGAATGAATATCGAAATAGCAAAAATGTTAAAAGATGAATTCAATTTTACCAATGCTAAATTAAATGAACCTTTGAATCTTCGACCTGTCATCGCCTATAAGAAAAACAAAAGCTTGCGTAACATCCTTGTAAGGACTAAATTAGAGCCCATCGATGAATAACATCAATTTTTGCCAGTCAGTTTAACCAGTTCCTAAGCTCATCACTTAGTTTAAATCAATTTTATGTACTTTTTTGTCATGTTTGAAACCAATCAGGGTTCAGTAAATGAAAACAATTTTTCGGCGGCATATTAAAAGAAAAAAACGTTTCAGTAGGAAATGTCTGTGCCAGTGCGATTTTTTAACCTCAAACACACACACACACACACACACACACACACACACACACACACACACACACACACACACACACACACACACACACACACACACACACACACACAACACACACACACACACACACACACACAGACACACACACACACACACACAGGAACTAATGTGGTTAACCTGTCTGGCACCAATGACCTAACAACCCAAGAGAAATCTCTTTTAGATCGCGGTTTAACTTTTGTACCAGCACCAAAGCCTAAAACTGATAACCAAACAAATTTACCATCATACAACTGTAATTTTCTTAGGCAAATGAAATTAGCCGACCGCTTTAGAAACTCCAGCGGTCGGAAACTTCCTTTTACAGAATCATCTGGTTGGTCACCTCCAGATAGTGAAGTAGATCCTGAAATTATTGAGGCTAGCAAACGAATCATCCAAAAGGTGTTCAGCATGAACATACTCTCCGATAAAGACAATTTAACAGTAGGTGAACGGAGAGCCCTCACGAAACTTCGAAAAAATAAGAAATTAGTAATTAAACCAGCCGACAAAGGTGGGTCGGTAGTTGTTCTATCTCGGGATAATTATATAAAGGAAGCCATGAGACAACTCAGCAATACTAAACATTATAAGAAAATAGATTCACTTATTTGGCCTAGTAATATCGAAAAATTCAATAAGATCTTAAAATTTCTACTTGACGAAGGTCACATTACCAAAAAACAATTGAAATATTTAACAGCTAAGCTCAGTGCTCAAACAAGACAGTTTTATATCCTACCAAAGATCCACAAGGACCGTTCTTCATGGACGGATGACTTAACTCCACCCGGGAGGCCAATTGTATCAGATTGTAATTCGGAATCTTATGCGATCTCGGAATTAATTGATTATCATCTGAAACCTATAGCAAATAGACATCCGAGCTATCTAAAAAATACACAGGATTTCCTGTCAAAAATTTCGAAATTGAAAATATCGAAAAATGCAATTCTGGCTACTTTGGATATCGACAGTATGTATACGAACATTGATATTGATAAAGGTGTTAAATCAGTTAAAAATGCATTTGAAAAATATCCGGATGCGAAACGCCCGGATGAACAAATTTAGGATCTTTTAGAGCTGAGCTTAAAAGGTAATGACTTTCAATTCAATGGACAATATTTTCTACAAATAATGGGTTGTCCTATGGGCAAAAGATTCAGTCCTAATTTTGCAAGCATTTATGTAGCGGAATGGGAGGAAAATTCCTTAAGCAAATGTGCAAGGCATCCTCTCGTATATCTCAGGTATTTAGATGACATTTTTATTATTTGGGAACATTCAAAAGAAGATTTTGATGAATTTTTAGAAATTTTGAACAATCACGATCCAAATATTAAATTGAAAGCTACTATCAGTGAAAATTCTGTTGATTTTCTCGATGTGACCGTGTATAAAGGCAAGCAATTTCAGGCGTCCGGTTATTTAGATTATAAAGTGTATTTTAAACCAACTGATTCACATCAATTGTTGCACACAAAATCATTTCATCCTCAACATACATTTAAAGGTATCATCAAATCACAACTCATTCGTTTCCACCGCAATTCAAGTGATAAGGTAAATTTCAATGAGGCTTGTTCTACTCTATTTGGCGCCCTCAGATCGAGAGGGTACTCGCTGCGCCTCTTGCGTAGCCCGAAATCCCAAACCCTGAAAAAGCTCGAAAGTCCAGCTGAAACTACCGATTTCGAACCACTGAAGATTGAACACAACAGACCGTTGCAGAATGGTAGTGGCGCGGTATTTAATTGCAAAAAGCCTCGTTGTAGACTGCATACTTTTATGCCTGATCAGAAAGAGGAATTTTCCTCCGAACAAACGAAAAATCATTATCAGATCCGTAACCCCCTCCATTGTGATTCACCAAACATTATTTACCTTATCACTTGTAAGCGATGTCGGAAACAGTATGTTGGTCAAAGTCAAAATCCTTTTCGAGAACGTGATACTAGACACAAACAGGATATAAAACATAATGCTGATGCCCCAGTAGCACAACATTTTAACCTTCCTGGCCATTCTTTGGACGATTTCGAAATCCATCCTATTGAACAACCACCAATTAAAGACACATTAGAAGAAACGGATACGGTCATGATTAGCCATTGTGCATAAATATGTGACCTTAAACATCAATAAATAAATAAATAAATAGAAGAAACGGATGAATTTAGAAAAAAAACGTGAAGCTTTTTGGATCAATACGCTTCAAACTCTCTGGCCATTTGGTATGAACATATCAGAGGGCGAATGCGAAAGGAGGTCCATCATTCCTTTCACTTTAATGTACAACAGAATGAATATCGAAATAGCAAAAATGTTAAAAGATGAATTCAATTTTACCAATGCTAAATTAAATGAACCTTTGAATCTTCGACCTGTCATCGCCTATAAGAAAAACAAAAGCTTGCGTAACATCCTTGTAAGGACTAAATTAGAGCCCATCAATGAATAACATCAATTATTGCCAGTCAGTTTAACCAGGTCCTAAGCTCATCACTTAGTTTAAATCAATTTTATGTACCTTTTTGTTACGTTTGAAACCCATCAGGGTTCAGTAAATGAAAACAATTTTTCAGCGGCATATTAAAAGAAAAAAACGTTTCAGTAGGAAATGTCTGTGCCAGTGCGATTTTTTAACCTCAAACACACACACACACACACACACACACACACACACACACACACACACACACACACACACACACACACACACACACACACATACACACACACAGACACACACACACACACAGGAACTAATGTGGTTAACCTGTCTGGCACCAATGACCTAACAACCCAAGAGAAATCTCTTTTAGATCGCGGTTTAACTTTTGTACCAGCACCAAAGCCTAAAACTGATAACCAAACAAATTTACCATCATACAACTGTAATTTTCTTAGGCAAATGAAATTAGCCGACCGCTTTAGAAACTCCAGCGGTCGGAAACTTCCTTTTACAGAATCATCTGGTTGGTCACCTCCAGATAGTGAAGTAGATCCCGAAATTATTGAGGCTAGCAAACGAATCATCAAAAAGGTGTTCAGCATGAACATACTCTCCGATAAAGACAATTTAACAGCTGGTGAACGGAGAGCCCTCACGAAACTTCGAAAAAATAAGAAATTAGTAATTAAACCAGCCGACAAAGGTGGGTCGGTAGTTGTTCTATCTCGGGATAATTATATAAAGGAAGCCATGAGACAACTCAGCAATACTAAACATTATAAGAAAATAGATTCACTTATTTGGCCTAGTAATATCGAAAAATTCAATAAGATCTTAAAATTTCTCCTCGACGAAGGTCACATTACCAAAAAACAATTGAAATATTTAACAGCTAAGCTCAGTGCTCAAACAAGACAATTTTATATCCTACCAAAGATCCACAAGGACCGTTCTTCATGGACGGATGACTTAACTCCACCCGGGAGGCCAATTGTATCAGATTGTAATTCGGAATCTTATGCGATCTCGGAATTAATTGATTATCATCTGAAACCTATAGCAAATAGACATCCGAGCTATCTAAAAAATACACAGGATTTCCTGTCAAAAATTTCGAAATTGAAAATATCGAAAAATGCAATTCTGGCTACTTTGGATATCGACAGTATGTATACGAACATTGATATTGATAAAGGTGTTAAATCAGTTAAAAATGCATTTGAAAAATATCCGGATGCGAAACGCCCGGATGAACAAATTTTGGATCTTTTAGAGCTGAGCTTAAAAGGTAATGACTTTCAATTCAATGGAGAATATTTTCTACAAATAATGGGTTGTCCTATGGGAAAAAGATTCAGTCCTAATTTTGCAAGCATTTATGTAGCGGAATGGGAGGAAAATGCCTTAAGCAAATGTGCAAAGCATCCTCTCGTATATCTCAGGTATTTAGATGACATTTTTATTATTTGGGAACATTCAAAAGAAGATTTTGATGAATTTTTAGAAATTTTGAATAATCACGATCCAAATATTAAATTGAAAGCTACTATCAGTGAAAATTCTGTTGATTTTCTCGATGTGACCGTGTATAAAGGCAAGCAATTTCAGGCGTCCGGTTATTTAGATTATAAAGTGTATTTTAAACCAACTGATTCACATCAATTGTTGCACACAAAATCATTTCATCCTCAACATACATTTAAAGGTATCATCAAATCACAACTCATTCGTTTCCACCGCAATTCAAGTGATAAGGTAAATTTCAATGAGGCTTGTTCTACTCTATTTGGCGCCCTCAGATCGAGAGGGTACTCGCTGCGCCTCTTGCGTAGCCCGAAATCCCAAACCCTGAAAAAGCTCGAAAGTCCAGCTGAAACTACCGATTTCGAACCACTGAAGATTGAACACAACAGACCGTTGCAGAATGGTAGTGGCGCGGTATTTAATTGCAAAAAGCCTCGTTGTAGACTGCATACTTTTATGCCTGATCAGAAAGAGGAATTTTCCTCCGAACAAACGAAAAATCATTATCAGATCCGTAACCCCCTCCATTGTGATTCACCAAACATTATTTACCTTATCACTTGTAAGCGATGTCGGAAACAGTATGTTGGTCAAAGTCAAAATCCTTTTCGAGAACGTGATACTAGACACAAACAGGATATAAAACATAATGCTGATGCCCCAGTAGCACAACATTTTAACCTTCCTGGCCATTCTTTGGACGATTTCGAAATCCATCCTATTGAACAACCACCAATTAAAGACACATTAGAAGAAACGGATACGGTCATGATTAGCCATTGTGCATAAATATGTGACCTTAAACATCAATAAATAAATAAATAAATAGAAGAAACGGATGAATTTAGAAAAAAAACGTGAAGCTTTTTGGATCAATACGCTTCAAACTCTCTGGCCATTTGGTATGAACATATCAGAGGGCGAATGCGAAAGGAGGTCCATCATTCCTTTCACTTTAATGTACAACAGAATGAATATCGAAATAGCAAAAATGTTAAAAGATGAATTCAATTTTACCAATGCTAAATTAAATGAACCTTTGAATCTTCGACCTGTCATCGCCTATAAGAAAAACAAAAGCTTGCGTAACATCCTTGTAAGGACTAAATTAGAGCCCATCAATGAATAACATCAATTATTGCCAGTCAGTTTAACCAGGTCCTAAGCTCATCACTTAGTTTAAATCAATTTTATGTACCTTTTTGTTACGTTTGAAACCCATCAGGGTTCAGTAAATGAAAACAATTTTTCAGCGGCATATTAAAAGAAAAAAACGTTTCAGTAGGAAATGTCTGTGCCAGTGCGATTTTTTAACCTCAAACACACACACACACACACACACACACACACACACACACACACACACACACACACACACACACACACACACACACATACACACACACAGACACACACACACACACAGGAACTAATGTGGTTAACCTGTCTGGCACCAATGACCTAACAACCCAAGAGAAATCTCTTTTAGATCGCGGTTTAACTTTTGTACCAGCACCAAAGCCTAAAACTGATAACCAAACAAATTTACCATCATACAACTGTAATTTTCTTAGGCAAATGAAATTAGCCGACCGCTTTAGAAACTCCAGCGGTCGGAAACTTCCTTTTACAGAATCATCTGGTTGGTCACCTCCAGATAGTGAAGTAGATCCCGAAATTATTGAGGCTAGCAAACGAATCATCAAAAAGGTGTTCAGCATGAACATACTCTCCGATAAAGACAATTTAACAGCTGGTGAACGGAGAGCCCTCACGAAACTTCGAAAAAATAAGAAATTAGTAATTAAACCAGCCGACAAAGGTGGGTCGGTAGTTGTTCTATCTCGGGATAATTATATAAAGGAAGCCATGAGACAACTCAGCAATACTAAACATTATAAGAAAATAGATTCACTTATTTGGCCTAGTAATATCGAAAAATTCAATAAGATCTTAAAATTTCTCCTCGACGAAGGTCACATTACCAAAAAACAATTGAAATATTTAACAGCTAAGCTCAGTGCTCAAACAAGACAATTTTATATCCTACCAAAGATCCACAAGGACCGTTCTTCATGGACGGATGACTTAACTCCACCCGGGAGGCCAATTGTATCAGATTGTAATTCGGAATCTTATGCGATCTCGGAATTAATTGATTATCATCTGAAACCTATAGCAAATAGACATCCGAGCTATCTAAAAAATACACAGGATTTCCTGTCAAAAATTTCGAAATTGAAAATATCGAAAAATGCAATTCTGGCTACTTTGGATATCGACAGTATGTATACGAACATTGATATTGATAAAGGTGTTAAATCAGTTAAAAATGCATTTGAAAAATATCCGGATGCGAAACGCCCGGATGAACAAATTTTGGATCTTTTAGAGCTGAGCTTAAAAGGTAATGACTTTCAATTCAATGGAGAATATTTTCTACAAATAATGGGTTGTCCTATGGGAAAAAGATTCAGTCCTAATTTTGCAAGCATTTATGTAGCGGAATGGGAGGAAAATGCCTTAAGCAAATGTGCAAAGCATCCTCTCGTATATCTCAGGTATTTAGATGACATTTTTATTATTTGGGAACATTCAAAAGAAGATTTTGATGAATTTTTAGAAATTTTGAATAATCACGATCCAAATATTAAATTGAAAGCTACTATCAGTGAAAATTCTGTTGATTTTCTCGATGTAACCGTGTATAAAGGCAAGCAATTTCAGGCGTCCGGTCATTTAGATTATAAAGTGTATTTTAAACCAACTGATTCACATCAATTGTTGCACACTAAATCATTTCATCCTCAACATACATTTAAAGGTATCATCAAATCACAGCTCATTCGTTTCCACCGCAATTCAAGTGATAAGGTAAATTTCAATGAGGCTTGTTCTACTCTATTTGGCGCCCTCAGATCGAGAGGGTACTCGCTGCGTCTCTTGCGTAGCCTGAAATCCCAAACCCTGAAAAAGCTCGAAAGTCCAGCTGAAACTACCGATTTCGAACCACTGAAGATTGAACACAACAGACCGTTGCAGAATGGTAGTGGCGCGGTATTTAATTGCAAAAAGCCTCGTTGTAGACTGCATACTTTTATGCCTGATCAGAAAGAGGAATTTTCCTCCGAACAAACGAAAAATCATTATCAGATCCGTAACCCCCTCCATTGTGATTCAGCAAACATTATTTACCTTATCACTTGTAAGCGATGTCGGAAACAGTATGTTGGTCAAAGTCAAAATCCTTTTCGAGAACGTGCTACTAGACACAAACAGGATATAAAACATAATGCTGATGCCCCAGTAGCACAACATTTTAACCTTCCTGGCCATTCTTTGGACGATTTCGAAATCCATCCTATTGAACAACCACCAATTAAAGACACATTAGAAGAAACGGATGAATTTAGAAAAAAACGTGAAGCTTTTTGGATCAATACGCTTCAAACTCTCTGGCCATTTGGTATGAACATATCAGAGGGCGAATGCGAAAGGAGGTCCATCATTCCTTTCACTTTAACGTACAACAGAATGAATATCGAAATAGCAAAAATGTTAAAAGATGAATTCAATTTTACCAATGCTAAATTAAATGAACCTTTGAATCTTCGACCTGTCATCGCCTATAAGAAAAACAAAAGCTTGCGTAACATCCTTGTAAGGACTAAATTAGAGCCCATCAATGAATAACACCAATTTCTGCCAGTCAGTTTAACCAGTTCCTAAGCTCATCACTTAGTTTAAATCAATTTTGTGTGCTTTTTTGTCATGTTTGAAACCAATCAGGGTTCAGTAAATGAAAACAATTTTTCGGCGGCATATTAAAAGAAAAAAACGTTTCAGTATGAAATGTCTGTGCCAGTGCGATTTTTTAACCTCAAACACACACAGGCGAGTGCCAGAGTTCATATATGCCCAAAAACAAAATAGGTTCTAATTTCAATCATGTGTATGTATTTCCTAAATAAAATTATTATTTATATATTTATTTATTGATTATTTTAAATTATTTTAAATTTTTTATTAATTTTTATTTATTTATTTATTTATTTATTTATTTGGTTGATTCATTTATTTAAATTATTATTTTTATTTTAATTTTAATTTTTCATACCTTTCACACAATGTAGAGGTTCAGAAGGTAAAACACACAATTTCTACGTGGTGTAAAATATTTTCCGTCATAAACCTCCGTCGGGGGATTTTCATTCCAACTGATAACATTCGTGCGGCATCATGATCTTTGGCGTTATTTTTTCATTTATTTCTTTAGTCTCAATATATTTTATCAAACCATTTTTTCATATTATTTTCACATACTTCTGAAGCCAGTAAAGCAAACCGCTCCCGATTGGTTTTACTTAAATCAAAGCCAACCAATAGGGCTTCATGGGGTCAGTAAAGCAAACCACTCACTGACTGATTAAAATTCAATGGAAGCCAATCAATAGAGCTTCATCTAATTTGTTTGGACGACACAAACTGAGTTGTGAAAAACAAACTTGGGACATCTCAGATTGAAAAGAATTAATTAGATGAGTGACATTTGTCAGCTTGTTACCGAGTTTAATTATATACTGAGCTGTGAAAAACACCCCCAGCCCACATATGGATATATACCATGCATGCCCTCCCAAAGTTGGATTCATTTTCCTCAAAGTCTCTTTGAAAAAGCCAAACCAAGCGAAACGCGTCGAGACAGACGGATTATTTTCTACCTTTGCTGAAGACTACAACCAATCCAGGTATCTTCTCTAATAGGTAATATCTAGATTTCATTTTAATTTATTTCATTTCTTCATTTTAATTTCATTTTAAATTCATCTACTTATTCTTCAAATGGCTCAAAAAAGACAGAAGCATCAGGGAAAGAGAGTTGCCCAGTCTGGAAGGGGCCAGGAACAATCGTTCCAGGCCTATTCTAGATTGGTCAAGGCCCTTTTCCAGGTGATTCAGTGTATGCACCATATTGGGCTCCTAGAGCAGCATTTGGCCAACCGGGATTTCCCGAAGCAGTTGGAGAAGAAAGTAGATGAGTTAGGTGGCTTTCTAAAGCCGGCTCTTCCCACCCCACACATTTTTTCTGTTTTTCGACAGATTAGTGTGGGATGGGCCAATCAAACGTTAAATGCTTTAATTGAGCATTATAAGATAAATTTAAACCAGTTGAAGTCTAAGATAACTTTGGCTATGCGACCACCTCCTGGACTCGAAAAGATAGACTTCAACAGCGCTTCGGCGCGTGCCTTGATCTGGGCTCAAAAAAACTTTAAAAACAAGTTGACAGATAAGACGATTTCGGCCTATGAGTCTTACATTTCGGAACTTCGCCCAGCGTCTGGAGTAAGGAACAATACGGGAGGGAGCAAGCAAACTCCGGCCCGTGTTGTCCCTCTACCCCAACGCGAAAAGCAAAATAAGAAAAGATCAAGGCAAAGCACTTCTCCCTCTTCTTTTCCTTCTACTTCTTCTTTCTCTCAGAGTAAGCGCCTCAATTTGCAAACATCTCCGGTCCATATTGTGACTGAAGATGCTCGCAAATTGAGTAACGCTGTCTCGCCTCGTCTTGTTCCTCTACCTCCTACTCCTCCTCAGCCTTTCTTCTCTAGTTCTCCTAGTGCTCTCACTAGAACTCCTCCTCCTCCTTCCGTTTCTTCTCCTGTTTCTGTTTCCTCTCCTGCTTCTGTTTCTTCTCCCCCTTCTCCTGCCTCTAGTGTGGTTCAACCAGGTATATCGTACTCAGAGAAAGTCAAATCACCGAGCCGCAACTCGGGCCGCTCATTTGATTCTAAATTCTCCCAGTTTCGGCATAAAAGCGGAGTTAATTTTGACAAAAGGAATTGGCGCCTCCCCGATGTTTGTAAAAACATCCTTATGATTGGAAGTTCAAATTTAGGACGCATTGATCGAAATCCCCATCCGGACATCCAGGTGGAGTGTTACCCCGGCGCCAAATTCAATCATCTGCGCTCTATGTTTAAAGGGCACAGGGGCCAGTCCAGTCCCCAAAAAATATTATTAAATATTGGCGTGAATTCTCGAAACGATAATTCTGATCTCGTAGTTAAGCAGTTGCGGAATATGCTTAGCGATATCAGGGTCAAGTTCAGATCAGCAAAAATTTATTTCGCTGAACTAAACTTTTCGCAAAAACTCCCTCAGGCTGAGAGGAGAACCCTGAGCATCATCAACGAAACCATTCGGAAAGTGAAGGACGTTAACGTGATACCAAAAATTGATGACGCGAGGTTTGATGTTGCTCAGGATTTAATCCATTGGACCACGAGAACCGCCAATATTATGTACGATCACTGGTTGAACCACCTAAATTTAAACTAAGTAAAGGCAAAGGTAACAGCCGCCTAACAGATGTGGGATTAGGAACTAATGTGGTTAACCTGTCTGGCACCAATGACCTAACAACCCAAGAGAAATCTCTTTTAGATCGCGGTTTAACTTTTGTACCTGCACCAAAGCCTAAAACTGATAACCAAACAAATTTACCATCATACAACTGTAATTTTCTTAGGCAAATGAAATTAGCAGACCGCTTTAGAAACTCCAGCGGTCGGAAACTTCCTTTTACAGAATCATCTGGTTGGTCACCTCCAGATAGTGAAGTAGATCCCGAAATTATTGAGGCTAGCAAACGAATCATCCAAAAGGTGTTCAGCATGAACATACTCTCCGATAAAGACAATTTAACAGCTGGTGAACGGAGAGCCCTCACGAAACTTCGAAAAAATAAGAAATTAGTAATTAAACCAGCCGACAAAGGTGGGTCGGTAGTTGTTCTATCTCGGGATAATTATATAAAGGAAGCCATGAGACAACTCAGCAATACTAAACATTATAAGAAAATAGGTTCACTTATTTGGCCTAGTAATATCGAAAAATTCAATAAGATCTTAAAATTTCTCCTCGACGAAGGTCACATTACCAAAAAACAATTGAAATATTTAACAGCTAAGCTCAGTGCTCAAACAAGACAATTTTATATCCTACCAAAGATCCACAAGGACCGTTCTTCATGGACGGATGACTTAACTCCACCCGGGAGGCCAATTGTATCAGATTGTAATTCGGAATCTTATGCGATCTCGGAATTAATTGATTATCATCTGAAACCTATAGCAAATAGACATCCGAGCTATCTAAAAAATACACAGGATTTCCTGTCAAAAATTTCGAAATTGAAAATATCGAAAAATGCAATTCTGGCTACTTTGGATATCGACAGTATGTATACGAACATTGATATTGATAAAGGTGTTAAATCAGTTAAAAATGCATTTGAAAAATATCCGGATGCGAAACGCCCGGATGAACAAATTTTGGATCTTTTAGAGCTGAGCTTAAAAGGTAATGACTTTCAATTCAATGGAGAATATTTTCTACAAATAATGGGTTGTCCTATGGGCAAAAGATTCAGTCCTAATTTTGCAAGCATTTATGTAGCGGAATGGGAGGAAAATGCCTTAAGCAAATGTGCAAAGCATCCTCTCGTATATCTCAGGTATTTAGATGACATTTTTATTATTTGGGAACATTCAAAAGAAGATTTTGATGAATTTTTAGAAATTTTGAACAATCACGATCCAAATATTAAATTGAAAGCTACTATCAGTGAAAATTCTGTTGATTTTCTCGATGTGACCGTGTATAAAGGCAAGCAATTTCAGGCGTCCGGTCATTTAGATTATAAAGTGTATTTTAAACCAACTGATTCACATCAATTGTTGCACACAAAATCATTTCATCCTCAACATACATTTAAAGGTATCATCAAATCACAACTCATTCGTTTCCACCGCAATTCAAGTGATAAGGTAAATTTCAATGAGGCTTGTTCTACTCTATTTGGCGCCCTCAGATCGAGAGGGTACTCGCTGCGTCTCTTGCGTAGCCTGAAATCCCAAACCCTGAAAAAGCTCGAAAGTCCAGCTGAAACTACCGATTTCGAACCACTGAAGATTGAACACAACAGACCGTTGCAGAATGGTAGTGGCGCGGTATTTAATTGCAAAAAGCCTCGTTGTAGACTGCATACTTTTATGCCTGATCAGAAAGAGGAATTTTCCTCCGAACAAACGAAAAATCATTATCAGATCCGTAACCCCCTCCATTGTGATTCAGCAAACATTATTTACCTTATCACTTGTAAGCGATGTCGGAAACAGTATGTTGGTCAAAGTCAAAATCCTTTTCGAGAACGTGCTACTAGACACAAACAGGATATAAAACATAATGCTGATGCCCCAGTAGCACAACATTTTAACCTTCCTGGCCATTCTTTGGACGATTTCGAAATCCATCCTATTGAACAACCACCAATTAAAGACACATTAGAAGAAACGGATGAATTTAGAAAAAAACGTGAAGCTTTTTGGATCAATACGCTTCAAACTCTCTGGCCATTTGGTATGAACATATCAGAGGGCGAATGCGAAAGGAGGTCCATCATTCCTTTCACTTTAACGTACAACAGAATGAATATCGAAATAGCAAAAATGTTAAAAGATGAATTCAATTTTACCAATGCTAAATTAAATGAACCTTTGAATCTTCGACCTGTCATCGCCTATAAGAAAAACAAAAGCTTGCGTAACATCCTTGTAAGGACTAAATTAGAGCCCATCAATGAATAACACCAATTTCTGCCAGTCAGTTTAACCAGTTCCTAAGCTCATCACTTAGTTTAAATCAATTTTGTGTGCTTTTTTGTCATGTTTGAAACCAATCAGGGTTCAGTAAATGAAAACAATTTTTCGGCGGCATATTAAAAGAAAAAAACGTTTCAGTATGAAATGTCTGTGCCAGTGCGATTTTTTAACCTCAAACACACACAAACCCACACACACACACACACACACACACATCCCCCACACACACACTCACATTTATGTGAGTGCAAGGGTAAATGTGTGTGCGTGTGTGTGCGCGTGCGTGCGTGCGTGTGCATGCCTGCGTGTGCGTTAGCGTGTATATACGCTTATGATTAACGCTGTCTCGCCTCGTCTTGCTCCTCTACCTCCTACTCCTCCTCAGCCTTTCTTCTCTGGTTCTCCTAGTGCTCTCACTAGAACTCCTCGTCCTCCTTCTGTTTCTTCTCCTGCTTCTGTTTCTTCTCCTGCTTCTGTTTCCTCTCCTGCTTCTGTTTTTTCTCCCCCTTCTCCTGCCTCTAGTGTGGTTCAACCAGGTATATCGTACTCAGAGAAAGTCAAATCACCGAGCCGCAACTCGGGCCGCTCATTTGATTCTAAATTCTCCCAGTTTCGACATAAAAGCGGAGTTAATTTTGACAAAAGGAATTGGCGCCTCCCCGATGTTTGTAAAAACATCCTTATGATTGGTAGTTCAAATTTAGGACGCATTGATCGAAATCCCCATCCGGACATCCAGGTGGAGTGTTACCCCGGCGCCAAATTCAATCATCTGCGCTCTATGTTTAAAGGGCACAGGGGCCAGTCCAGTCCCCAAAAAATATTAAATATTGGCGTGAATTCTCGAAACGATAATTCTGATCTCGTAGTTAAGCAGTTGCGGAATATGCTTAGCGATATCAGGGTCAAGTTTAGATCAGCAAAAATTTATTTCGCTGAACTAAACTTTTCGCAAAAACTCCCTCAGGCTGAGAGGAGAACCCTGAGCATCATCAACGAAACCATTCGGAAAGTGAAGGACGTTAACGTTATACCTAAAATTGATGACGCGAAGTTTGATGTTGCTCAGGATTTAATCCATTGGACCACGAGAACCGCCAATATTATGTACGATCACTGGTTGAACCACCTAAATTTAAACTAAGTAAAGGCAAAGGTAACAGCCGCCTAACAGATGTGGGATTGGGAACTAATGTGGTTAACCTGTCTGGCACCAATGACCTAACAACCCAAGAGAAATCTCTTTTAGATCGCGGTTTAACTTTTATACCAGCACCAAAGCCTAAAACTGATAACCAAACAAATTTACCATCATACAACTGTAATTTTCTTAGGCAAATGAAATTAGCCGACCGCTTCAGAAACTCCAGCGGTCGGAAACTTCCTTTTACAGAATCATCTGGTTGGTCACCTCCAGATAGTGAAGTAGATCCTGAAATTATTGAGGCTAGCAAACGAATCATCCAAAAGGTGTTCAGCATGAACATACTCTCCGATAAAGACAATTTAACAGTAGGTGAACGGAGAGCCCTCACGAAACTTCGAAAAAATAAGAAATTAGTAATTAAACCAGCCGACAAAGGTGGGTCGGTAGTTGTTCTATCTCGGGATAATTATATAAAGGAAGCCATGAGACAACTCAGCAATACTAAACATTATAAGAAAATAGATTCACTTATTTGGCCTAGTAATATCGAAAAATTCAATAAGATCTTAAAATTTCTCCTCGACGAAGGTCACATTACCAAAAAACAATTGAAATATTTAACAGCTAAGCTCAGTGCTCAAACAAGACAGTTTTATATCCTACCAAAGATCCACAAGGACCGTTCTTCATGGACGGATGACTTAACTCCACCCGGGAGGCCAATTGTATCAGATTGTAATTCGGAATCTTATGCGATCTCGGAATTAATTGATTATCATCTGAAACCTATAGCAAATAGACATCCGAGCTATCTAAAAAACACACAGGATTTCCTGTCAAAAATTTCGAAATTGAAAATATCGAAAAATGCAATTCTGGCTACTTTGGATATCGACAGTATGTATACGAACATTGATATTGATAAAGGTGTTAAATCAGTTAAAAATGCATTTGAAAAATATCCGGATGCGAAACGCCTGGATGAACAAATTTAGGATCTTTTAGAGCTGAGCTTAAAAGGTAATGACTTTCAATTCAATGGACAATATTTTCTACAAATAATGGGTTGTCCTATGGGCAAAAGATTCAGTCCTAATTTTGCAAGCATTTATGTAGCGGAATGGGAGGAAAATGCCTTAAGCAAATGTGCAAGGCATCCTCTCGTATATCTCAGGTATTTAGATGACATTTTTATTATTTGGGAACATTCAAAAGAAGATTTTGATGAATTTTTAGAAATTTTGAACAATCACGATCCAAATATTAAATTGAAAGCTACTATCAGTGAAAATTCTGTTGATTTTCTCGATGTGACCGTGTATAAAGGCAAGCAATTTCAGGCGTCTGGTTATTTAGATTATAAAGTGTATTTTAAACCAACTGATTCACATCAATTGTTGCACACAAAATCATTTCATCCTCAACATACATTTAAAGGTATCATCAAATCACAACTCATTCGTTTCCACCGCAATTCAAGTGATAAGGTAAATTTCAATGAGGCTTGTTCTACTCTATTTGGCGCCCTCAGATCGAGAGGGTACTCGCTGCGCCTCTTGCGTAGCCCGAAATCCCAAACCCTGAAAAAGCTCGAAAGTCCAGCTGAAACTACCGATTTCGAACCACTGAAGATTGAACACAACAGACCGTTGCAGAATGGTAGTGGCGCGGTATTTAATTGCAAAAAGCCTCGTTGTAGACTGCATACTTTTATGCCTGATCAGAAAGAGGAATTTTCCTCCGAACAAACGAAAAATCATTATCAGATCCGTAACCCCCTCCATTGTGATTCACCAAACATTATTTACCTTATCACTTGTAAGCGATGTCGGAAACAGTATGTTGGTCAAAGTCAAAATCCTTTTCGAGAACGTGATACTAGACACAAACAGGATATAAAACATAATGCTGATGCCCCAGTAGCACAACATTTTAACCTTCCTGGCCATTCTTTGGACGATTTCGAAATCCATCCTATTGAACAACCACCAATTAAAGACACATTAGAAGAAACGGATACGGTCATGATTAGCCATTGTGCATAAATATGTGACCTTAAACATCAATAAATAAATAAATAAATAGAAGAAACGGATGAATTTAGAAAAAAAACGTGAAGCTTTTTGGATCAATACGCTTCAAACTCTCTGGCCATTTGGTATGAACATATCAGAGGGCGAATGCGAAAGGAGGTCCATCATTCCTTTCACTTTAATGTACAACAGAATGAATATCGAAATAGCAAAAATGTTAAAAGATGAATTCAATTTTACCAATGCTAAATTAAATGAACCTTTGAATCTTCGACCTGTCATCGCCTATAAGAAAAACAAAAGCTTGCGTAACATCCTTGTAAGGACTAAATTAGAGCCCATCAATGAATAACACCAATTTCTGCCAGTCAGTTTAACCAGTTCCTAAGCTCATCACTTAGTTTAAATCAATTTTGTGTACTTTTTTGTCATGTTTGAAACCAATCAGGGTTCAGTAAATGAAAACAATTTTTCGGCGGCATATTAAAAGAAAAAAAACGTTTCAGTATGAAATGCCTGTGCCAGTGCGATTTTTTTAACCTCAAACACACACAGGCGAGTGCCAGAGTTCATATATGCCCAAAAACAAAATAGGTTCTAATTTCAATCATGTGTATGTATTTCCTAAATAAAATTATTATTTATATATTTATTTATTGATTATTTTAAATTTTTTATTAATTTTTATTTATTTATTTATTTATTTATTTATTTATTTATTTATTTATTTATTTATTTATTTGGTTGATTCATTTATTTAAATTATTATTTTTATTTTTATTTTTAATTTTTCATACCTTTCACACAATGTAGAGGTTCAGAAGGTAAAACACACAATTTCTACGTGGTGTAAAATATTTTCCGTCATAAACCTCCGTCGGGGGATATTCATTCCAACTGATAACATTCGTGCGGCATCATGATCTTTGGCGTTATTTTTTCATTTATTTCGTTAGTCTCAATATATTTTATCAAACCATTTTTACATATTATTTTCACATACTTCTGAAGCCAGTAAAGCAAACCGCTCCCGATTGGTTTTACTTAAATCAAAGCCAACCAATAGGGCTTCATGGGGTCAGTAAAGCAAACCACTCACTGACTGATTAAAATTCAATGGAAGCCAATCAATAGGGCTTCATCTAATTTGTTTCGACGACACAAACTGAGTTGTGAAAAACAAACTTGGGACATCTCTGATTGAAAAGAATTAATTAGATGAGTGACATTTGTCAGCTTTTTACCGAGTTTAATTATATACTGAGCTGTGAAAAACACCCCCAGCCCACATATGGATATATACCATGCATGCCCTCCCAAAGTTGGCGACAGAAAAAATCACCAAACCAAAATCGATCGAAAAGGAAACTCTCCAATGAGTTCCGTGAAAAAACCTTTCATTCATCAGTTCCGTGAAAATGATGAAACCGTGGACGTCGAAGACGAAAATGGTTTCTGTATGACTATTGATCGGCATGTCAAGAAGACAAAAATCATCAAGAAAAATTCACAGAGCACCGCTACTGGAAAGGACTCGGTGGTCACACCAAGAAATGAGGACTCTGTTAACGCAACAGAGTCTACATCACCGGAAATAGTGAATGCGACAGCTAGCCCAACCGATAGAGCGACGTACGCCGATAAAGTAAAAGCCAAAACGCCCCCTAAGGTGACCAATAAAACCAACAAGACACAGGGCCACCCGCAACCAAACCCCTGTGTCGTAATCACACGCGTCCACCCCAAAACGGAAAAAACTCGATTGATAAAGCCCTTCCAGGATGCTCGTGGGAGAGACTAATCTCCAAAGCCACGGGTAACCATAGTTGGAAAATAAAAGTAAAATGGCCTAATAGAGCAACGAAATTAAATCTGATAAGCAAAGGGGTAATTATTAATGGCAGAAAATACGAAACCGAGGAATATCGTGTTCTTCCGCAACCCGTTCAGTGTCACAAGTGTCAGAAATTTGGGCACTTGTCACACAAATGCAACGGGGAGCAACGATGTATGAAATGCGGTGACAAACACATCGCGAAGGCATGTAGTGCTAAAACTCTGAAATGCCCGAATTGCGGTGGTCAACACCCCAGCAACTACCGGGGTTGTAGCCACTTCAAAAAAGTTAAAACAAACATCCAGCTTAAAGCTCTAAATGTAAGTAATGTCGAGAACTCATCTTCCCCTTATTCCACGTGTACTCTAATGGCTGGCTCTATTTTCAGCATAATGAAGAAACACTTGGACACCAGTCTTTCGGACGTTTGCAAAGAGATTAGTAAAACAGCCTCTAAGTTATATAATACTCAAATATCTCACACGCTATTAGAAGCGGCCGTCAACAGAATATAATTATGTAACAATATTACAAATAGTAATTAAACTTAAATAAACTTAGTACAGTTATTCCTAAACCATTCATGGATACACTAAAAATAGTCCAGTGGAACGCTCGAAGCGTTAATCAGAAAAATTTGCAAATGTCACATTATTTAAAAAATACGGACGTAATTGGAATTAGCGGAACCTGGCTTAAACCAAACAAACAATTCTCGTTATGTGGTTTTGATATTATTAGAAGAGATCGCCCCGCCCAAAAAGGCGGCGATGTCGCTCTGTTAATAAGGCAGGAGATTAAATACAAATCAATACCATGCGACCACCTCAATGCAGAAGTGATTGCAGCTGAAATTGAACTTGACCACAAACACGTGGCCATCATATCATATTATAACAAGCCGCAAGCAACAGTAGACAGTAAAGTATTTGAATTTTTTACCAACAAGTACAAGCACTGCATATTCGTGGGTGATTTCAATTCCAAACACCAGGTATTCGGTTGTCATAAGACTGAGCCTAATGGTGACGCCCTTTTCCATATCATTGAAGAACTCGATCTATTCGTGGTAAATAATGATCAAGACGTAACATACATAAGCAACAACCTACTCCATCAATCAGATATCCTAGACTTGATTATCACCAGCAAATCACTAACCAGCCAAATGCAAGACATATTTGTAGGAGATGATGATCTAGGCAGTGATCACCTGCCGGTTCACGCCACTCTGAAATGTAATACTGGTCCCGCAAGGTATCCTCCCGTGAATAGGAGGAACCTATCAAAAATTGACTGGAACCTCTTCAGAAACATTATCGAAGTAAAAATAAAGGCAAATGACCCCTCAAATGTTCATGAACTAGAAAAAGCCTGCACCCACCTTAACGAGGTTATCAACAGTACGCTAGATGAAATCTGTCCCAAGCAAACAGTAAAGACACGGATAAACAGAATAACCCAAACAACTCTTCAAATAATCAAACAAAAAAGAAAAGCCTTCCGGGCTTACCAATCAGAGAATGATCAAATGAAAAGAGCAGAACTTAAAACCGCGTATAATCGCCTTCATGGGGAAGTAAAAAAGGCCATAGCTAACGACAATCGCGTGAGATGGGAAAAAGCAACCGAAAACCTAAATGGGCTGAGAGAACCTAAGAGGTTCTGGGATACATTTAAAACTCTTATTGGCCAAAAGAGCAAAATTGCCAACAATAATGCGCTAAAGACTAACGACGGATCTATGGCCATAGACGACAAGGCAAAGGCCAGTGCTTTTGCCGAACTTCTAAAGAAGGCACATCGTCCACAAGAAGGGAACAGATATGACAACGATTTTAAGGTACGAGTAAATAAATTTGTCCAAGATAACAACTCAATCTTCAATGAACCGAACTTCGACCAAAGGCATGAAGACGGGGACGACCATGAATTAACCGAACCAATAAGCATAGAAGAGGTCATGGGTATAATCATAAAATGCAGGTCATCTTCGTCCCCAGGAGAAGACGAAGTCTCTTACAAAATAATGAAACAGTGCCCCAACATCTTCTACTGCAGACTTACCAAACTCTTAAACTGCTGTCTCTCCTGTGGGTACTTCCCAAAATGCTGGAAAGTGGCCACGGGAGTCATGGTACCTAAACCCGACAAAGACCTTACCAACCCTTCTAATTACCGCCCAATCAGCTTGCTTAGCTGTGTTGGGAAAATATTTGAGCGGATTCTCACTACGAGACTTCGCAGCTATCTCGAATCAATCAATTTTTTCAACAAATGGCAAAGAGCGTATAGGAGTCAGAAAGAGGGAATCGAACACGTATATTGACTGGTCGATTATATGAAAACAGCATTTAGTCAAAACGAAATCGGAACCGCGCTTTTCTTGGATGTAGAAAAAGCGTTCGACTCGGTATGGCACAATGGCGTGAGATATAAACTAGCGAAAATGGGATTACCCACTAAAATTCTAAGGATCATATCATCATTTCTAACTGACCGAAAAATCAAGGTGAGGGTTAATCGCGAGGTGTCAGAGGAAGTAATACTCGAAGCGGGAACACCACAAGGGTCGGTTCTAAGTCCGCTTCTTTTCATAATATATGTGAATGATATAGAAAAAGTAGGGAAAAACTTTGTTCAACTATCGCAGTTCTCAGACGACAAAGGCATTTGGACAGCCAGCAAGTCCAGAAACATAATTAAAAATCGTCTACAGGATACCATTCGCGATCTTGAGAGCTGGTGTGCCCTGTGGCGCATCAAACTCAATGCCGCCAAAACTCAAAAAGTTACGTTCTTCAAAAAGCAAAGGAAAAAACCAGTCCCGAGTATCGATCTCCAGTTATACGATCACAAACTAGAAGCAAACAAAGAGGCCAAATTTTTGGGATTTATCCTAGATAGCAATCTCAGTCTAAACAGTCACGTAAACTCCATTACGGTTAGAGCTACTAAACGTATCAATTTTCTGAAGATGATCAGAGGTAGAAATTGGGGAGCAAACAAAGATGTGCTTCTCAAGCTCTACAAAACATTTATACGTCCGGTACTAGAATACGGTGCCATAATAACAAGCGACCTAAGCAAAACCAACATTCAGAAGCTACAGAGGGTTCAAAATTATGCCCTGCGAGTGGCACTATGCAAACCGAAATGGACCCCGATAAAGGAACTTCACGAGCTAGCAAAAATAGAAACTATTGATACGCGATTAAAAGACCTACAAACCAAAACCCTCAACAGACTCCAGTATAGTGAATTAATGGTTGAGCTGAACGAACACCGATCCCTTAACAGAAAAACAAAATAAGTTTCCAGAAAATAAAAAAAAAAATAAAAAAAAAAATATATATATAATAAAATAAAATAAAATAAAATAAAAATTATACAATATAACTAAATCGCGTGGAGTCAGTGAGGATTGCCTCGCTACTCATTGGGAACTTTAGGATAGAGTCTGTGAGGACTGCCTCGCAACTCTGCTGAAGCGCGATTGAAACGCGTTTAATAAGATCTATATAACAAAACCCTCCACATACTCCAGGATAGTGAATCAATGGTGAAGCTGAACGAACACCGAACCCTAAACAGAAAAACAAAATAATCCACAGTAAATTAAAATTACTCAATAGAATTAAACTGCGTGGAGTCAGTGAGGATTGCCTCGCTACTCATTGAGATCTTTAGGATTGAGTCTGTGAGGATTGCCTCGCAACTCTGCGTGTGGGGAGTGTGCTCCGAAGAAACACACCCCTTACCCCATCCAACAATCACACAGCAGGCACAATATACAATAGCGGATACCTATCTTTCTCTCTACCTTTTACTTTTCTAACTGAACATTCTCAAATTTTCTTGCAACACTCTCATCAAGAAGACGCATGGAAATGGGAGACAAAGCGTAGGAGGAATTGGTGCAACCTACCTTTCTGCAACATATACAAGAAACCACCAAACGCTAGGCAAGGATTGAAACAAGCTTGTCTGGCTGGGAACGAGTGTACATTTGATAAAAATAAACATTTGAATAAAGATTTAACAGCCCTTTTAAGGGCTTGAGGGTGTGTGTCAGTGAGTGGTTTTTTTTTTTTTGGGGGGGGGGGGGGGTGTGGAGGAGGTCATTTGGAATTCCCGAAGGATAACCAGATACCTCAAAATTACATACGGCATCCTATCTCCCAGAAGGCTTGATGGATGACTCCCGGTTTCTTAAAACTAAACTGTTGGAGCTTTCTCCACTTCTTTTTTGTAACCACTATGGTCATATACCGGGGCCGCTACCAAACCGGCGTTGCTGTTTGGTTTTCTTTTCTCTTCTTCCCTTAAACTTGCCATCGCACAACATTACATTCTGGCTCGCCACCATGGTGGGACTCAAACCTCTACCATCGCTGGAACCGAATAGAGCTCGCTCTCTAATAGTTTTAAATGCGTTGAGGTATTAAGTATTGACCATCTAACACTCCAACGTAAACTGTCGGGTATTCTAACCGCGTGCATAACCCCCTCAGACTCCATTTTGGGCAATACGAAAGCTAGGCCTGTGTGATCCAAGGGGAAAAAAATAAGGTTAACCGGGTCGCAAGGGATTTGTAAATCCCACATCGTCCCTGCGCGCCTTCGGCGCGCTAAAACCTTTCATTCATTCATCAAAGTTGGATTCATTTTCCTCAAAGTCTCTTTGAAAAAGCCAAACCAAGCGAAACGCGTCGAGACAGACGGATTATTTTCTACCTTGGCTGAAGACTACAACCAATCCAGGTATCTTCTCTAATAGGTAATATCTAGACTTCATTTTAATTTATTTCATTTTTTCATTTTAATTTCATTTTAAATTCATCTACCTATTCTTCAAATGGCTCAAAAAAGACAGAAGAATCAGGGAAAGAGAGTTGCCCAGTCTGGAAGAGGCCTGGAACAATCGTTCCAGGCCTATTCTAGATTGGTCAAGGCCCTTTTCCAGGTGATTCAGTGTATGCACCATATTGGGCTCCTAGAGCAGCATTTGGCCAACCGGGATTTCACGAAACAGTTGGAGAAGAAAGTAGATGAGTTAGGTGGCTTTCTAAAGCCGGCTCTTCCCACCCCACACATTTTTTCTGTTTCTCGACAGATTAGTGTGGGATGGGCCAACCAAACGTTAAATGCTTTAGTTGAGCATTATAAGGTAAATTTAAACCAGTTGAAGTCTAAGATAACTTTGGCTATGCGACCACCTCCTGGACTCGAAAAAATAGACTTCAACAGCGCTTCGGCGCGTGCCTTGATCTGGGTTCAAAAAAACTTTAAAAATAAGTTGACAGATAAGACGATTTCGGCCTATGAGTCTTACATTTCGGAACTTCGCCCAGCGTCTGGAGTAAGGAACAATACGGGAGGGAGCAAGCAAACTCCGGCCCGTGTTGTCCCTCTACCCACCCCAACGCGAAAAGCAAAATAAGAAAAGATCAAGGCAAAGCATTTCTCCCTCTTCTTTTCCTTCTACTTCTTTCTCTCAGAGTAAGCGCCTCAATTTGCAAACATCTCCGGTCCATATTGTGACTGAAGATGCTCGCAAATTCAGTAACGCTGTCTCGCCTCGTCTTGCTCCTCTACCTCCTACTCCTCCTCAGCCTTTCTTCTCTGGTTCTCCTAGTGCTCTCACTAGAACTCCTCCTCCTCCTTCTGTTTCTTCTCCTGCTTCTGTTTCTTCTCCTGCTTCTTTTTCTTCTCCTGCTTCTGTTTCTTCTCCTGCTTCTGTTTCCTCTCCTGCGTCTGTTTCTTCTCCCCCTTCTCCTGCCTCTAGTGTGGTTCAACCAGGTATATCGTACTCAGAGAAAGTCAAATCACCGAGCCGCAACTCGGGCCGCTCATTTGATTCTAAATTCTCCCAGTTTCGACATAAAAGCGGAGTTAATTTTGACAAAAGGAATTGGCGCCTCCCCGATGTTTGTAAAAACATCCTTATGATTGGTAGTTCAAATTTAGGACGCATTGATCGAAATCCCCATCCGGACATCCAGGTGGAGTGTTACCCCGGCGCCAAATTCAATCATCTGCGCTCTATGCTTAAAGGGCACAGGGGCCAGTCCAGTCCCCAAAAAATATTAAATATTGGCGTGAATTCTCGAAACGATAATTCTGATCTCGTAGTTAAGCAGTTGCGGAATATCCTTAGCGATATCAGGGTCAAGTTTAGATCAGCAAAAATTTATTTCGCTGAACTAAACTTTTCGCAAAAACTCCCTCAGGCTGAGAGGAGAACCCTGAGCATCATCAACGAAACCATTCGGAAAGTGAAGGACGTTAACGTTATACCAAAAATTGATGACGCGAAGTTTGATGTTGCTCAGGATTTAATCCATTGGACCACGAGAACCGCCAATATTATGTACGATCACTGGTTGAACCACAGAAATTTAAACTAAGTAAAGGCAAAGGTAACAGCCGCCTAACAGATGTGGGATTAGGAACTAATGTGGTTAACTTGTCTAGCACCCATTACCTAACAATACAAGTGAAATCTCTTTTAGATCGCGGTTTAACTTTTGTACCAGCACCCAAGCCTAAAACTGATAACCAAACAAATTTACCATCATACAACTGTAATTTTCTTGGGCAAATGAAATTAGCCGACCGCTTTAGAAACTCCAGCGGTCGGAAACTTCCTTTTACAGAATCATCTGGTTGGTCACCTCCAGATAGTGAAGTAGATCCCGAAATTATTGAGGCTAGCAAACGAATCATCAAAAAGGTGTTCAGAATGAACATACTCTCCGATAAAGACAATTTAACAGCTGGTGAACGGAGAGCCCTCACGAAACTTCGAAAAAATAAGAAATTAGTAATTAAACCAGCCGACAAAGGTGGGTCGGTAGTTGTTCTATCTCGGGATAATTATATAAAGGAAGCCATGAGACAACTCAGCAATACTAAACATTATAAGAAAATAGATTCACTTATTTGGCCTAGTAATATCGAAAAATTCAATAAGATCTTAAAATTTCTCCTCGATGAAGGTCACATTACCAAAAAACAATTGAAATATTTAACAGCTAAGCTCAGTGCTCAAACAAGACAATTTTATATCCTACCAAAGATCCACGAGGACCGTTCTTAATGGACGGATGACTTAACTCCACCCGGGAGGCCAATTGTATCAGATTGTAATTCGGAATCTTATGCGATCTCGGAATTAATTGATTATCATCTGAAACCTATAGCAAATAGACATCCGAGCTGTCTAAAAAACACACAGGATTTCCTGTCAAAAATTTCGAAATTGAAAATACCGAAAAATGCAATTCTGGCTACTTTGGATATCGACAGCATGTATACGAACATTGATATTGATAAAGGCGTTAAATCAGTTAAAAATGCATTTGAAAAATATGCGGATGCGAAACGCCCGGATGAACAAATTTTGGATCTTTTAGAGCTGAGCTTAAAAGGTAATGACTTTCAATTCAATGGAGAATATTTTCTACAAATAATGGGTTGTCCTATGGGCAAAAGATTCAGTCCTAATTTTGCAAGCATTTATGTAGCGGAATGGGAGGAAAATGCCTTAAGCAAATGTGCAAAGCATCCTCTCGTATATCTCAGGTATTTAGATGACATTTTTATTATTTGGGAACATTCAAAAGAAGATTTTGATGAATTTTTAGAAATTTTGAACAATCACGATCCAAATATTAAATTGAAAGCTACGATCAGTGAAAATTCTGTTGATTTTCTCGATGTGACCGTGTATAAAGGCAAGCAATTACAGGCGTCCGGTCATTTAGATTATAAAGTGTATTTTAAACCAACTGATTCACATCAATTGTTGCACACAAAATCATTTCATCCTCAACATACATTTAAAGGTATCATCAAATCACAACTCATTCGTTTCCACCGCAATTCAAGTGATAAGGTAAATTTCAATGAGGCTTGTTCTACTCTATTTGGCGCCCTCAGATCGAGAGGGTACTCGCTGCGCCTCTTGCGTAGCCTGAAATCGCAAACCCAGAAAAAGCTCGAAAGTCCAGCTGAAACTACCGATTTCGAACCACTGAAGATTGACCACAACAGACCGTTGCAGAATGGTAGTGGCGCGGTATTTAATTGCAAAAAGCCTCGTTGTAGACTGCATACTTTTATGCCTGATCAGAAAGAGGAATTTTCCTCCGAACAAACGAAAAATCATTATCAGGTCCGTAACCCCCTCCATTGTGATTCACCAAACATTATTTACCTTATCACTTGTAAGCGATGTCGGAAACAGTATGTTGGTCAAAGTCAAAATCCTTTTCGAGAACGTGCTACTAGACACAAACAGGATATAAAACATAATGCTGATGCCCCAGTAGCACAACATTTTAACCTTCCTGGCCATTCTTTGGACGATTTCGAAATCCATCCTATTGAACAACCACCAATTAAAGACACATTAGAAGAAACGGATGAATTTAGAAAAAAACGTGAAGCTTTTTGGATCAATACGCTTCAAACCCTCTGGCCATTTGGTATGAACATTTCAGAGGGCGAATGCGAAAGGAGGTCCATCATTCCTTTCACTTTAACGTACAACAGAATGAATATCGAAATAGCAAAAATGTTAAAAGATGAATTCAATTTTACCAATGCTAAATTAAATGAACCTTTGAATCTTCGACCGGTCATCGCCTGTAAGAAAAACAAAAGCTTGCGTAACATCCTTGTAAGGACTAAATTAGATCCCATCAATGAATAACATCAATTATTGCCAGTCAGTTTAACCAGTTTCTAAGCTCATCACTTAGTTTAAATCAATTTTATGTAATTTTTTGTCATGTTTCAAACCCATCAGGGTTCAGTAAATGAAAACAATTTTTCGGCGGCATATTAAAAGAAAAAAACGTTTCAGTAGGAAATGTCTGTGCCAGTGCGATTTTTTAACCTCACACACACACACACACGCACGCACGCACGCACGCACGCACGCACGCACGCACGCACGCACGCACGCACGCACGCACGCACGCACGCACGCACGCACGCACGCACACACACACACACACACACACACACACACACACACACACACACATCCCCCCCACACACACATCCCCCCACACACACTCACATACATGTGAGTGCAAGGGTAAATTTGTGTGCGTGTGTGTGCGCGTGCGTGCGTGTGCATGCCTGCGTGTGCGTTAGCGTGTATATACGCTTATGATTATATATATACATGAATTATTCACTGTGTGCATCCTTATCACATTCTAAGGCGTTTCTTCGTTGGAGTTCAATTTCCCAGGTCGTCGCTGTCCTGTAGCATGAAGAATCGTCAGATCATGTTGCAGATAGGATTGCATAACCTGGGGATGTTGTTTTGCATGATGAATTTGAACATTATTGACTCATCGTCATTTTTCAAGTGACCAATTTCATTTGTTACCAAGTCGAGGAGTCCCTCCTGTAATTGACTATAGTGATCACACTCCATGATGAAATGATATTCATCCTCAGTTGCCCCCGAACCACACTTTGGGCATTTTCGTTCATTAACCGGAATCGGGGGCTGTACATGTCTTCCCTTTTCTATTATCAGATTGTGTTTACTGATTCGAAGGCGAGTAAATATTTTTTGTGCCTCCCAGGATGTCGTGTGTACTAGATATGGTTCTAGAATATACTCATTTTTAATTGTACGATATGTTCGCAGCTTGTTTTTACCTTGTTTTTTGTTACCGTCATATATATTTTCATAGAAATATTCCTCATACTTTTGCTTTCCTTTCTCAAGAACGTATTTCTTTGTGTTTTTTTGGCGACAAAAGCTGTTGACCTCTTGGACATCTAGGAATTCGTGTAATGTAGTTTTGAATTTCGTTAAAGCATGCTTATCTGCTAGTAGTATGTCTCGGGCTTTTCAGGGGCCATTTGGATGACCCCGGTGGATGACCCCGGAAGTGACGTCATGTCACGTGACCAGTGGCGCCATGTTGTGTTGTCATGGTAACCCGCGTGAGCGGCCATGTTGTGACGTCATCCCCATAGTGATACGTGGTGTGAGTGCGCATGCGCAGCGCGTGTTGTTAGGGTGATACGTGTTTCCGTCGTCCATTTTGTATACTGGAAGCCGCCATCTTGGTTTCTATGGTAGCACGTGATTGCTATGTTACCTAAGGCCAACAATAGGACAGGGGTATGTTCGGAGGGTATGTTCGATTGAATCAGGGTATTTTCTGGAACGACTTCCCTGGATAATTACCACAAACAACCCGACAATCCCTCCAAATCACCAAAATCCACCCAAAATCACCGAAATTGACTTTATTTCCCCAATTTATCGGCTTAGCACGTAGTGCTATAGTACTAAGGGGTACAAAGGGGTCCGTTCCTTTGTAGAAGAGTAATGTTCTGGCTTAGAATTCTCCCAGAATCCCTTTATGGATCCCTATACCATGACGTTTTTCCCATTAAAAGACAGGTTCCTTTGCTAATTACCCAGAATTCTCCGCTTCCATCTATATATGCAATAGTTTTTGTCTAACTGACCCTGTTCCTTTATTCTAGAGTATACTCCAGTAGCGTAGAAGAGTCTATCAACTGGAACAGCTTTACTTATTATTACTATATTTAGCAATTTCTGGTCTATTCTTGTTAGTTCTGACCCTATACCGTGTACTCTTGTTGTTTCATTTATCTAGATTATAACTAACCAATCAGATTGCTTGATTTCCCATAACCTGTATGCAGAGTTATCTCCCTTCTGTACAACAAAAGCAGCCCCAAAACCAATAAGCTATCGAGCAGTTACTGATAAGTCATTGCTCGAACGACTCGAAGCTCATCGAGCAAACGAGCCTTAGAGCAATTGCTCGATCGAGTGACTCGGCATATTGCTCGAACGACTCGAATCCCATCGAGCAAATGAGCCAACGAGCAATTGCTCGATCGAGTGACTCCTCGAACGACTCGACGACTCATTTCAGTATTTGAGGATACCTATGGCCCAGGTATTGTATTATTTGAGGATACCTGTCGAGGATACCTTTTATAGGATACTTGTCTGAGGATACTATTACCTATATCACAAGGCATACCTATCCCAAATATCCCTTATAAGCCATCGAGCAGTTACTGAAAAGTCATTGCTCGAATGACTCGAAGCTCATCGAGCAAATGAGCCTAAGAGCAATTGCTCCATGAGCAATTGCTCGAACGACTCGAAGCTCATCGAGCAAATGAGCTATCGAGTAATTGCTCGTTCGAGTGACTCCTCGAACGACTCTTAGACTCATTTCAGTATTCGAGGATACCTATGGCCCGGGTATTGTATTATTTGAGGATACCTATCGAGGATACCTTTTAGAGGATACTTATCTGAGGATACTATTACCTGTACCACAAGACATACCTATCCTAAATATCCCTTATAAGCCATCGAGCAGTTACTGAAAAGTCATTGCTCGAATGACTCGAAGCTCATCGAGCAAATGAGCCTAAGAGCAATTGCTCCATGAGCAATTGCTCGAACGACTCGAAGCTCATCGAGCAAATGAGCTATCGAGTAATTACTCGTTCGAGTGACTCCTCGAACGACTCGAGGACTCATTTCAGTATTTGAGGATACCTATGACATGGCTACGTATCATTTGAGGATACCGTTTGGGGATACTAAATTGAGGATACCTTTGACCTGGTATTGTTGGAGGATACCTGTTGTAGAAACCTTTCATCTGTGTACTTCTGTTATTCTACCCCATATCTCATCCATTACTTCCTAGCTATACCTATCTCAGTCTCGACTATAACATTGATCAAGGTTGAATCAGATGTCTCCTGTATACATATAAGGCATTCCGTAATTGAGATTCCTAGCCGAGTCCGTAAAAGTTGGATTCCGTGATTTGTCATCGACACTCGAGGGTATGGAAAGGGATTGATAACTGAACAGAGACAACCAACCACTACAAAACAGCAAAGGTACAACAGAACGAAGATCCAACAGAACCAAGATGTAAACATAACAAAGTGTAAGAATGTCAAACTAGTCGGATTGATCGAACTAGTTGGACAGACTGAACAGATCTGCTCAAATACAATCAAGATGGAAGTGAATTGACCATAAAAATGAACTCAAATATAACCCTCTTGAACTGTTTGAATGAACTCTAACCCTAATGAAGGTATTAACACCCTTTGAACTGAATGAATGCGCTATAACCCTAATGAAGGTATATATAATTAACCCCTTTGAACTGAATGAATGAACTATATATAATATAAGTAAATAGTTAACCCCTTGAAGTTTTTGAATGAACTTTTTATATCTAATATAAATAAACACCCTTTGAACTGAATAAATTTTAAACTTAATGAACTACAACCCATTGAACTAAATTCTTCCAATAGGGAAGTGGAATACCGTCGAGTGTCGATGACAAATCACGGAATCCAACTTTTACGGACTCGGCTAGGAATCTCAATTACGGAATGCCTTATATGTATACAGGAGACATCTGATTCAACCTTGATCAATGTTATAGTCGAGATTGAGATAGGTATAGCTAGGAAGTAATGGATGAGATATGGGGCCGAATAACAGAAGTACACAGATGAAAGGTTTCTACAACAGGTATCCTCCAACAATACCAGGTCAAAGGTATCCTCAATTTAGTATCCCCAAAAGGTATCCTCAACTGATACGTAGCCATGTCATAGGTATCCTCAAATACTGAAATGAGTCTAAGAGTCGTTCGAGGAGTCACTAGAAGGAGTAATTACTCGATAGCTCATTTGCTCGATGAGCTTCGAGTCGTTCGAGCAATTGCTCATGGAGCAATTGCTCTTAGGCTCATTTGCTCGATGAGCTTCGAGTCATTCGAGCAATGACTTCAGTAACTGCTCGATGGCTTATAAGGGATATTTGGGATAGGTATGTCTTGTGGTACAGGTAATAGTATCCTCAGATAAGTATCCTCTAAAAGGTATCCTCGATAGGTATCCTCGAATAATACAATACCTGGGCCATAGGTATCCTCAAATACTGAAATGAGTCGTCGAGTCGTTCGAGGAGTCACTCGATCGAGCAAATGCTCGTTGGCTCATTTGCTCGATGGGATTCGAGTCGTTCGAGCAATATGCCGAGTCACTCGATCGAGCAATTGCTCTAAGGCTCGTTTGCTCGATGAGCTTCGAGTCGTTCGAGCAATGACTTATCAGTAACTGCTCGATAGCTTATTGGTTTTGGGGCTGCTTTTGTTGTACAGAAGGGAGATAACTCTGCATACAGGTTATGGGAAATCAAGCAATCTGATTGGTTAGTTATAATCTAGATAAATGAAACAACAAGAGTACACGGAATAGGGTCAGAACTAACAAGAATAGACCAGAAATTGCTAAATATAGTAATAATAAGTAAAGTTGTTCCGGTTGATAGGCTCTTCTACGCTACTGGAGTATACTCTAGAATAAAGGAACAGGGTCAGATAGACAAAAACTATTGCATATATAGATAGAAGCGGAGAATTCTGGGTAATTACCAAAGGAACCTGTCTTTTAATGGGAAAAACGTCATGGTATAGGGATCCATAAAGGGATTCTGGGAGAATTCTAAGCCAGAACATTACTCTTCTACAAAGGAACGCACCCCTTTGTACCCCTTAGTACTATAGCACTACGTGCTAAGCCGATAAATTGGGGAAATAAAGTCAATTTCGGTGATTTTGGGTGGATTTTGGTGATTTGGAGGGATTGTCGGTCGGGTTGTTTGTGGTAATTATCCAGGGAAGTCGTTCCAGAAAATACTCTGATTCAATCGAACATACCCTCCGAACATACTCCTGTCCTATTGTTGGCCTTAGGTAACATAGCAATCACGTGCTACCATAGAAACCAAGATGGCGGCTTCCAGTATACAAAATGGACGACGGAAACACGTATCGCCCTAACAACACGCGCTGCGTATGCGCACTCACACCACGTATCACTATGGGGATGACGTCACAAAATGGCCGCTCACGCGGGTTACCATGACAACACAACATGGCGCCACTGGTCACGTGACATGACGTCACTTCCGGGGTCATCCACCGGGGTCATCCAAATGGCCCCTGAAAAGCCCGAGACATACTACTTCTGCTTCCTTATACGCCGCTCCAAGTAGAGAATCAGTTTCCTGAGACAGCAACTTGGAGTGGTATCTCGTCTGCTGTACTATGGCATCTAGGAACAAAGGATATCTTCCTAGTTCAGAGCGCACAGCAAAGTTGGAAGCACTCTTATTTACCCCAAGTAATAATTTTCAAAATTTTACGTGAGCGTTTTCACACGCGGTGCTGTTTTCGTTTTTATAATCTAGTTCTGATGCCCATATCTCACTACCATGCAGTAGTATTGGTTTAATTAATTTGTCAAATAGACTAGAAAATATGGGTATCGTTGGGCGGTATTTCTGTTTAAATGAAGCGTTTATGGAATAAAGTGCTCGAAGTGCTTTCATGGTGAAATCTTTTTGTGCATCCTGTAGTTTACAATTTTGTGAGAAATTCAATCCTAAGTAATTATAGTTGCTAGTTTTCTGGAGCTTGGAAGATCCGAGGTATAAATTGGGAACTACGGTCGATTGACGTGCCCTAAATACAACAAATTTTGTTTTACCTATATTTACACTCAGACTGTTTTTCAGAGCATAGATATCTAATTTATTTAAGCATTGTTGAATACCATCTGGGGACTCGGATAGCAGCACGAGGTCATCTGCAAATAAAAGATGATTTAATGAGTAGTCACCTAATGAAACTGGCGTACATTTATCATTAAATATATTTGCTATATCATCTATAAATATTTTAAAAAGTGTCGGGGAGAGATTACACCCCTGCCGGACCCCAATGGTGGATAGCTGGGGGGGGGGGGGGGGGGGGGGGCTACTCCTTTGTTTGTTTTCGTACTGTAGTAACAGGATTTATACATTGACATTAGTGACTCTAAAGATCGGACCGCCGATGCCTATATTACGTAATTTCTGGAAAAATTTTGATCTTTCAACGGTATCGAAAGCTTTTCTTAAATCTACAAATACTGCATACAGTGGTCTTTTCGTCTTTTTATATTTATTAATAGCAGAATTCAAGACAAACATACTGTCAACAGTGCTACAGCCTTTGCGAAATCCGAATTGGTTCTCACTTATTAGGTTATTATCTTCTAAGTAATTAGTACTTCTATTGCTAATGATTCTGTTAAATAGTTTGCCGATAGTATTGCTCTGGGCTATGGCACGGATCATGTCTATCTCCTTTTTTATAAACAGTTGTAAGAATTGATTTGCTCCAACTAAGAGGATAATGTTTTGATGTTAGTATTTGATTAAATACTTTCACAACCTCGTCGATAATATGCGGAACAATAAATTTTAGGAGTTCATTGGACACATTGCCAGGACCTGTAGATTTTTTATTTTTTAACTGACTGAGCGAGCTGTATACTTCGTCAGCTATTATAGGGTTATTGTTCAATGGGATATCTACATTAGGAGTTTCGATGTGATCGCAGTAATCGAATTGTTCTCCTCGAGGTTTACACAGGAGATCACTGAAAAAATCTACAGTGCCATCTGAATCAAGGTGATTTTCAGAGATTTCATTTGTCTTCAGAGAGTTAATTAGTCTCCAATATACCTTAGGATCAATTGATTCCACTCTAGCAAGTTGATCGCATATATTTTTATAAAACAATTTACGTTTACATTTAATGGACTTTTTATAAGATTTTTTAGCTGTGAAATATTTTTCTATGACCGACTTGTTATATGGATCTTTCCGTACTGCAAGTATTATATTCTCCATGTTACGTTTGAGTTGTTTACACTCTACGTCGAACCATTTACGTTTGGGTTTCCGATTATTATTACGTGGACACGGGATGCGTTTTGTCGCCGATCGATTTATGCATTCTATAATTGACATAAGATCATTGACAGCGCATTCTGTGCCCTTGCTTTCTTCTTTGAATGGTTTCATTCTAAACTGTTCAAGTTGTCGGATTATGCCCGGCTTTTTTAAGCATAGTAAGGCTTTTTCTGCACTTTGATTCGTCCATTTAAGCTTGACCGGATATTTGGTGTAACAATATTTTGAGTTCTTTCCAACGGAAGTGTTTATTTTGTACTTTAAGTGCATCGATAGTTGGCAATGGTCAGAGAATTCATTTGGCGGCTTTACACAGAAATAATCCACATCCGTAAGGAATTTATCAGATATTATTACGTAGTCTACAACACTTGTGCCATTATATTGATAACTTGTAAAATTACCAATATAATCACCTGGTGTGCGGCCATTAACAATTTTGAGTCGTGCCACCTTGCAAAGTGAAATAAGATGCCTTCCAAAACTATTGAGAGTTTTGTCAAGATTTCGTCTTTCACTGGCTGTCTCGGTTGTGCAATCCTCCAGGAGTGACATATGTTCCTCCCCGCCTTCTGTAACATAATCCGGTTTTACTCCAGCACGTGCGTTAAAGTCTCCCCCTTATTTGGCCTAGTAATATCGAAAAATTCAATAAGATCTTAAAATTTCTCCTCGACGAAGGTCACATGACCAAAAAACAATTGAAATATTTAACAGCTAAGCTCAGTGCTCAAACAAGACAATTTTATATCCTACCAAAGATCCACAAGACCGTTCTTCATGGACGGATGACTTAACTCCACCCGGGAGGCCAATTGTATCAGATTGTAATTCGGAATCTTATGCGATCTCGGAATTAATTGATTATCATCTGAAACCTATAGCAAATAGACATCCGAGCTTTCTAAAAAAACACACAGGATTTCCTGTCAAAAATTTCGAAATTGAAAATATCGAAAAATGCAATTCTGGCTACTTTGGATATCGACAGTATGTATACGAACATTGATATTGATAAAGACGTTAAATCAGTTAAAAATGCATTTGAAAAATATCCGGATGCGAAACGCCCGGATGAACAAATTTTGGATCTTTTAGAGCTGAGCTTAAAAGGTAATGACTTTCAATTCAATGGAGAATATTTTCTACAAATAATGGGTTGTCCTATGGGCAAAAGATTCAGTCCTAATTTTGCAAGCATTTATGTAGCGGAATGGGAGGAAAATGCCTTAAGCAAATGTGCAAAGCATCCTCTCGTATATCTCAGGTATTTAGATGACATTTTTATTATTTGGGAACATTCAAAAGAAGATTTTGATGAATTTTTAGAAATTTTGAACAATCACGATCCAAATATTAAATTGAATGCTACGATCAGTGAAAATTCTGTTGATTTTCTCGATGTGACCGTGTATAAAGGCAAGCAATTACAGGCGTCCGGTCATTTAGATTATAAAGTGTATTTTAAACCAACTGATTCACATGAATATCGAAATAGCAAAAATGTTAAAAGATGAATTCAATTTTACCAATGCTAAATTAAATGAACCTTTGAATCTTCGACCGGTCATCGCCTATAAGAAAAACAAAAGCTTGCGTAACATCCTTGTAAGGACTAAATTAGATCCCATCAATGAATAACATCAATTATTGCCAGTCAGTTTAACCAGTTCCTAAGCTCATCACTTAGTTTAAATCAATTTTATGTAATTTTTTGTCATGTTTGAAACCCATCAGGGTTCAGTAAATGAAAACAATTTTTCGGCGGCATATTAAAAGAAAAAAACGTTTCAGTAGGAAATGTCTGTGCCAGTGCGATTTTTTAACATCAAACACACACAGGCGAGTGCCAGAGTTCATGTATGCCCAAAATCAAAATAGGTTCCAATTTCAACCATGTTTATTTATTTCCTAAATAAAATTATTTATTTATTTATTTATTTATTTATTTATTTATTTATTTATTTATTTATTATTTATTTATTTACACTGTATTTTATTTTTAATTTTTCATTATTTATTTATTTTCACTGTATTTTATCTTTAATTTTTCATACCTTTCACACAATGTAGAGGTTCAGAAGCTAAAACACACAATTTCTACGTTATGTAAAATATTTTCCGTCAAACCTCCGTCGGGGGATATTCATTCCAACTGATAACATTCGTGAGGCATCTTAATCTTTGGCGTTATTTTTTATTTATTTCTCCAGTCTCAATATATTTTATAAAACCATTTTTCATATTATTTCCACACACTTCTGAAGCCAGTAAAGCAAACCGCTCCGATTGGTTATACTTAAATCAAAGCCAACCAATAGGGCTTCATGGGGTCAGTAAAGCAAACCACTCACTGAATGAATGAATGAAAGGTTTTAGCGCGCCGAAGGCGCGCAGGGACGATGTGGGATTTACAAATCCCTTGCGACCCGGTTAACCTTATTTTTTTTTCCTTGGATCACACAGGCCTAGCCTTCTCTATTGCCCAAAATGGAGTCTGAGGGGGTTATGCACGCGGTTAGAATACCCGGCAGTTTAAGCTGGAGTGTTAGATGGTCAATACTCAATCCCCCAACGCCTTTAAAACTATTAGAGAGCGAGCTCTGTTCGGTTCCAGTTCGGCGATGGTAGAGGTTTGAGTCCCACCATGGTGGCGAGCCAGAATGTAATGTTGTGCGATGGCAAGTTTAAGGGAAGAAGAGAAAAGAAAACCAAACAGCAACGCCGGTTTGGTAGCGGTCCCGGTATATGACCATAGCGGTTACAAAAAAGAAGTGGAGAAAGCTCCAACAGTTTAGTTTTAAGAAACCGGGAGTCATCCATCAAGCCTTCTGGGAGATAGGATGCCGTATGTGATTTTGGGGTATCTGGTTATCCTTCGGGAATCCCAAATGACCTCCTCCACCCCACCCCAACCCCCCCCCCCCCCCCAAAAAAAAAAAAAAAAAAAAAAAAAATCACTGACACACACCCTCAAGCCCTTAAAAGGGCTGTTAAATCTTTATTCAAATGTTTATTTATATCAAATGTACACTCGTTCCCAGCCAGACAAGCTTGTTTCAATCCTTGCCTAGCGTTTGGTGGTTTCTTGTATATGTTGCAGAAAGGTAGGTTGCACCAATTCCTCCTACGCTTTGTCTACCATTTCCATGCGTCTTCTTGATAAGAGTGTTGCAAGAAAATTTGAGAATGTTCAGTTAGAAAAGTAAAAGGTTGAGAGAAAGATAGGTATCCGCTATTGTATATTGTGCCTGCTGTGTGATTGTTGCTATGGATGGGGTAAGGGGTGTGTTTCTTCGGAGTCCACTCCCAACACGCAGAGTTGCGAGGCAATCCTCACAGACTCAATCCTAAAGACCTCAATGAGTAGCGAGGCAATCCTCACTGACTCCACGCAGTTTAATTCTATTGAGTAATTTTAATTTACTGTGGATTATTTTGTTTTTCTGTTTAGGGTTCGGTGTTCGTTCAGCTTCACCATTGATTCACTATCCTGGAGTATGTGGAGGGTTTTGTTATATAGACCTTATTAAACGCGTTTCAATCGCGCTTCAGCAGAGTTGCGAGGCAGTCCTCACAGACTCTATCCTAAAGTTCCCAATGAGTAGCGAGGCAATCCTCACTTACTCCACGCGATTTAGTTATATTGTATAATTTTTATTTTATTTTATTTTATTATTATTTTTTTTTTTTTTTTTTTTTTTTATTTTCTGGAAACTTATTTTGTTTTTCTGTTAAGGGATCGGTGTTCGTTCAACTCAACCATTAATTCACTATCTTGGAGTCTGTTGAGGGTTTTGGTTTGTAGGTCTTTTAATCGCGTATCAATAGTTTCTATTTTTGCTAGCTCGTGAAGTTCCTTTATCGGTGTCCATTTCGGTTTGCATAGTGCCACTCGCAGGGCATAATTTTGAACCCTCTGTAGCTTCTGAATGTTGGTTTTGCTTAGGTCGCTTGTTATTATGGCACCGTATTCTAGTACCGGACGTATAAATGTTTTGTAGAGCTTGAGAAGCACATCTTTGTTTGCTCCCCAATTTCTACCTCTGATCATCTTCAGAAAATTGATACGTTTAGTAGCTCTAACCGTAATGGAGTTTACGTGACTGTTTAGACTGAGATTGCTATCTAGGATGAATCCCAAAAAATTGGCCTCTTTGTTTGCTTCTAGTTTGTGATCGTATAACTGGAGATCGATACTCGGGACTGGTTTTTTCCTTTGCTTTTTGAAGAACGTAACTTTTTGAGTTTTGGCGGCATTGAGTTTGATGCGCCACAGGGCACACCAGCTTTCAAGATCGCGAATGGTATCCTGCAGACGATTTTTAATTATGTTTCTGGACTTGCTGGCTGTCCAAATGCCTTTGTCATCTGAGAACTGCGATAGTTCAACAAAGTTTTTCCCTACTTTTTCTGTATCATTCACATATATTATGAAAAGAAGCGGACTTAGAACCGACCCTTGTGGTGTTCCCGCTTCGAGTATTACTTCCTCTGACACCTCGCGATTAACCCTCACCTTGATTTTTCGGTCAGTTAGAAATGATGATATGATCCTTAGAATTTTAGTGGGTAATCCCATTTTCGCTAGTTTATATCTCACGCCATTGTGCCATACCGAGTCGAACGCTTTTTCTACATCCAAGAAAAGCGCGGTTCCGATTTCGTTTTGACTAAATGCTGTTTTCATATAATCGACCAGTCTACATACGTGTTCGATTCCCTCTTTCTGACTCCTATACGCTCTTTGCCATTTGTTGAAAAAATTGATTGATTCGAGATAGCTGCGAAGTCTCGTAGTGAGAATCCGCTCAAATATTTTCCCAACACAGCTAAGCAAGCTGATTGGGCGGTAGTTAGAAGGGTTGGTAAGGTCTTTGTCGGGTTTAGGTATCATGACTCCCGTGGCCACTTTCCAGCATTTTGGGAAGTACCCACAGGAGAGACAGCAGTTTAAGAGTTTGGTAAGTCTGCAGTAGAAGATGTTGGGGCACTGTTTCATTATTTTGTAAGAGACTTCGTCTTCTCCTGGGGACGAAGATGACCTGCATTTTCTGATTATACCCATGACCTCTTCTACGCTTATTGGTTCGGTTAATTCATGGTCGTCCCCGTCTTCATGCCTTTTGTCGATGTTCGGTTCATTGAAGATTGAGTTGTTATCTTGGACAAATTTATTTACTCGTACCTTAAAATCGTTGTCATATCTGTTCCCTTCTTGTGGACGATGTGCCTTCTTTAGAAGTTCGGCAAAAGCACTGGCCTTTGCCTTGTCGTCTATGGCCATAGATCCGTCGCTAGTCTTTAGCGCATTATTATTGGCAATTTTGCTCTTTTGGCCAGTAAGAGTTTTAAATGTATCCCAGAACCTCTTAGGTTCTCTCAGCCCATTTAGGTTTTCGGTTTCTTTTTCCCATCTCACGCGATTGTCGTTAGCTATGGCCTTTTTTACTTCCCCATGAAGGCGATTGTACGCGGTTTTAAGTTCTGCTCTTTTCATTTGATCATTCTCTGATTGGTAAGCCCGGAAGGCTTTTCTTTTTTGTTTGATTATTTGAAGAGTTGTTTGGGTTATTCTGTTTATCCGCGTCTTTACTGTTTGCTTGGGACAGATTTCATCTAGCGTACTGTTGATAACGTCGTTAAGGTGGGTGCAGGCTTTTTCTAGTTCATGAACATTTGAGGGGTCATTTGCCTTTATTTTTACTTCGATAATGTTTCTGAAGAGGTTCCAGTCAATTTTTGATAGGTTCCTCCTATTCACGGGAGGATACCTTGCGGGACCAGTATTACATTTCAGAGTGGCGTGAACCGGCAGGTGATCACTGCCTAGATCATCGTCTCCTACAAATATGTCTTGCATTTGGCTGGTTAGTGATTTGCTGGTGATAATCAAGTCTAGGATATCTGATTGATGGAGTGGGTTGTTGCTTATGTATGTTACGTCTTGATCGTTATTTACCACGAATAGATCGAGTTCTTCAATGATATGGAAAAGGGCGTCACCATTAGGCTCAGTCTTATGACAACCGAATACCTGGTGTTTGGAATTGAAATCACCCAAGAATATGCAGTGCTTGTACTTGTTGGTAAAAAATTCAAATACTTTACTGTCTACTGTTGCTTGCGGCTTGTTATAATATGATATGATGGCCACGTGTTTGTGGTCAAGTTCAATTTCAGCTGCAATCACTTCAGCATTGAGGTGGTCGCGTGGTATTGATTTGTATTTAATCTCCTGCCTTATTAACAGAGCGACACCGCCGCCTTTTTGGGCGGGGCGATCTCTTCTAATAATATCAAAACCACATAACGAGAATTGTTTGTTTGGTTTAAGCCAGGTTTCGCTAATTCCAATTACGTCCGTATTTTTTAAATAATGTGACATTTGCAAATTTTTCTGATTAACGCTTCGAGCGTTCCACTGGACTAACTTTAGTGTATCCATGAATGGTTTAGGAATAACTGTACTAAGTTTATTTAAATTTAATTACTATTTGTAATATTGTTACATAATTATATTCTGTTGACGGCCGCTTCTAATAGCGTGTGAGATATTTGAGTATTATATAACTTGGAGGCTGTTTTACTAATCTCTTTGCAAACGTCCGAAAGACTGGTGTCCAAGTGTTTCTTCATTATGCTGAAAATAGAGCCAGCCATTAGAGTACACGTGGAATAAGGGGAAGATGAGTTCTCGACATTACTTACATTTAGAGCTTTAAGCTGGATGTTTGTTTTAACTTTTTTGAAGTGGCTACAACCCCGGTAGTTGCTGGGGTGTTGACCACCGCAATTCGGGCATTTCAGAGTTTTAGCACTACATGCCTTCGCGATGTGTTTGTCACCGCATTTCATACATCGTTGCTCCCCGTTGCATTTGTGTGACAAGTGCCCAAATTTCTGACACTTGTGACACTGAACGGGTTGCGGAAGAACACGATATTCCTCGGTTTCGTATTTTTTGCCATTAATAATTACCCCTTTGCTTATCAGATTTAATTTCGTTGCTCTATTAGGGCATTTTACTTTTATTTTCCAAGTATGGTTACCCGTGGCTTTGGAGATTAGTCTCTCCCACGAGCATCCTGGAAGGGCTTTATCAATCGAGTTTTTTTTCCGTTTTGGGGTGGACGCGTGTGATTACGACACAGGGGTTTGGTTGCGGGTGGCCCTGTGTCTTGTTGGTTTTATTGATCACCTTAGGGTGCGTTTTGGCTTTTACTTTATCGGCGTACGTCGCTCTATCGGTTGGGCTAGCTGTCGCATTCACTATTTCCGGTGATGTAGACTCTGTTGCGTTAACAGAGTCCCCATTTCTTGGTGTGACCACCGAGTCCTTTCCAGTAGCGGTGCTCTGTGAATTTTTCTTGATGATTTTTGTCTTCTTGACATGCCGATCAATAGTCATACAGAAACCATTTTCGTCTTCGACGTCCACGGTTTCATCATTTTCACGGAACTCATTGGAGAGTTTCCTTTTCGATCGATTTTGGTTTGGTGATTTTTTCTGTCGCTGCGATTTGGGGACTTTAGCTGAATTTTTAACCAATTGAATTTCAACCGCCACGGCCGGGGAAACTGCGACCGTGTTGGTAGCTTCTTCTACTATGGAACGCAGCCAGTTATCCTGGCTGGGGGTAATTAGATCTGAATCTATTTCAGATATCCCCGGCAGTGAGCCGGCGGACGCAGGTCTTCTCATTTCTGTAGCAGCGTCAATACATGGTAACTCGGGAACAGGAGGAGCATGGTCCTCCTTACCTGGTTTGGCTTTCAGAATTGCCTTTTCCAATTCCCTTCTCAATTCAGCCTTTTCTTTATCTGCCTGTCGCTTCTGGGCTTGAAGCTCTGACCACTCACTGACTGATTAAAAATCAGTGAAAGCCAGTCAATAGGGCTTCATCTAATTTGTTTGGACGACACAAACTGAGTTGTGAAAACTTTGGACACTCAGGTTGAAAAGAATTATCTTGATGAGTGACATTTGTCAGCTTGCCACCGAGTTTAATTATGTACTGAGCTGTGAAAAACAGCCCAGCCCACATATGGATATATACCAGGCATGTCCTCCCCAAGTTGGAATCATTTTCCTCAAAGTCTCCTTGAAGAAGCCAAAACAAGCGAAACGCGTCGAGACAGACGGATTATTTTCTACCTTTGCTGAAGACTACAACCAATCCAGGTATCTTCTCTAATAGGTAATATCTAGACTTCATTTTAATTTATTTCATTTTAATTTCATTTTAAATTCATCTACCTATTCTTCAAATGGCTTTAAAAAGACAGAAGAATCAGGGAAAGAGAGATGCCCAGTCTGGAAGAGGCCAGGAACAATCGTTCCAGGCCTATTCTAGATTGGTCAAGGCCCTTTTCCAGGTGATTCAGTGTATGCACCATATTGGGCCCCTAGAGCAGCATTTGGCCAACCGGGATTTCACGAAACAGTTGGAGAAGAAAGTAGATGAGTTAGGTGGCTTTCTAAAGCCGGCTCTTCCCACCCACACATATTTTCTGTTTTTCGACAGATTAGTGTGGGATGGGCCAACCAAACGTTAAATGCTTTAGTTGAGCATTATAAGGTAAATTTAAACCAGTTGAAGTCTAAGATAACTTTGGCTATGCGACCACCTCCTGGACTCGAAAAAATAGACTTCAACAGCGCTTCGGCGCGTGCCTTGATCTGGGCTAAAAAAAACTTTAAAAATAAGTTGACAGATAAGACGATTTCGGCCTATGAGTCTTACATTTCGGAACTTCGCCCAGCGTCTGGAGTAAGGAACAATACGGGAGAGAGCAATCAAACTCCGGCCCGTGTTGTCCCTCTACCCACCCCAACGCGAAAAGCAAAATAAGAAAAGATCAAGGCAAAGCATTTCTCCCTCTTCTTTTCCTTCTACTTCTTTCTCTCAGAGTAAGCGCCTCAATTTGCAAACATCTCCGGTCCATATTGTGACTGAAGATGCTCGCAAATTCAGTAACGCTGTCTCGCCTCGTCTTGCTCCTCTACCTCCTACTCCTCCTCAGCCTTTCTTCTCTGGTTCTCCTAGTGCTCTCACTAGAACTCCTCCTCCTCCTTCTGTTTCTTCTCCTGCTTCTGTTTCTTCTCCTGCTTCTGTTTCTTCTCCTGCTTCTGTTTCCTCTCCTGCTTCTGTTTCTTCTCCCCCTTCTCCTGCCTCTAGTGTGGTTCAACCAGGTATATCGTACTCAGAGAAAGTCAAATCACCGAGCCGCAACTCGGGCCGCTCATTTGATTCTAAATTTTCCCAGTTTCGACATAAAAGCGGAGTTAATTTTGACAAAAGGAATTGGCGCCTCCCCGATGTTTGTAAAAACATCCTTATGATTGGAAGTTCAAATTTAGGACGCATTGATCGAAATCCCCATCCGGACATCCAGGTGGAGTGTTACCCCGGCGCCAAATTCAATCATCTGCGCTCTATGTGTAAAGGGCACAGGGGCCAGTCCAGTCCCCAAAAAATATTATTAAATATTGGCGTGAATTCTCGAAACGATAATTCTGATCTCGTAGTTAAGCAGTTGCGGAATATGCTTAGCGAAATAGCAAAAATGTTAAAAGATGAATTCAATTTTACCAATGCTAAATTAAATGAACCTTTGAATCTTCGACCTGTCATCGCCTATAAGAAAAACAAAAGCTTGCGTAACATCCTTGTAAGGACTAAATTAGAGCCCATCAATGAATAACACCAATTTCTGCCAGTCAGTTTAACCAGTTCCTAAGCTCATCACTTAGTTTAAATCAATTTTGTGTACTTTTTTGTCATGTTTGAAACCAATCAGGGTTCAGTAAATGAAAACAATTTTTCGGCGGCATATTAAAAGAAAAAAAACGTTTCAGTATGAAATGCCTGTGCCAGTGCGATTTTTTAACCTCAAACACACACAGGCGAGTGCCAGAGTTCATATATGCCCAAAAACAAAATAGGTTCTAATTTCAATCATGTGTATGTATTTCCTAAATAAAATTATTATTTATATATTTATTCATTGATTATTTTAAATTTTTTATTAATTTTTATTTATTTATTTATTTATTTATTTATTTATTTATTTATTTATTTATTTATTTATTTGGTTGATTCATTTATTTAAATTATTATTTTTATTTTTATTTTTAATTTTTCATACCTTTCACACAATGTAGAGGTTCAGAAGGTAAAACACACAATTTCTACGTGGTGTAAAATATTTTCCGTCATAAACCTCCGTCGGGGGATATTCATTCCAACTGATAACATTCGTGCGGCATCATGATCTTTGGCGTTATTGTTTCATTTATTTCTTTAGTCTCAATATATTTTATCAAACCATTTTTTCATATTATTTTCACATACTTCTGAAGCCAGTAAAGCAAACCGCTCCCGATTGGTTTTATTAAATCAAAGCCAACCAATAGGGCTTCATGGGGTCAGTAAAGCAAACCACTCACTGACTGATTAAAATTCAATGGAAGCCAATCAATAGGGCTTCATCTAATTTGTTTGGACGACACAAACTGAGTTGTGAAAAACAAACTTAAAGCTCTAAATGTAAGTAATGTCGAGAACTCATCTTCCCCTTATTCCACGTGTACTCTAATGGCTGGCTCTATTTTCAGCATAATGAAGAAACACTTGGACACCAGTCTTTCGGACGTTTGCAAAGAGATTAGTAAAACAGCCTCAAAGTTATATAATACTCAAATATCTCACACGCTATTAGAAGCGGCCGTCAACAGAATATAATTATGTAACAATATTACAAATAGTAATTAAACTTAAATAAACTTAGTACAGTTATTCCTAAACCATTCATGGATACACTAAAAATAGTCCAGTGGAACGCTCGAAGCGTTAATCAGAAAAATTTGCAAATGTCACATTATTTAAAAAATACGGACGTAATTGGAATTAGCGAAACCTGGCTTAAACCAAACAAACAATTCTCGTTATGTGGTTTTGATATTATTAGAAGAGATCGCCCCGCCCAAAAAGGCGGCGATGTCGCTCTGTTAATAAGGCAGGAGATTAAATACAAATCAATACCATGCGACCACCTCAATGCAGAAGTGATTGCAGCTGAAATTGAACTTGACCACAAACACGTGGCCATCATATCATATTATAACAAGCCGCAAGCAACAGTAGACAGTAAAGTATTTGAATTTTTTTACCAACAAGTACAAGCACTGCATATTCGTGGGTGATTTCAATTCCAAACACCAGGTATTCGGTTGTCATAAGACTGAGCCTAATGGTGACGCCCTTTTCCATATCATTGAAGAACTCGATCTATTCGTGGTAAATAACGATCAAGACGTAACATACATAAGCAACAACCTACTCCATCAATCAGATATCCTAGACTTGATTATCACCAGCAAATCACTAACCAGCCAAATGCAAGACATATTTGTAGGAGATGATCTAGGCAGTGATCACCTGCCGGTTCACGCCACTCTGAAATGTAATACTGGTCCCGCAAGGTATCCTCCCGTGAATAGGAGGAACCTATCAAAAATGGAACCTCTTCAGAAACATTATCGAAGTAAAAATAAAGGCAAATGACCCCTCAAATGTTCATGAACTAGAAAAAGCCTGCACCCACCTTAACGAGGTTATCAACAGTACGCTAGATGAAATCTGTCCCAAGCAAACAGTAAAGACACGGATAAACAGAATAACCCAAACAACTCTTCAAATAATCAAACAAAAAAGAAAAGCCTTCCGGGCTTACCAATCAGAGAATGATCAAATGAAAAGAGCAGAACTTAAAACCGCGTATAATCGCCTTCATGGGGAAGTAAAAAAGGCCATAGCTAACGACAATCGCGTGAGATGGGAAAAAGCAACCGAAAACCTAAATGGGCTGAGAGAACCTAAGAGGTTCTGGGATACATTTAAAACTCTTATTGGCCAAAAGAGCAAAATTGCCAACAATAATGCGCTAAAGACTAGCGACGGATCTATGGCCATAGACGACAAGGCAAAGGCCAGTGCTTTTGCCGAACTTCTAAAGAAGGCACATCGTCCACAAGAAGGGAACAGATATGACAACGATTTTAAGGTACGAGTAAATAAATTTGTCCAAGATAACAACTCAATCTTCAATGAACCGAACTTCGACCAAAGGCATGAAGACGGGGACGACCATGAATTAACCGAACCAATAAGCATAGAAGAGGTCATGGGTATAATCATAAAATGCAGGTCATCTTCGTCCCCAGGAGAAGACGAAGTCTCTTACAAAATAATGAAACAGTGCCCCAACATCTTCTACTGCAGACTTACCAAACTCTTAAACTGCTGTCTCTCCTGTGGGTACTTCCCAAAATGCTGGAAAGTGGCCACGGGAGTCATGGTACCTAAACCCGACAAAGACCTTACCAACCCTTCTAATTACCGCCCAATCAGCTTGCTTAGCTGTGTTGGGAAAATATTTGAGCGGATTCTCACTACGAGACTTCGCAGCTATCTCGAATCAATCAATTTTTTCAACAAATGGCAAAGAGCGTATAGGAGTCAGAAAGAGGGAATCGAACACGTATATTGACTGGTCGATTATATGAAAACAGCATTTAGTCAAAACGAAATCGGAACCGCGCTTTTCTTGGATGTAGAAAAAGCGTTCGACTCGGTATGGCACAATGGCGTGAGATATAAACTAGCGAAAATGGGATTACCCACTAAAATTCTAAGGATCATATCATCATTTCTAACTGACCGAAAAATCAAGGTGAGGGTTAATCGCGAGGTGTCAGAGGAAGTAATACTCGAAGCGGGAACACCACAAGGGTCGGTTCTAAGTCCGCTTCTTTTCATAATATATGTGAATGATATAGAAAAAGTAGGGAAAAACTTTGTTCAACTATCGCAGTTCTCAGACGACAAAGGCATTTGGACAGCCAGCAAGTCCAGAAACATAATTAAAAATCGTCTACAGGATACCATTCGCGATCTTGAGAGCTGGTGTGCCCTGTGGCGCATCAAACTCAATGCCGCCAAAACTCAAAAAGTTACGTTCTTCAAAAAGCAAAGGAAAAAACCAGTCCCGAGTATCGATCTCCAGTTATACGATTACAAACTAGAAGCAAACAAAGAGGCCAAATTTTTGGGATTTATCCTAGATAGCAATCTCAGTCTAAACAGTCACGTAAACTCCATTACGGTTAGAGCTACTAAACGTATCAATTTTCTGAAGATGATCAGAGGTAGAAATTGGGGAGCAAACAAAGATGTGCTTCTCAAGCTCTACAAAACATTTATACGTCCGGTACTAGAATACGGTGCCATAATAACAAGCGACCTAAGCAAAACCAACATTCAGAAGCTACAGAGGGTTCAAAATTATGCCCTGCGAGTGGCACTATGCAAACCGAAATGGACCCCGATAAAGGAACTTCACGAGCTAGCAAAAATAGAAACTATTGATACGCGATTAAAAGACCTACAAACCAAAACCCTCAACAGACTCCAGTATAGTGAATTAATGGTTGAGCTGAACGAACACCGATCCCTTAACAGAAAAACAAAATAAGTTTCCAGAAAATAAAAAAAAAAATAAAAAAAAAAAATATATATAATAAAATAAAATAAAATAAAATAAAAATTATACAATATAACTAAATCGCGTGGAGTCAGTGAGGATTGCCTCGCTACTCATTGGGAACTTTAGGATAGAGTCTGTGAGGACTGCCTCGCAACTCTGCTGAAGCGCGATTGAAACGCGTTTAATAAGATCTATATAACAAAACCCTCCACATACTCCAGGATAGTGAATCAATGGTGAAGCTGAACGAACACCGAACCCTAAACAGAAAAACAAAATAATCCACAGTAAATTAAAATTACTCAATAGAATTAAACTGCGTGGAGTCAGTGAGGATTGCCTCGCTACTCATTGAGATCTTTAGGATTGAGTCTGTGAGGATTGCCTCGCAACTCTGCGTGTGGGGAGTGTGCTCCGAAGAAACACACCCCTTACCCCATCCAACAATCACACAGCAGGCACAATATACAATAGCGGATACCTATCTTTCTCTCAACCTTTTACTTTTCTAACTGAACATTCTCAAATTTTCTTGCAACACTCTCATCAAGAAGACGCATGGAAATGGGAGACAAAGCGTAGGAGGAATTGGTGCAACCTACCTTTCTGCAACATATACAAGAAACCACCAAACGCTAGGCAAGGATTGAAACAAGCTTGTCTGGCTGGGAACGAGTGTACATTTGATAAAAATAAACATTTGAATAAAGATTTAACAGCCCTTTTAAGGGCTTGAGGGTGTGTGTCAGTGAGTGTTTTTTTTTTTTTTTTGGGGGGGGGGGGTGTGGAGGAGGTCATTTGGAATTCCCGAAGGATAACCAGATACCTCAAAATTACATACGGCATCCTATCTCCCAGAAGGCTTGATGGATGACTCCCGGTTTCTTAAAACTAAACTGTTGGAGCTTTCTCCACTTCTTTTTTGTAACCACTATGGTCATATACCGGGGCCGCTACCAAACCGGCGTTGCTGTTTGGTTTTCTTTTCTCTTCTTCCCTTAAACTTGCCATCGCACAACATTACATTCTGGCTCGCCACCATGGTGGGACTCAAACCTCTACCATCGCTGGAACCGAATAGAGCTCGCTCTCTAATAGTTTTAAATGCGTTGAGGTATTAAGTATTGACCATCTAACACTCCAACGTAAACTGTCGGGTATTCTAACCGCGTGCATAACCCCCTCAGACTCCATTTTGGGCAATACGAAAGCTAGGCCTGTGTGATCCAAGGGGAAAAAAATAAGGTTAACCGGGTCGCAAGGGATTTGTAAATCCCACATCGTCCCTGCGCGCCTTCGGCGCGCTAAAACCTTTCATTCATTCATCAAAGTTGGATTCATTTTCCTCAAAGTCTCTTTGAAAAAGCCAAACCAAGCGAAACGCGTCGAGACAGACGGATTATTTTCTACCTTGGCTGAAGACTACAACCAATCCAGGTATCTTCTCTAATAGGTAATATCTAGACTTCATTTTAATTTATTTCATTTTAATTTCATTTTAAATTCATCTACCTATTCTTCAAATGGCTCAAAAAAGACAGAAGAATCAGGGAAAGAGAGTTGCCCAGTCTGGAAGAGGCCAGGAACAATCGTTCCAGGCCTATTCTAGATTGGTCAAGGCCCTTTTCCAGGTGATTCAGTGTATGCACCATATTGGGCTCCTAGAGCAGCATTTGGCCAACCGGGATTTCACGAAACAGTTGGAGAAGAAAGTAGATGAGTTAGGTGGCTTTCTAAAGCCGGCTCTTCCCACCCCACACATTTTTTCTGTTTTTCGACAGATTAGTGTGGGATGGGCCAACCAAACGTTAAATGCTTTAGTTGAGCATTATAAGGTAAATTTAAACCAGTTGAAGTCTAAGATAACTTTGGCTATGCGACCACCTCCTGGACTCGAAAAAATAGACTTCAACAGCGCTTCGGCGCGTGCCTTGATCTGGGCTCAAAAAAACTTTAAAAATAAGTTGACAGATAAGACGATTTCGGCCTATGAGTCTTACATTTCGGAACTTCGCCCAGCGTCTGGAGTAAGGAACAATACGGGAGGGAGCAATCAAACTCCGGCCCGTGTTGTCCCTCTACCCACCCCAACGCGAAAAGCAAAATAAGAAAAGATCAAGGCAAAGCATTTCTCCCTCTTCTTTTCCTTCTACTTCTTTCTCTCAGAGTAAGCGCCTCAATTTGCAAACATCTCCGGTCCATATTGTGACTGAAGATGCTCGCAAATTCAGTAACGCTGTCTCGCCTCGTCTTGCTCCTCTACCTCCTACTCCTCCTCAGCCTTTCTTCTCTGGTTCTCCTAGTGCTCTCACTAGAACTCCTCCTCCTCCTTCTGTTTCTTCTCCTGCTTCTGTTTCTTCTCCTGCTTCTTTTTCTTCTCCTGCTTCTGTTTCTTCTCCTGCTTCTGTTTCCTCTCCTTCTTCTGTTTCTTCTCCCCCTTCTCCTGCCTCTAGTGTGGTTCAACCAGGTATATCGTACTCAGAGAAAGTCAAATCACCGAGCCGCAACTCGGGCCGCTCATTTGATTCTAAATTCTCCCAGTTTCGACATAAAAGCGGAGTTAATTTTGACAAAAGGAATTGGCGCCTCCCCGATGTTTGTAAAAACATCCTTATGATTGGTAGTTCAAATTTAGGACGCATTGATCGAAATCCCCATCCGGACATCCAGGTGGAGTGTTACCCCGGCGCCAAATTCAATCATCTGCGCTCTATGTTTAAAGGGCACAGGGGCCAGTCCAGTCCCCAAAAAATATTAAATATTGGCGTGAATTCTCGAAACGATAATTCTGATCTCGTAGTTAAGCAGTTGCGGAATATCCTTAGCGATATCAGGGTCAAGTTTAGATCAGCAAAAATTTATTTCGCTGAACTAAACTTTTCGCAAAAACTCCCTCAGGCTGAGAGGAGAACCCTGAGCATCATCAACGAAACCATTCGGAAAGTGAAGGACGTTAACGTTATACCAAAAATTGATGACGCGAAGTTTGATGTTGCTCAGGATTTAATCCATTGGACCACGAGAACCGCCAATATTATGTACGATCACTGGTTGAACCACCGAAATTTAAACTAAGTAAAGGCAAAGGTAACAGCCGCCTAACAGATGTGGGATTAGGAACTAATGTGGTTAACCTGTCTGGCACCAATGACCTAACAACCCAAGAGAAATCTCTTTTAGATCGCGGTTTAACTTTTGTACCAGCACCAAAGCCTAAAACTGATAACCAAACAAATTTACCATCATACAACTGTAATTTTCTTGGGCAAATGAAATTAGCCGACCGCTTTAGAAACTCCAGCGGTCGGAAACTTCCTTTTACAGAATCATCTGGTTGGTCACCTCCAGATAGTGAAGTAGATCCCGAAATTATTGAGGCTAGCAAACGAATCATCAAAAAGGTGTTCAGCATGAACATACTCTCCGATAAAGACAATTTAACAGCTGGTGAACGGAGAGCCCTCACGAAACTTCGAAAAAATAAGAAATTAGTAATTAAACCAGCCGACAAAGGTGGGTCGGTAGTTGTTCTATCTCGGGATAATTATATAAAGGAAGCCATGAGACAACTCAGCAATACTAAACATTATAAGAAAATAGATTCACTTATTTGGCCTAGTAATATCGAAAAATTCAATAAGATCTTAAAATTTCTCCTCGATGAAGGTCACATTACCAAAAAACAATTGAAATATTTAACAGCTAAGCTCAGTGCTCAAACAAGACAATTTTATATCCTACCAAAGATCCACGAGGACCATTCTTAATGGACGGATGACTTAACTCCACCCGGGAGGCCAATTGTATCAGATTGTAATTCGGAATCTTATGCGATCTCGGAATTAATTGATTATCATCTGAAACCTATAGCAAATAGACATCCGAGCTGTCTAAAAAACACACAGGATTTCCTGTCAAAAATTTCGAAATTGAAAATACCGAAAAATGCAATTCTGGCTACTTTGGATATCGACAGTATGTATACGAACATTGATATTGATAAAGGCGTTAAATCAGTTAAAAATGCATTTGAAAAATATTCGGATGCGAAACGCCCGGATGAACAAATTTTGGATCTTTTAGAGCTGAGCTTAAAAGGTAATGACTTTCAATTCAATGGAGAATATTTTCTACAAATAATGGGTTGTCCTATGGGCAAAAGATTCAGTCCTAATTTTGCAAGCATTTATGTAGCGGAATGGGAGGAAAATGCCTTAAGCAAATGTGCAAAGCATCCTCTCGTATATCTCAGGTATTTAGATGACATTTTTATTATTTGGGAACATTCAAAAGAAGATTTTGATGAATTTTTAGAAATTTTGAACAATCACGATCCAAATATTAAATTGAAAGGTACGATCAGTGAAAATTCTGTTGATTTTCTCGATGTGACCGTGTATAAAGGCAAGCAATTACAGGCGTCCGGTCATTTAGATTATAAAGTGTATTTTAAACCAACTGATTCACATCAATTGTTGCACACAAAATCATTTCATCCTCAACATACATTTAAAGGTATCATCAAATCACAACTCATTCGTTTCCACCGCAATTCAAGTGATAAGGTAAATTTCAATGAGGCTTGTTCTACTCTATTTGGCGCCCTCAGATCGAGAGGGTACTCGCTGCGCCTCTTGCGTAGCCTGAAATCGCAAACCCTGAAAAAGCTCGAAAGTCCAGCTGAAACTACCGATTTCGAACCACTGAAGATTGAACACAACAGAACGTTGCAGAATGGTAGTGGCGCGGTATTTAATTGCAAAAAGCCTCGTTGTAGACTTCATACTTTTATGCCTGATCAGAAAGAGGAATTTTCCTCCGAACAAACGAAAAATCATTATCAGATCCGTAACCCCCTCCATTGTGATTCACCAAACATTATTTACCTTATCACTTGTAAGCGATGTCGGAAACAGTATGTTGGTCAAAGTCAAAATCCTTTTCGAGAACGTGCTACTAGACACAAACAGGATATAAAACATAATGCTGATGCCCCAGTAGCACAACATTTTAACCTTCCTGGCCATTCTTTGGACGATTTCGAAATCCATCCTATTGAACAACCACCAATTAAAGACACATTAGAAGAAACGGATGAATTTAGAAAAAAACGTGAAGCTTTTTGGATCAATACGCTTCAAACCCTCTGGCCATTTGGTATGAACATATCAGAGGGCGAATGCGAATGGAGGTCCATCATTCCTTTCACTTTAACGTACAACAGAATGAATATCGAAATAGCAAAAATGTTAAAAGATGAATTCAATTTTACCAATGCTAAATTAAATGAACCTTTGAATCTTCGACCGGTCATCGCCTGTAAGAAAAACAAAAGCTTGCGTAACATCCTTGTAAGGACTAAATTAGATCCCATCAATGAATAACATCAATTATTGCCAGTCAGTTTAACCAGTTTCTAAGCTCATCACTTAGTTTAAATCAATTTTATGTAATTTTTTGTCATGTTTGAAACCCATCAGGGTTCAGTAAATGAAAACAATTTTTCGGCGGCATATTAAAAGAAAAAAACGTTTCAGTAGGAAATGTCTGTGCCAGTGCGATTTTTTAACCTCACACACACACACACACACACACACACACACACACACACACACACACACACACACACACACACACACACACACACACCACACACACACACACACACACACACACACATCCCCCCCACACACATATCCCCCCACACACACTCACATACATGTGAGTGCAAGGGTAAATGTGTGTGCGTGTGTGTGCGCGTGCGTGCGTGCGTGTGCATGCCTGCGTGTGCGTTAGCGTGTATATACGCTTATGATTATATATATACATGAATTATTCACTGTGTGCATCCTTATCACATTCTAAGGCGTTTCTTCGTTGGAGTTCAATTTCCCAGGTCGTCGCCTTCCCGTAGCATGAAGAATCGTCGGATCATGTTGCAGATAGGATTGCATAACCTGGGGATGTTGTTTTGCATGATGAATTTGAACATTATTGACTCATCGTCATTTTTCAAGTGACCAATTTCATTTGTTACCAAGTCGAGGTGTCCCTCCCGTAATTGACTATAGTGATCACACTCCATGATGAAATGATATTCATCCTCAGTTGCCCCCGAACCACACTTTGGGCATTTTCGTTCATTAACCGGAATCGGGGGCTGTACATGTCTTCCCTTTTCTATTATCAGATTGTGATTACTGATTCGAAGGCGAGTAAATATTTTTTGTGCCTCCCAGGATGTCGTGTGTACTAGATATGGTTCTAGAATATACTCATTTTTAATTGTACGATATGTTCGCAGCTTGTTTTTACCTTGTTTTTTGTTACCGTCATATATATTTTCATAGAAATATTCCTCATACTTTTGCTTTCCTTTCTCAAGAACGTATTTCTTTGTGTTTTTTTGGCGTCAAAAGCTATTGACCTCTTGGACATCTAGGAATTCGTGTAATGTAGTTTTGAATTTCGTTAAAGCATGCTTATCTGCTAGTAGTATGTCTCGGGCTTTTCAGGGGCCATTTGGATGACCCCGGTGGATGACCCCGGAAGTGACGTCATGTCACGTGACCAGTGGCGCCATGTTGTGTTGTCATGGTAACCCGCGTGAGCGGCCATGTTGTGACGTCATCCCCATAGTGATACGTGGTGTGAGTGCGCATGCGCAGCGCGTGTTGTTAGGGTGATACGTGTTTCCGTCGTCCATTTTGTATACTGGAAGCCGCCATCTTGGTTTCTATGGTAGCACGTGATTGCTATGTTACCTAAGGCCAACAATAGGACAGGGGTATGTTCGGAGGGTATGTTCGATTGAATCAGGGTATTTTCTGGAACGACTTCCCTGGATAATTACCACAAACAACCCGACAATCCCTCCAAATCACCAAAATCCACCCAAAATCACCGAAATTGACTTTATTTCCCCAATTTATCGGCTTAGCACGTAGTGCTATAGTACTAAGGGGTACAAAGGGGTGCGTTCCTTTGTAGAAGAGTAATGTTCTGGCTTAGAATTCTCCCAGAATCCCTTTATGGATCCCTATACCATGACGTTTTTCCCATTAAAAGACAGGTTCCTTTGCTAATTACCCAGAATTCTCCGCTTCTATCTATATATGTAATAGTTTTTGTCTAACTGACCCTGTTCCTTTATTCTAGAGTATACTCCAGTAGCGTAGAAGAGCCTATCAACTGGAACAGCTTTACTTATTATTACTATATTTAGCAATTTCTGGTCTATTCTTGTTAGTTCTGACCCTATTCCGTGTACTCTTGTTGTTTCATTTATCTAGATTAAAACTAACCAATCAGATTGCTTGATTTCCCATAACCTGTATGCAGAGTTATCTCCCTTCTGTACAACAAAAGCAGCCCCAAAACCAATAAGCTATCGAGCAGTTACTGATAAGTCATTGCTCGAACGACTCGAAGCTCATCGAGCAAACGAGCCTTAGAGCAATTGCTCGATCGAGTGACTCGGCATATTGCTCGAACGACTCGAATCCCATCGAGCAAATGAGCCAACGAGCAATTGCTCGATCGAGTGACTCCTCGAACGACTCGACGACTCATTTCAGTATTTGAGGATACCTATGGCCCAGGTATTGTATTATTTGAGGATACCTGTCGAGGATACCTTTTATAGGATACTTATCTGAGGATACTATTACCTATATCACAAGGCATACCTATTCCAAATATCCCTTATAAGCCATCGAGCAGTTACTGAAAAGTCATTGCTCGAATGACTCGAAGCTCATCGAGCAAATGAGCCTAAGAGCAATTGCTCCATGAGCAATTGCTCGAACGACTCGAAGCTCATCGGGCAAATGAGCTATCGAGTAATTGCTCGTTCGAGTGACTCCTCGAACGACTCTTAGACTCATTTCAGTATTCGAGGATACCTATGGCCCGGGTATTGTATTATTTGAGGATACCTATCGAGGATACCTTTTAGAGGATACTTATCTGAGGATACTATTACCTGTACCACAAGACATACCTATCCTAAATATCCCTTATAAGCCATCGAGCAGTTACTGAAAAGTCATTGCTCGAATGACTCGAAGCTCATCGAGCAAATGAGCCTAAGAGCAATTGCTCCATGAGCAATTGCTCGAACGACTCGAAGCTCATCGAGCAAATGAGCTATCGAGTAATTACTCGTTCGAGTGACTCCTCGAACGACTCGAGGACTCATTTCAGTATTTGAGGATACCTATGACATGGCTACGTATCATTTGAGGATACCGTTTGGGGATACTAAATTGAGGATACCTTTGACCTGGTATTGTTGGAGGATACCTGTTGTAGAAACCTTTCATCTGTGTACTTCTGTTATTCTACCCCATATCTCATCCATTACTTCCTAGCTATACCTATCTCAGTCTCGACTATAACATTGATCAAGGTTGAATCAGATGTCTCCTGTATACATATAAGGCATTCCGTAATTGAGATTCCTAGCCGAGTCCGTAAAAGTTGGATTCCGTGATTTGTCATCGACACTCGAGGGTATGGAAAGGGATTGATAACTGAACAGAGACAACCAACCACTACAAAACAGCAAAGGTACAACAGAACGAAGATCCAACAGAACCAAGATGTAAACATAACAAAGTGTAAGAATGTCAAACTAGTCGGATTGATCGAACTAGTTGGACAGACTGAACAGATCTGCTCAAATACAATCAAGATGGAAGTGAATTGACCATAAAAATGAACTCAAATATAACCCTCTTGAACTGTTTGAATGAACTCTAACCCTAATGAAGGTATTAACACCCTTTGAACTGAATGAATGCGCTATAACCCTAATGAAGGTATATATAATTAACCCCTTTGAACTGAATGAATGAACTATATATAATATAAGTAAATAGTTAACCCCTTGAAGTTTTTGAATGAACTTTTTATATCTAATATAAATAAACACCCTTTGAACTGAATAAATTTTAAACTTAATGAACTACAACCCATTGAACTAAATTCTTCCAATAGGGAAGTGGAATACCGTCGAGTGTCGATGACAAATCACGGAATCCAACTTTTACGGACTCGGCTAGGAATCTCAATTACGGAATGCCTTATATGTATACAGGAGACATCTGATTCAACCTTGATCAATGTTATAGTCGAGATTGAGATAGGTATAGCTAGGAAGTAATGGATGAGATATGGGGCCGAATAACAGAAGTACACAGATGAAAGGTTTCTACAACAGGTATCCTCCAACAATACCAGGTCAAAGGTATCCTCAATTTAGTATCCCCAAAAGGTATCCTCAACTGATACGTAGCCATGTCATAGGTATCCTCAAATACTGAAATGAGTCTAAGAGTCGTTCGAGGAGTCACTAGAAGGAGTAATTACTCGATAGCTCATTTGCTCGATGAGCTTCGAGTCGTTCGAGCAATTGCTCATGGAGCAATTGCTCTTAGGCTCATTTGCTCGATGAGCTTCGAGTCATTCGAGCAATGACTTCAGTAACTGCTCGATGGCTTATAAGGGATATTTGGGATAGGTATGTCTTGTGGTACAGGTAATAGTATCCTCAGATAAGTATCCTCTAAAAGGTATCCTCGATAGGTATCCTCAAATAATACAATACCTGGGCCATAGGTATCCTCAAATACTGAAATGAGTCGTCGAGTCGTTCGAGGAGTCACTCGATCGAGCAAATGCTCGTTGGCTCATTTGCTCGATGGGATTCGAGTCGTTCGAGCAATATGCCGAGTCACTCGATCGAGCAATTGCTCTAAGGCTCGTTTGCTCGATGAGCTTCGAGTCGTTCGAGCAATGACTTATCAGTAACTGCTCGATAGCTTATTGGTTTTGGGGCTGCTTTTGTTGTACAGAAGGGAGATAACTCTGCATACAGGTTATGGGAAATCAAGCAATCTGATTGGTTAGTTATAATCTAGATAAATGAAACAACAAGAGTACACGGAATAGGGTCAGAACTAACAAGAATAGACCAGAAATTGCTAAATATAGTAATAATAAGTAAAGCTGTTCCAGTTGATAGGCTCTTCTACGCTACTGGAGTATACTCTAGAATAAAGGAACAGGGTCAGATAGACAAAAACTATTGCATATATAGATAGAAGCGGAGAATTCAGGGTAATTACCAAAGGAACCTGTCTTTTAATGGGAAAAACGTCATGGTATAGGGATCCATAAAGGGATTCTGGGAGAATTCTAAGCCAGAACATTACTCTTCTACAAAGGAACGCACCCCTTTGTACCCCTTAGTACTATAGCACTACGTGCTAAGCCGATAAATTGGGGAAATAAAGTCAATTTCGGTGATTTTGGGTGGATTTTGGTGATTTGGAGGGATTGTCGGGTTGTTTGTGGTAATTATCCAGGGAAATCGTTCCAGAAAATACTCTGATTCAATCGAACATACCCTCCGAACATACTCCTGTCCTATTGTTGGCCTTAGGTAACATAGCAATCACGTGCTACCATAGAAACCAAGATGGCGGCTTCCAGTATACAAAATGGACGACGGAAACACGTATCGCCCTAACAACACGCGCTGCGCATGCGCACTCACACCACGCATCACTATGGGGATGACGTCACAACATGGCCGCTCACGCGGGTTACCATGACAACACAACATGGCGCCACTGGTCACGTGACATGACGTCACTTCCGGGGTCATCCACCGGGGTCATCCAAATGGCCCCTGAAAAGCCCGAGACATACTACTTCTGCTTCCTTATACGCCGCTCCAAGTAGAGAATCAGTTTCCTGAGACAGCAACTTGGAGTGGTATCTCGTCTGCTGTACTATGGCATCTAGGAACAAAGGATATCTTCCTAGTTCAGAGCGCACAGCAAAGTTGGAAGCACTCTTATTTACCCCAAGTAATAATTTTCAAAATTTTACGTGAGCGTTTTCACACGCGGTGCTGTTTTCGTTTTTATAATCTAGTTCTGATGCCCATATCTCACTACCATGCAGTAGTATTGGTTTAATTAATTTGTCAAATAGACTAGAAAATATGGGTATCGTTGGGCGGTATTTCTGTTTAAATGAAGCGTTTATGGAATAAAGTGCTCGAAGTGCTTTCATGGTGAAATCTTTTTGTGCATCCTGTAGTTTACAATTTTGTGAGAAATTCAATCCTAAGTAATTATAGTTGCTAGTTTTCTGGAGCTTGGAAGATCCGAGGTATAAATTGGGAACTACGGTCGATTGACGTGCCCTAAATACAACAAATTTTGTTTTACCTATATTTACACTCAGACTGTTTTTCAGAGCATAGATATCTAATTTATTTAAGCATTGTTGAATACCATCTGGGGACTCGGATAGCAGCACGAGGTCATCTGCAAATAAAAGATGATTTAATGAGTAGTCACCTAATGAAACTGGCGTACATTTATCATTAAATATATTTGCTATATCATCTATAAATATTTTAAAAAGTGTCGGGGAGAGATTACACCCCTGCCGGACCCCAATGGTGGATAGCTGGAGGCGGGGGGGGGGGGGGGGGGGCTACTCCTTTGTTTGTTTTCGTACTGTAGTAACAGGATTTATACATTGACATTAGTGACTCTAAAGATCGGACCGCCGATGCCTATATTACGTAATTTCTGGAAAAATTTTGATCTTTCAACGGTATCGAAAGCTTTTCTTAAATCTACAAATACTGCATACAGTGGTCTTTTCGTCTTTTTATATTTATTAATAGCAGAATTCAAGACAAACATACTGTCAACAGTGCTACAGCCTTTGCGAAATCCGAATTGGTTCTCACTTATTAGGTTATTATCTTCTAAGTAATTAGTACTTCTATTGCTAATGATTCTGTTAAATAGTTTGCCGATAGTATTGCTCTGGGCTATGGCACGGATCATGTCTATCTCCTTTTTTATAAACAGTTGTAAGAATTGATTTGCTCCAACTAAGAGGATAATGTTTTGATGTTAGTATTTGATTAAATACTTTCACAACCTCGTCGATAATATGCGGAACAATAAATTTTAGGAGTTCATTGGACACATTGCCAGGACCTGTAGATTTTTTATTTTTTAACTGACTGAGCGAGCTGTATACTTCGTCAGCTATTATAGGGTTATTGTTCAATGGGATATCTACATTAGGAGTTTCGATGTGATCGCAATAATCGAATTGTTCTCCTCGAGGTTTACACAGGAGATCACTGAAAAAATCTACAGTGCCATCTGAATCAAGGTGATTTTCAGAGATTTCATTTGTCTTCAGAGAGTTAATTAGTCTCCAATATACCTTAGGATCAATTGATTCCACTCTAGCAAGTTGATCGCATATATTTTTATAAAACAATTTACGTTTACATTTAATGGACTTTTTATAAGATTTTTTAGCTGTGAAATATTTTTCTATGACCGACTTGTTATATGGATCTTTCCGTACTGCAAGTATTATATTCTCCATGTTACGTTTGAGTTGTTTACACTCTACGTCGAACCATTTACGTTTGGGTTTCCGATTATTATTACGTGGACACGGGATGCGTTTTGTCGCCGATCGATTTATGCATTCTATAATTGACATAAGATCATTGACAGCGCATTCTGTGCCCTTGCTTTCTTCTTTGAATGGTTTCATTCTAAACTGTTCAAGTTGTCGGATTATGCCCGGCTTTTTTAAGCATAGTAAGGCTTTTTCTGCACTTTGATTCGTCCATTTAAGCTTGACCGGATATTTTGTGTAACAATATTTTGAGTTCTTTCCAACGGAAGTGTTTATTTTGTACTTTAAGTGCATCGATAGTTGGCAATGGTCAGAGAATTCATTTGGCGGCTTTACACAGAAATAATCCACATCCGTAAGGAATTTATCAGATATTATTACGTAGTCTACAACACTTGTGCCATTATATTGATAACTTGTAAAATTACCAATATAATCACCTGGTGTGCGGCCATTAACAATTTTGAGTCGTGCCACCTTGCAAAGTGAAATAAGATGCCTTCCAAAACTATTGAGAGTTTTGTCAAGATTTCGTCTTTCACTGGCTGTCTCGGTTGTGCAATCCTCCAGGAGTGACATATGTTCCTCCCCGCCTTCTGTAACATAATCTGGTTTTACTCCAGTACGTGCGTTAAAGTCTCCCCCTTATTTGGCCTAGTAATATCGAAAAATTCAATAAGATCTTAAAATTTCTCCTCGACGAAGGTCACATGACCAAAAAACAATTGAAATATTTAACAGCTAAGCTCAGTGCTCAAACAAGACAATTTTATATCCTACCAAAGATCCACAAGACCGTTCTTCATGGACGGATGACTTAACTCCACCCGGGAGGCCAATTGTATCAGATTGTAATTCGGAATCTTATGCGATCTCGGAATTAATTGATTATCATCTGAAACCTATAGCAAATAGACATCCGAGCTTTCTAAAAAAACACACAGGATTTCCTGTCAAAAATTTCGAAATTGAAAATATCGAAAAATGCAATTCTGGCTACTTTGGATATCGACAGTATGTATACGAACATTGATATTGATAAAGACGTTAAATCAGTTAAAAATGCATTTGAAAAATATCCGGATGCGAAACGCCCGGATGAACAAATTTTGGATCTTTTAGAGCTGAGCTTAAAAGGTAATGACTTTCAATTCAATGGAGAATATTTTCTACAAATAATGGGTTGTCCTATGGGCAAAAGATTCAGTCCTAATTTTGCAAGCATTTATGTAGCGGAATGGGAGGAAAATGCCTTAAGCAAATGTGCAAAGCATCCTCTCGTATATCTCAGGTATTTAGATGACATTTTTATTATTTGGGAACATTCAAAAGAAGATTTTGATGAATTTTTAGAAATTTTGAACAATCACGATCCAAATATTAAATTGAATGCTACGATCAGTGAAAATTCTGTTGATTTTCTCGATGTGACCGTGTATAAAGGCAAGCAATTACAGGCGTCCGGTCATTTAGATTATAAAGTGTATTTTAAACCAACTGATTCACATGAATATCGAAATAGCAAAAATGTTAAAAGATGAATTCAATTTTACCAATGCTAAATTAAATGAACCTTTGAATCTTCGACCGGTCATCGCCTATAAGAAAAACAAAAGCTTGCGTAACATCCTTGTAAGGACTAAATTAGATCCCATCAATGAATAACATCAATTATTGCCAGTCAGTTTAACCAGTTCCTAAGCTCATCACTTAGTTTAAATCAATTTTATGTAATTTTTTGTCATGTTTGAAACCCATCAGGGTTCAGTAAATGAAAACAATTTTTCGGCGGCATATTAAAAGAAAAAAACGTTTCAGTAGGAAATGTCTGTGCCAGTGCGATTTTTTAACATCAAACACACACAGGCGAGTGCCAGAGTTCATGTATGCCCAAAATCAAAATAGGTTCCAATTTCAACCATGTTTATTTATTTCCTAAATAAAATTATTTATTTATTTATTTATTTATTTATTTATTTATTTATTTATTTATTTATTTATTTATTTATTTATTTATTTATTATTTATTTATTTACACTGTATTTTATTTTTAATTTTTCATTATTTATTTATTTTCACTGTATTTTATCTTTAATTTTTCATACCTTTCACACAATGTAGAGGTTCAGAAGCTAAAACACACAATTTCTACGTTATGTAAAATATTTTCCGTCAAACCTCCGTCGGGGGATATTCATTCCAACTGATAACATTCGTGAGGCATCTTAATCTTTGGCGTTATCTTTTATTTATTTCTCCAGTCTCAATATATTTTATAAAACCATTTTTCATATTATTTCCACACACTTCTGAAGCCAGTAAAGCAAACCGCTCCGATTGGTTATACTTAAATCAAAGCCAACCAATAGGGCTTCATGGGGTCAGTAAAGCAAACCACTCACTGACTGATTAAAAATCAGTGAAAGCCAGTCAATAGGGCTTCATCTAATTTGTTTGGACGACACAAACTGAGTTGTGAAAACTTTGGACACTCAGGTTGAAAAGAATTATCTTGATGAGTGACATTTGTCAGCTTGCCACCGAGTTTAATTATGTACTGAGCTGTGAAAAACAGCCCAGCCCACATATGGATATATACCAGGCATGTCCTCCCCAAGTTGGAATCATTTTCCTCAAAGTCTCCTTGAAGAAGCCAAAACAAGCGAAACGCGTCGAGACAGACGGATTATTTTCTACCTTTGCTGAAGACTACAACCAATCCATGTATCTTCTCTAATAGGTAATATCTAGACTTCATTTTAATTTATTTCATTTTAATTTCATTTTAAATTCATCTACCTATTCTTCAAATGGCTCAAAAAAGACAGAAGAATCAGGGAAAGAGAGATGCCCAGTCTGGAAGAGGCCAGGAACAATCGTTCCAGGCCTATTCTAGATTGGTCAAGGCCCTTTTCCAGGTGATTCAGTGTATGCACCATATTGGGCCCCTAGAGCAGCATTTGGCCAACCGGGATTTCACGAAACAGTTGGAGAAGAAAGTAGATGAGTTAGGTGGCTTTCTAAAGCCGGCTCTTCCCACCCACACAATTTTTCTGTTTTTCGACAGATTAGTGTGGGATGGGCCAACCAAACGTTAAATGCTTTAGTTGAGTATTATAAGGTAAATTTAAACCAGTTGAAGTCTAAGATAACTTTGGCTATGCGACCACCTCCTGGACTCGAAAAAATAGACTTCAACAGCGCTTCGGCGCGTGCCTTGATCTGGGCTCAAAAAAACTTTAAAAATAAGTTGACAGATAAGACGATTTCGGCCTATGAGTCTTACATTTCGGAACTTCGCCCAGCGTCTGGAGTAAGGAACAATACGGGAGGGAGCAATCAAACTCCGGCCCGTGTTGTCCCTCTACCCACCCCAACGCGAAAAGCAAAATAAGAAAAGATCAAGGCAAAGCATTTCTCCCTCTTCTTTTCCTTCTACTTCTTTCTCTCAGAGTAAGCGCCTCAATTTGCAAACATCTCCGGTCCATATTGTGACTGAAGATGCTCGCAAATTCAGTAACGCTGTCTCGCCTCGTCTTGCTCCTCTACCTCCTACTCCTCCTCAGCCTTTCTTCTCTGGTTCTCCTAGTGCTCTCACTAGAACTCCTCCTCCTGCTTCTGTTTCTTCTCCTGCTTCTGTTTCTTCTCCTGCTTCTGTTTCTTCTCCTGCTTCTGTTTCCTCTCCTGCTTCTGTTTCTTCCCCCCCTTCTCCTGCCTCTAGTGTGGTTCAACCAGGTATATCGTACTCAGAGAAAGTCAAATCACCGAGCCGCAACTCGGGCCGCTCATTTGATTCTAAATTCTCCCAGTTTCGACATAAAAGCGGAGTTAATTTTGACAAAAGGAATTGGCGCCTCCCCGATGTTTGTAAAAACATCCTTATGATTGGAAGTTCAAATTTAGGACGCATTGATCGAAATCCCCATCCGGACATCCAGGTGGAGTGTTACCCCGGCGCCAAATTCAATCATCTGCGCTCTATGTGTAAAGGGCACAGGGGCCAGTCCAGTCCCCCAAAAATATTATTAAATATTGGCGTGAATTCTCGAAACGATAATTCTGATCTCGTAGTTAAGCAGTTGCGGAATATGCTTAGCGATATCAGGGTCAAGTTTAGATCAGCAAAAATTTATTTCGCTGAACTAAACTTTTCGCAAAAACTCCCTCAGGCTGAGAGGAGAACCCTGAGCATCATCAACGAAACCATTCGGAAAGTGAAGGACGTTAACGTTATACCAAAAATTGATGACGCGAAGTTTGATGTTGCTCAGGATTTAATCCATTGGACCACGAGAACCGCCAATATTATGTACGATCACTGGTTGAACCACCTAAATTTAAACTAAGTAAAGGCAAAGGTAACAGCCTCCTAACAGATGTGGGATTAGGAACTAATGTGGTTAACCTGTCTGGCACCAATGACCTAACAACCCAAGAGAAATCTCTTTTAGATCGCGGTTTAACTTTTGTACCAGCACCAAAGCCTAAAACTGATAACCAAACAAAATAAAGGCAAGCAATTACAGGCGTCCGGTCATTTAGATTATAAAGTGTATTTTAAACCAACTGATTCACATCAATTGTTGCACACAAAATCATTTCATCCTCAACATACATTTAAAGGTATCATCAAATCACAACTCATTCGTTTCCACCGCAATTCAAGTGATAAGGTAAATTTCAATGAGGCTTGTTCCACTCTATTTCGCGCCCTCAGATCGAGAGGGTACTCGCTGCGTCTCTTGCGTAGCCTGAAATCCCAAACCCTGAAAAAGCTCGAAAGTCCAGCTGAAACTACCGATTTCGAACCACTGAAGATTGAACACAACAGAACGTTGCAGAATGGTAGTGGCGCGGTATTTAATTGCAAAAAGCCTCGTTGTAGACTTCATACTTTTATGCCTGATCAGAAAGAGGAATTTTCCTCCGAACAAACGAAAAATCATTATCAGATCCGTAACCCCCTCCATTGTGATTCACCAAACATTATTTACCTTATCACTTGTAAGCGATGTCGGAAACAGTATGTTGGTCAAAGTCAAAATCCTTTTCGAGAACGTGCTACTAGACACAAACAGGATATAAAACATAATGCTGATGCCCCAGTAGCACAACATTTTAACCTTCCTGGCCATTCTTTGGACGATTTCGAAATCCATCCTATTGAACAACCACCAATTAAAGACACATTAGAAGAAACGGATGAATTTAGAAAAAAACGTGAAGCTTTTTGGATCAATACGCTTCAAACCCTCTGGCCATTTGGTATGAACATATCAGAGGGCGAATGCGAATGGAGGTCCATCATTCCTTTCACTTTAACGTACAACAGAATGAATATCGAAATAGCAAAAATGTTAAAAGATGAATTCAATTTTACCAATGCTAAATTAAATGAACCTTTGAATCTTCGACCGGTCATCGCCTGTAAGAAAAACAAAAGCTTGCGTAACATCCTTGTAAGGACTAAATTAGATCCCATCAATGAATAACATCAATTATTGCCAGTCAGTTTAACCAGTTTCTAAGCTCATCACTTAGTTTAAATCAATTTTATGTAATTTTTTGTCATGTTTGAAACCCATCAGGGTTCAGTAAATGAAAACAATTTTTCGGCGGCATATTAAAAGAATAAAACGTTTCAGTAGGAAATGTCTGTGCCAGTGCGATTTTTTAACCTCACACACACACACACACACACACACACACACACACACACACACACACACACACACACACACACACACACACACACACACACACACACACACACACACACACACACACACACACACCACACACACACACACACACACACACACACACACACACCACACACACACACACACACACACACACACACATCCCCCCCACACACATATCCCCCCACACACACTCACATACATGTGAGTGCAAGGGTAAATGTGTGTGCGTGTGTGTGCGCGTGCGTGCGTGCGTGTGCATGCCTGCGTGTGCGTTAGCGTGTATATACGCTTATGATTATATATATACATGAATTATTCACTGTGTGCATCCTTATCACATTCTAAGGCGTTTCTTCGTTGGAGTTCAATTTCCCAGGTCGTCGCCTTCCCGTAGCATGAAGAATCGTCGGATCATGTTGCAGATAGGATTGCATAACCTGGGGATGTTGTTTTGCATGATGAATTTGAACATTATTGACTCATCGTCATTTTTCAAGTGACCAATTTCATTTGTTACCAAGTCGAGGTGTCCCTCCCGTAATTGACTATAGTGATCACACTCCATGATGAAATGATATTCATCCTCAGTTGCCCCCGAACCACACTTTGGGCATTTTCGTTCATTAACCGGAATCGGGGGCTGTACATGTCTTCCCTTTTCTATTATCAGATTGTGATTACTGATTCGAAGGCGAGTAAATATTTTTTGTGCCTCCCAGGATGTCGTGTGTACTAGATATGGTTCTAGAATATACTCATTTTTAATTGTACGATATGTTCGCAGCTTGTTTTTACCTTGTTTTTTGTTACCGTCATATATATTTTCATAGAAATATTCCTCATACTTTTGCTTTCCTTTCTCAAGAACGTATTTCTTTGTGTTTTTTTGGCGTCAAAAGCTATTGACCTCTTGGACATCTAGGAATTCGTGTAATGTAGTTTTGAATTTCGTTAAAGCATGCTTATCTGCTAGTAGTATGTCTCGGGCTTTTCAGGGGCCATTTGGATGACCCCGGTGGATGACCCCGGAAGTGACGTCATGTCACGTGACCAGTGGCGCCATGTTGTATTGTCATGGTAACCCGCGTGAGCGGCCATGTTGTGACGTCATCCCCATAGTGATACGTGGTGTGAGTGCGCATGCGCAGCGCGTGTTGTTAGGGTGATACGTGTTTCCGTCGTCCATTTTGTATACTGGAAGCCGCCATCTTGGTTTCTATGGTAGCACGTGATTGCTATGTTACCTAAGGCCAACAATAGGACAGGGGTATGTTCGGAGGGTATGTTCGATTGAATCAGGGTATTTTCTGGAACGACTTCCCTGGATAATTACCACAAACAACCCGACAATCCCTCCAAATCACCAAAATCCACCCAAAATCACCGAAATTGACTTTATTTCCCCAATTTATCGGCTTAGCACGTAGTGCTATAGTACTAAGGGGTACAAAGGGGTGCGTTCCTTTGTAGAAGAGTAATGTTCTGGCTTAGAATTCTCCCAGAATCCCTTTATGGATCCCTATACCATGACGTTTTTCCCATTAAAAGACAGGTTCCTTTGCTAATTACCCAGAATTCTCCGCTTCTATCTATATATGCAATAGTTTTTGTCTAACTGACCCTGTTCCTTTATTCTAGAGTATACTCCAGTAGCGTAGAAGAGCCTATCAACTGGAACAGCTTTACTTATTATTACTATATTTAGCAATTTCTGGTCTATTCTTGTTAGTTCTGACCCTATTCCGTGTACTCTTGTTGTTTCATTTATCTAGATTATAACTAACCAATCAGATTGCTTGATTTCCCATAACCTGTATGCAGAGTTATCTCCCTTCTGTACAACAAAAGCAGCCCCAAAACCAATAAGCTATCGAGCAGTTACTGATAAGTCATTGCTCGAACGACTCGAAGCTCATCGAGCAAACGAGCCTTAGAGCAATTGCTCGATCGAGTGACTCGGCATATTGCTCGAACGACTCGAATCCCATCGAGCAAATGAGCCAACGAGCAATTGCTCGATCGAGTGACTCCTCGAACGACTCGACGACTCATTTCAGTATTTGAGGATACCTATGGCCCAGGTATTGTATTATTTGAGGATACCTGTCGAGGATACCTTTTATAGGATACTTATCTGAGGATACTATTACCTATATCACAAGGCATACCTATTCCAAATATCCCTTATAAGCCATCGAGCAGTTACTGAAAAGTCATTGCTCGAATGACTCGAAGCTCATCGAGCAAATGAGCCTAAGAGCAATTGCTCCATGAGCAATTGCTCGAACGACTCGAAGCTCATCGAGCAAATGAGCTATCGAGTAATTGCTCGTTCGAGTGACTCCTCGAACGACTCTTAGACTCATTTCAGTATTCGAGGATACCTATGGCCCGGGTATTGTATTATTTGAGGATACCTATCGAGGATACCTTTTAGAGGATACTTATCTGAGGATACTATTACCTGTACCACAAGACATACCTATCCTAAATATCCCTTATAAGCCATCGAGCAGTTACTGAAAAGTCATTGCTCGAATGACTCGAAGCTCATCGAGCAAATGAGCCTAAGAGCAATTGCTCCATGAGCAATTGCTCGAACGACTCGAAGCTCATCGAGCAAATGAGCTATCGAGTAATTACTCGTTCGAGTGACTCCTCGAACGACTCGAGGACTCATTTCAGTATTTGAGGATACCTATGACATGGCTACGTATCATTTGAGGATACCGTTTGGGGATACTAAATTGAGGATACCTTTGACCTGGTATTGTTGGAGGATACCTGTTGTAGAAACCTTTCATCTGTGTACTTCTGTTATTCTACCCCATATCTCATCCATTACTTCCTAGCTATACCTATCTCAGTCTCGACTATAACATTGATCAAGGTTGAATCAGATGTCTCCTGTATACATATAAGGCATTCCGTAATTGAGATTCCTAGCCGAGTCCGTAAAAGTTGGATTCCGTGATTTGTCATCGACACTCGAGGGTATGGAAAGGGATTGATAACTGAACAGAGACAACCAACCACTACAAAACAGCAAAGGTACAACAGAACGAAGATCCAACAGAACCAAGATGTAAACATAACAAAGTGTAAGAATGTCAAACTAGTCGGATTGATCGAACTAGTTGGACAGACTGAACAGATCTGCTCAAATACAATCAAGATGGAAGTGAATTGACCATAAAAATGAACTCAAATATAACCCTCTTGAACTGTTTGAATGAACTCTAACCCTAATGAAGGTATTAACACCCTTTGAACTGAATGAATGCGCTATAACCCTAATGAAGGTATATATAATTAACCCCTTTGAACTGAATGAATGAACTATATATAATATAAGTAAATAGTTAACCCCTTGAAGTTTTTGAATGAACTTTTTATATCTAATATAAATAAACACCCTTTGAACTGAATAAATTTTAAACTTAATGAACTACAACCCATTGAACTAAATTCTTCCAATAGGGAAGTGGAATACCGTCGAGTGTCGATGACAAATCACGGAATCCAACTTTTACGGACTCGGCTAGGAATCTCAATTACGGAATGCCTTATATGTATACAGGAGACATCTGATTCAACCTTGATCAATGTTATAGTCGAGATTGAGATAGGTATAGCTAGGAAGTAATGGATGAGATATGGGGCCGAATAACAGAAGTACACAGATGAAAGGTTTCTACAACAGGTATCCTCCAACAATACCAGGTCAAAGGTATCCTCAATTTAGTATCCCCAAAAGGTATCCTCAACTGATACGTAGCCATGTCATAGGTATCCTCAAATACTGAAATGAGTCTAAGAGTCGTTCGAGGAGTCACTAGAAGGAGTAATTACTCGATAGCTCATTTGCTCGATGAGCTTCGAGTCGTTCGAGCAATTGCTCATGGAGCAATTGCTCTTAGGCTCATTTGCTCGATGAGCTTCGAGTCATTCGAGCAATGACTTCAGTAACTGCTCGATGGCTTATAAGGGATATTTGGGATAGGTATGTCTTGTGGTACAGGTAATAGTATCCTCAGATAAGTATCCTCTAAAAGGTATCCTCGATAGGTATCCTCAAATAATACAATACCTGGGCCATAGGTATCCTCAAATACTGAAATGAGTCGTCGAGTCGTTCGAGGAGTCACTCGATCGAGCAAATGCTCGTTGGCTCATTTGCTCGATGGGATTCGAGTCGTTCGAGCAATATGCCGAGTCACTCGATCGAGCAATTGCTCTAAGGCTCGTTTGCTCGATGAGCTTCGAGTCGTTCGAGCAATGACTTATCAGTAACTGCTCGATAGCTTATTGGTTTTGGGGCTGCTTTTGTTGTACAGAAGGGAGATAACTCTGCATACAGGTTATGGGAAATCAAGCAATCTGATTGGTTAGTTATAATCTAGATAAATGAAACAACAAGAGTACACGGAATAGGGTCAGAACTAACAAGAATAGACCAGAAATTGCTAAATATAGTAATAATAAGTAAAGCTGTTCCAGTTGATAGGCTCTTCTACGCTACTGGAGTATACTCTAGAATAAAGGAACAGGGTCAGATAGACAAAAACTATTGCATATATAGATAGAAGCGGAGAATTCAGGGTAATTACCAAAGGAACCTGTCTTTTAATGGGAAAAACGTCATGGTATAGGGATCCATAAAGGGATTCTGGGAGAATTCTAAGCCAGAACATTACTCTTCTACAAAGGAACGCACCCCTTTGTACCCCTTAGTACTATAGCACTACGTGCTAAGCCGATAAATTGGGGAAATAAAGTCAATTTCGGTGATTTTGGGTGGATTTTGGTGATTTGGAGGGATTGTCGGGTTGTTTGTGGTAATTATCCAGGGAAATCGTTCCAGAAAATACTCTGATTCAATCGAACATACCCTCCGAACATACTCCTGTCCTATTGTTGGCCTTAGGTAACATAGCAATCACGTGCTACCATAGAAACCAAGATGGCGGCTTCCAGTATACAAAATGGACGACGGAAACACGTATCGCCCTAACAACACGCGCTGCGCATGCGCACTCACACCACGCATCACTATGGGGATGACGTCACAACATGGCCGCTCACGCGGGTTACCATGACAACACAACATGGCGCCACTGGTCACGTGACATGACGTCACTTCCGGGGTCATCCACCGGGGTCATCCAAATGGCCCCTGAAAAGCCCGAGACATACTACTTCTGCTTCCTTATACGCCGCTCCAAGTAGAGAATCAGTTTCCTGAGACAGCAACTTGGAGTGGTATCTCGTCTGCTGTACTATGGCATCTTGGAACAAAGGATATCTTCCTTGTTCAGAGCGCACAGCAAAGTTGGAAGCACTCTTATTTACCCCAAGTAATAATTTTCAAAATTTTACGTGAGCGTTTTCACACGCGGTGCTGTTTTCGTTTTTATAATCTAGTTCTGATGCCCATATCTCACTACCATGCAGTAGTATTGGTTTAATTAATTTGTCAAATAGACTAGAAAATATGGGTATCGTTGGGCGGTATTTCTGTTTAAATGAAGCGTTTATGGAATAAAGTGCTCGAAGTGCTTTCATGGTGAAATCTTTTTGTGCATCCTGTAGTTTACAATTTTGTGAGAAATTCAATCCTAAGTAATTATAGTTGCTAGTTTTCTGGAGCTTGGAAGATCCGAGGTATAAATTGGGAACTACGGTCGATTGACGTGCCCTAAATACAACAAATTTTGTTTTACCTATATTTACACTCAGACTGTTTTTCAGAGCATAGATATCTAATTTATTTAAGCATTGTTGAATACCATCTGGGGACTCGGATAGCAGCACGAGGTCTTCTGCAAATAAAAGATGATTTAATGAGTAGCCACCTAATGAAACTGGCGTACATTTATCATTAAATATATTTGCTATATCATCTATAAATATTTTAAAAAGTGTCGGGGAGAGATTACACCCCTGCCGGACCCCAATGGTGGATAGCTGGAGGCGGGGGGGGGGGGGGGCTACTCCTTTGTTTGTTTTCGTACTGTAGTAACAGGATTTATACATTGACATTAGTGACTCTAAAGATCGGACCGCCGATGCCTATATTACGTAATTTCTGGAAAAATTTTGATCTTTCAACGGTATCGAAAGCTTTTCTTAAATCTACAAATACTGCATACAGTGGTCTTTTCGTCTTTTTATATTTATTAATAGCAGAATTCAAGACAAACATACTGTCAACAGTGCTACAGCCTTTGCGAAATCCGAATTGGTTCTCACTTATTAGGTTATTATCTTCTAAGTAATTAGTACTTCTATTGCTAATGATTCTGTTAAATAGTTTGCCGATAGTATTGCTCTGGGCTATGGCACGGATCATGTCTATCTCCTTTTTTATAAACAGTTGTAAGAATTGATTTGCTCCAACTAAGAGGATAATGTTTTGATGTTAGTATTTGATTAAATACTTTCACAACCTCGTCGATAATATGCGGAACAATAAATTTTAGGAGTTCATTGGACACATTGCCAGGACCTGTAGATTTTTTATTTTTTAACTGACTGAGCGAGCTGTATACTTCGTCAGCTATTATAGGGTTATTGTTCAATGGGATATCTACATTAGGAGTTTCGATGTGATCGCAGTAATCGAATTGTTCTCCTCGAGGTTTACACAGGAGATCACTGAAAAAATCTACAGTGCCATCTGAATCAAGGTGATTTTCAGAGATTTCATTTGTCTTCAGAGAGTTAATTAGTCTCCAATATACCTTAGGATCAATTGATTCCACTCTAGCAAGTTGATCGCATATATTTTTATAAAACAATTTACGTTTACATTTAATGGACTTTTTATAAGATTTTTTAGCTGTGAAATATTTTTCTATGACCGACTTGTTATATGGATCTTTCCGTACTGCAAGTATTATATTCTCCATGTTACGTTTGAGTTGTTTACACTCTACGTCGAACCATTTACGTTTGGGTTTCCGATTATTATTACGTGGACACGGGATGCGTTTTGTCGCCGATCGATTTATGCATTCTATAATTGACATAAGATCATTGACAGCGCATTCTGTGCCCTTGCTTTCTTCTTTGAATGGTTTCATTCTAAACTGTTCAAGTTGTCGGATTATGCCCGGCTTTTTTAAGCATAGTAAGGCTTTTTCTGCACTTTGATTCGTCCATTTAAGCTTGACCGGATATTTTGTGTAACAATATTTTGAGTTCTTTCCAACGGAAGTGTTTATTTTGTACTTTAAGTGCATCGATAGTTGGCAATGGTCAGAGAATTCATTTGGCGGCTTTACACAGAAATAATCCACATCCGTAAGGAATTTATCAGATATTATTACGTAGGATACAACACTTGTGCCATTATATTGATAACTTGTAAAATTACCAATATAATCACCTGGTGTGCGGCCATTAACAATTTTGAGTCGTGCCACCTTGCAAAGTGAAATAAGATGCCTTCCAAAACTATTGAGAGTTTTGTCAAGATTTCGTCTTTCACTGGCTGTCTCGGTTGTGCAATCCTCCAGGAGTGACATATGTTCCTCCCCGCCTTCTGTAACATAATCCGGTTTTACTCCAGTACGTGCGTTAAAGTCTCCCCCTTATTTGGCCTAGTAATATCGAAAAATTCAATAAGATCTTAAAATTTCTCCTCGACGAAGGTCACATGACCAAAAAACAATTGAAATATTTAACAGCTAAGCTCAGTGCTCAAACAAGACAATTTTATATCCTACCAAAGATCCACAAGACCGTTCTTCATGGACGGATGACTTAACTCCACCCGGGAGGCCAATTGTATCAGATTGTAATTCGGAATCTTATGCGATCTCGGAATTAATTGATTATCATCTGAAACCTATAGCAAATAGACATCCGAGCTTTCTAAAAAAACACACAGGATTTCCTGTCAAAAATTTCGAAATTGAAAATATCGAAAAATGCAATTCTGGCTACTTTGGATATCGACAGTATGTATACGAACATTGATATTGATAAAGACGTTAAATCAGTTAAAAATGCATTTGAAAAATATCCGGATGCGAAACGCCCGGATGAACAAATTTTGGATCTTTTAGAGCTGAGCTTAAAAGGTAATGACTTTCAATTCAATGGAGAATATTTTCTACAAATAATGGGTTGTCCTATGGGCAAAAGATTCAGTCCTAATTTTGCAAGCATTTATGTAGCGGAATGGGAGGAAAATGCCTTAAGCAAATGTGCAAAGCATCCTCTCGTATATCTCAGGTATTTAGATGACATTTTTATTATTTGGGAACATTCAAAAGAAGATTTTGATGAATTTTTAGAAATTTTGAACAATCACGATCCAAATATTAAATTGAATGCTACGATCAGTGAAAATTCTGTTGATTTTCTCGATGTGACCGTGTATAAAGGCAAGCAATTACAGGCGTCCGGTCATTTAGATTATAAAGTGTATTTTAAACCAACTGATTCACATGAATATCGAAATAGCAAAAATGTTAAAAGATGAATTCAATTTTACCAATGCTAAATTAAATGAACCTTTGAATCTTCGACCGGTCATCGCCTATAAGAAAAACAAAAGCTTGCGTAACATCCTTGTAAGGACTAAATTAGATCCCATCAATGAATAACATCAATTATTGCCAGTCAGTTTAACCAGTTCCTAAGCTCATCACTTAGTTTAAATCAATTTTATGTAATTTTTTGTCATGTTTGAAACCCATCAGGGTTCAGTAAATGAAAACAATTTTTCGGCGGCATATTAAAAGAAAAAAACGTTTCAGTAGGAAATGTCTGTGCCAGTGCGATTTTTTAACATCAAACACACACAGGCGAGTGCCAGAGTTCATGTATGCCCAAAATCAAAATAGGTTCCAATTTCAACCATGTTTATTTATTTCCTAAATAAAATTATTTATTTATTTATTTATTTATTTATTTATTTATTTATTTATTTATTTATTATTTATTTATTTACACTGTATTTTATTTTTAATTTTTCATTATTTATTTATTTTCACTGTATTTTATCTTTAATTTTTCATACCTTTCACACAATGTAGAGGTTCAGAAGCTAAAACACACAATTTCTACGTTATGTAAAATATTTTCCGTCAAACCTCCGTCGGGGGATATTCATTCCAACTGATAACATTCGTGAGGCATCTTAATCTTTGGCGTTATCTTTTATTTATTTCTCCAGTCTCAATATATTTTATAAAACCATTTTTCATATTATTTCCACACACTTCTGAAGCCAGTAAAGCAAACCGCTCCGATTGGTTATACTTAAATCAAAGCCAACCAATAGGGCTTCATGGGGTCAGTAAAGCAAACCACTCACTGACTGATTAAAAATCAGTGAAAGCCAGTCAATAGGGCTTCATCTAATTTGTTTGGACGACACAAACTGAGTTGTGAAAACTTTGGACACTCAGGTTGAAAAGAATTATCTTGATGAGTGACATTTGTCAGCTTGCCACCGAGTTTAATTATGTACTGAGCTGTGAAAAACAGCCCAGCCCACATATGGATATATACCAGGCATGTCCTCCCCAAGTTGGAATCATTTTCCTCAAAGTCTCCTTGAAGAAGCCAAAACAAGCGAAACGCGTCGAGACAGACGGATTATTTTCTACCTTTGCTGAAGACTACAACCAATCCATGTATCTTCTCTAATAGGTAATATCTAGACTTCATTTTAATTTATTTCATTTTAATTTCATTTTAAATTCATCTACCTATTCTTCAAATGGCTCAAAAAAGACAGAAGAATCAGGGAAAGAGAGATGCCCAGTCTGGAAGAGGCCAGGAACAATCGTTCCAGGCCTATTCTAGATTGGTCAAGGCCCTTTTCCAGGTGATTCAGTGTATGCACCATATTGGGCCCCTAGAGCAGCATTTGGCCAACCGGGATTTCACGAAACAGTTGGAGAAGAAAGTAGATGAGTTAGGTGGCTTTCTAAAGCCGGCTCTTCCCACCCACACAATTTTTCTGTTTTTCGACAGATTAGTGTGGGATGGGCCAAACAAACGTTAAATGCTTTAGTTGAGTATTATAAGGTAAATTTAAACCAGTTGAAGTCTAAGATAACTTTGGCTATGCGACCACCTCCTGGACTCGAAAAAATAGACTTCAACAGCGCTTCGGCGCGTGCCTTGATCTGGGCTCAAAAAAACTTTAAAAATAAGTTGACAGATAAGACGATTTCGGCCTATGAGTCTTACATTTCGGAACTTCGCCCAGCGTCTGGAGTAAGGAACAATACGGGAGGGAGCAATCAAACTCCGGCCCGTGTTGTCCCTCTACCCACCCCAACGCGAAAAGCAAAATAAGAAAAGATCAAGGCAAAGCATTTCTCCCTCTTCTTTTCCTTCTACTCATTTCTCTCAGAGTAAGCGCCTCAATTTGCAAACATCTCCGGTCCATATTGTGACTGAAGATGCTCGCAAATTCAGTAACGCTGTCTCGCCTCGTCTTGCTCCTCTACCTCCTACTCCTCCTCAGCCTTTCTTCTCTGGTTCTCCTAGTGCTCTCATTAGAACTCCTCCTCCTGCTTCTGTTTCTTCTCCTGCTTCTGTTTCTTCTCCTGCTTCTGTTTCTTCTCCTGCTTCTGTTTCCTCTCCTGCTTCTGTTTCTTCCCCCCCTTCTCCTGCCTCTAGTGTGGTTCAACCAGGTATATCGTACTCAGAGAAAGTCAAATCACCGAGCCGCAACTCGGGCCGCTCATTTGATTCTAAATTCTCCCAGTTTCGACATAAAAGCGGAGTTAATTTTGACAAAAGGAATTGGCGCCTCCCCGATGTTTGTAAAAACATCCTTATGATTGGAAGTTCAAATTTAGGACGCATTGATCGAAATCCCCATCCGGACATCCAGGTGGAGTGTTACCCCGGCGCCAAATTCAATCATCTGCGCTCTATGTGTAAAGGGCACAGGGGCCAGTCCAGTCCCCCAAAAATATTATTAAATATTGGCGTGAATTCTCGAAACGATAATTCTGATCTCGTAGTTAAGCAGTTGCGGAATATGCTTAGCGATATCAGGGTCAAGTTTAGATCAGCAAAAATTTATTTCGCTGAACTAAACTTTTCGCAAAAACTCCCTCAGGCTGAGAGGAGAACCCTGAGCATCATCAACGAAACCATTCGGAAAGTGAAGGACGTTAACGTTATACCAAAAATTGATGACGCGAAGTTTGATGTTGCTCAGGATTTAATCCATTGGACCACGAGAACCGCCAATATTATGTACGATCACTGGTTGAACCACCTAAATTTAAACTAAGTAAAGGCAAAGGTAACAGCCTCCTAACAGATGTGGGATTAGGAACTAATGTGGTTAACCTGTCTGGCACCAATGACCTAACAACCCAAGAGAAATCTCTTTTAGATCGCGGTTTAACTTTTGTACCAGCACCAAAGCCTAAAACTGATAACCAAACAAAATAAAGGCAAGCAATTACAGGCGTCCGGTCATTTAGATTATAAAGTGTATTTTAAACCAACTGATTCACATCAATTGTTGCACACAAAATCATTTCATCCTCAACATACATTTAAAGGTATCATCAAATCACAACTCATTCGTTTCCACCGCAATTCAAGTGATAAGGTAAATTTCAATGAGGCTTGTTCTACTCTATTTGGCGCCCTCAGATCGAGAGGGTACTCGCTGCGCCTCTTGCGTAGCCTGAAATCGCAAACCCTGAAAAAGCTCGAAAGTCCAGCTGAAACTACCGATTTCGAACCACTGAAGATTGAACACAACAGAACGTTGCAGAATGGTAGTGGCGCGGTATTTAATTGCAAAAAGCCTCGTTGTAGACTTCATACTTTTATGCCTGATCAGAAAGAGGAATTTTCCTCCGAACAAACGAAAAATCATTATCAGATCCGTAACCCCCTCCATTGTGATTCACCAAACATTATTTACCTTATCACTTGTAAGCGATGTCGGAAACAGTATGTTGGTCAAAGTCAAAATCCTTTTCGAGAACGTGCTACTAGACACAAACAGGATATAAAACATAATGCTGATGCCCCAGTAGCACAACATTTTAACCTTCCTGGCCATTCTTTGGACGATTTCGAAATCCATCCTATTGAACAACCACCAATTAAAGACACATTAGAAGAAACGGATGAATTTAGAAAAAAACGTGAAGCTTTTTGGATCAATACGCTTCAAACCCTCTGGCCATTTGGTATGAACATATCAGAGGGCGAATGCGAATGGAGGTCCATCATTCCTTTCACTTTAACGTACAACAGAATGAATATCGAAATAGCAAAAATGTTAAAAGATGAATTCAATTTTACCAATGCTAAATTAAATGAACCTTTGAATCTTCGACCGGTCATCGCCTGTAAGAAAAACAAAAGCTTGCGTAACATCCTTGTAAGGACTAAATTAGATCCCATCAATGAATAACATCAATTATTGCCAGTCAGTTTAACCAGTTTCTAAGCTCATCACTTAGTTTAAATCAATTTTATGTAATTTTTTGTCATGTTTGAAACCCATCAGGGTTCAGTAAATGAAAACAATTTTTCGGCGGCATATTAAAAGAATAAAACGTTTCAGTAGGAAATGTCTGTGCCAGTGCGATTTTTTAACCTCACACACACACACACACACACACACACACACACACACACACACACACACACACACACACACACACACACACACACACACACACACACACACACACACACACACACACACACACACATCCCCCCCACACACATATCCCCCCACACACACTCACATACATGTGAGTGCAAGGGTAAATGTGTGTGCGTGTGTGTGCGCGTGCGTGCGTGCGTGTGCATGCCTGCGTGTGCGTTAGCGTGTATATACGCTTATGATTATATATATACATGAATTATTCACTGTGTGCATCCTTATCACATTCTAAGGCGTTTCTTCGTTGGAGTTCAATTTCCCAGGTCGTCGCCTTCCCGTAGCATGAAGAATCGTCGGATCATGTTGCAGATAGGATTGCATAACCTGGGGATGTTGTTTTGCATGATGAATTTGAACATTATTGACTCATCGTCATTTTTCAAGTGACCAATTTCATTTGTTACCAAGTCGAGGTGTCCCTCCCGTAATTGACTATAGTGATCACACTCCATGATGAAATGATATTCATCCTCAGTTGCCCCCGAACCACACTTTGGGCATTTTCGTTCATTAACCGGAATCGGGGGCTGTACATGTCTTCCCTTTTCTATTATCAGATTGTGATTACTGATTCGAAGGCGAGTAAATATTTTTTGTGCCTCCCAGGATGTCGTGTGTACTAGATATGGTTCTAGAATATACTCATTTTTAATTGTACGATATGTTCGCAGCTTGTTTTTACCTTGTTTTTTGTTACCGTCATATATATTTTCATAGAAATATTCCTCATACTTTTGCTTTCCTTTCTCAAGAACGTATTTCTTTGTGTTTTTTTGGCGTCAAAAGCTATTGACCTCTTGGACATCTAGGAATTCGTGTAATGTAGTTTTGAATTTCGTTAAAGCATGCTTATCTGCTAGTAGTATGTCTCGGGCTTTTCAGGGGCCATTTGGATGACCCCGGTGGATGACCCCGGAAGTGACGTCATGTCACGTGACCAGTGGCGCCATGTTGTGTTGTCATGGTAACCCGCGTGAGCGGCCATGTTGTGACGTCATCCCCATAGTGATACGTGGTGTGAGTGCGCATGCGCAGCGCGTGTTGTTAGGGTGATACGTGTTTCCGTCGTCCATTTTGTATACTGGAAGCCGCCATCTTGGTTTCTATGGTAGCACGTGATTGCTATGTTACCTAAGGCCAACAATAGGACAGGGGTATGTTCGGAGGGTATGTTCGATTGAATCAGGGTATTTTCTGGAACGACTTCCCTGGATAATTACCACAAACAACCCGACAATCCCTCCAAATCACCAAAATCCACCCAAAATCACCGAAATTGACTTTATTTCCCCAATTTATCGGCTTAGCACGTAGTGCTATAGTACTAAGGGGTACAAAGGGGTGCGTTCCTTTGTAGAAGAGTAATGTTCTGGCTTAGAATTCTCCCAGAATCCCTTTATGGATCCCTATACCATGACGTTTTTCCCATTAAAAGACAGGTTCCTTTGCTAATTACCCAGAATTCTCCGCTTCTATCTATATATGCAATAGTTTTTGTCTAACTGACCCTGTTCCTTTATTCTAGAGTATACTCCAGTAGCGTAGAAGAGCCTATCAACTGGAACAGCTTTACTTATTATTACTATATTTAGCAATTTCTGGTCTATTCTTGTTAGTTCTGACCCTATTCCGTGTACTCTTGTTGTTTCATTTATCTAGATTATAACTAACCAATCAGATTGCTTGATTTCCCATAACCTGTATGCAGAGTTATCTCCCTTCTGTACAACAAAAGCAGCCCCAAAACCAATAAGCTATCGAGCAGTTACTGATAAGTCATTGCTCGAACGACTCGAAGCTCATCGAGCAAACGAGCCTTAGAGCAATTGCTCGATCGAGTGACTCGGCATATTGCTCGAACGACTCGAATCCCATCGAGCAAATGAGCCAACGAGCAATTGCTCGATCGAGTGACTCCTCGAACGACTCGACGACTCATTTCAGTATTTGAGGATACCTATGGCCCAGGTATTGTATTATTTGAGGATACCTGTCGAGGATACCTTTTATAGGATACTTATCTGAGGATACTATTACCTATATCACAAGGCATACCTATTCCAAATATCCCTTATAAGCCATCGAGCAGTTACTGAAAAGTCATTGCTCGAATGACTCGAAGCTCATCGAGCAAATGAGCCTAAGAGCAATTGCTCCATGAGCAATTGCTCGAACGACTCGAAGCTCATCGAGCAAATGAGCTATCGAGTAATTGCTCGTTCGAGTGACTCCTCGAACGACTCTTAGACTCATTTCAGTATTCGAGGATACCTATGGCCCGGGTATTGTATTATTTGAGGATACCTATCGAGGATACCTTTTAGAGGATACTTATCTGAGGATACTATTACCTGTACCACAAGACATACCTATCCTAAATATCCCTTATAAGCCATCGAGCAGTTACTGAAAAGTCATTGCTCGAATGACTCGAAGCTCATCGAGCAAATGAGCCTAAGAGCAATTGCTCCATGAGCAATTGCTCGAACGACTCGAAGCTCATCGAGCAAATGAGCTATCGAGTAATTACTCGTTCGAGTGACTCCTCGAACGACTCGAGGACTCATTTCAGTATTTGAGGATATCTATGACATGGCTACGTATCATTTGAGGATACCGTTTGGGGATACTAAATTGAGGATACCTTTGACCTGGTATTGTTGGAGGATACCTGTTGTAGAAACCTTTCATCTGTGTACTTCTGTTATTCTACCCCATATCTCATCCATTACTTCCTAGCTATACCTATCTCAGTCTCGACTATAACATTGATCAAGGTTGAATCAGATGTCTCCTGTATACATATAAGGCATTCCGTAATTGAGATTCCTAGCCGAGTCCGTAAAAGTTGGATTCCGTGATTTGTCATCGACACTCGAGGGTATGGAAAGGGATTGATAACTGAACAGAGACAACCAACCACTACAAAACAGCAAAGGTACAACAGAACGAAGATCCAACAGAACCAAGATGTAAACATAACAAAGTGTAAGAATGTCAAACTAGTCGGATTGATCGAACTAGTTGGACAGACTGAACAGATCTGCTCAAATACAATCAAGATGGAAGTGAATTGACCATAAAAATGAACTCAAATATAACCCTCTTGAACTGTTTGAATGAACTCTAACCCTAATGAAGGTATTAACACCCTTTGAACTGAATGAATGCGCTATAACCATAATGAAGGTATATATAATTAACCCCTTTGAACTGAATGAATGAACTATATATAATATAAGTAAATAGTTAACCCCTTGAAGTTTTTGAATGAACTTTTTATATCTAATATAAATAAACACCCTTTGAACTGAATAAATTTTAAACTTAATGAACTACAACCCATTGAACTAAATTCTTCCAATAGGGAAGTGGAATACCGTCGAGTGTCGATGACAAATCACGGAATCCAACTTTTACGGACTCGGCTAGGAATCTCAATTACGGAATGCCTTATATGTATACAGGAGACATCTGATTCAACCTTGATCAATGTTATAGTCGAGATTGAGATAGGTATAGCTAGGAAGTAATGGATGAGATATGGGGCCGAATAACAGAAGTACACAGATGAAAGGTTTCTACAACAGGTATCCTCCAACAATACCAGGTCAAAGGTATCCTCAATTTAGTATCCCCAAAAGGTATCCTCAACTGATACGTAGCCATGTCATAGGTATCCTCAAATACTGAAATGAGTCTAAGAGTCGTTCGAGGAGTCACTAGAAGGAGTAATTACTCGATAGCTCATTTGCTCGATGAGCTTCGAGTCGTTCGAGCAATTGCTCATGGAGCAATTGCTCTTAGGCTCATTTGCTCGATGAGCTTCGAGTCATTCGAGCAATGACTTCAGTAACTGCTCGATGGCTTATAAGGGATATTTGGGATAGGTATGTCTTGTGGTACAGGTAATAGTATCCTCAGATAAGTATCCTCTAAAAGGTATCCTCGATAGGTATCCTCAAATAATACAATACCTGGGCCATAGGTATCCTCAAATACTGAAATGAGTCGTCGAGTCGTTCGAGGAGTCACTCGATCGAGCAAATGCTCGTTGGCTCATTTGCTCGATGGGATTCGAGTCGTTCGAGCAATATGCCGAGTCACTCGATCGAGCAATTGCTCTAAGGCTCGTTTGCTCGATGAGCTTCGAGTCGTTCGAGCAATGACTTATCAGTAACTGCTCGATAGCTTATTGGTTTTGGGGCTGCTTTTGTTGTACAGAAGGGAGATAACTCTGCATACAGGTTATGGGAAATCAAGCAATCTGATTGGTTAGTTATAATCTAGATAAATGAAACAACAAGAGTACACGGAATAGGGTCAGAACTAACAAGAATAGACCAGAAATTGCTAAATATAGTAATAATAAGTAAAGCTGTTCCAGTTGATAGGCTCTTCTACGCTACTGGAGTATACTCTAGAATAAAGGAACAGGGTCAGATAGACAAAAACTATTGCATATATAGATAGAAGCGGAGAATTCAGGGTAATTACCAAAGGAACCTGTCTTTTAATGGGAAAAACGTCATGGTATAGGGATCCATAAAGGGATTCTGGGAGAATTCTAAGCCAGAACATTACTGTTCTACAAAGGAACGCACCCCTTTGTACCCCTTAGTACTATAGCACTACGTGCTAAGCCGATAAATTGGGGAAATAAAGTCAATTTCGGTGATTTTGGGTGGATTTTGGTGATTTGGAGGGATTGTCGGGTTGTTTGTGGTAATTATCCAGGGAAATCGTTCCAGAAAATACTCTGATTCAATCGAACATACCCTCCGAACATACTCCTGTCCTATTGTTGGCCTTAGGTAACATAGCAATCACGTGCTACCATAGAAACCAAGATGGCGGCTTCCAGTATACAAAATGGACGACGGAAACACGTATCGCCCTAACAACACGCGCTGCGCATGCGCACTCACACCACGCATCACTATGGGGATGACGTCACAACCTGGCCGCTCACGCGGGTTACCATGACAACACAACATGGCGCCACTGGTCACGTGACATGACGTCACTTCCGGGGTCATCCACCGGGGTCATCCAAATGGCCCCTGAAAAGCCCGAGACATACTACTTCTGCTTCCTTATACGCCGCTCCAAGTAGAGAATCAGTTTCCTGAGACAGCAACTTGGAGTGGTATCTCGTCTGCTGTACTATGGCATCTAGGAACAAAAGATATCTTCCTAGTTCAGAGCGCACAGCAAAGTTGGAAGCACTCTTATTTACCCCAAGTAATAATTTTCAAAATTTTACGTGAGCGTTTTCACACGCGGTGCTGTTTTCGTTTTTATAATCTAGTTCTGATGCCCATATCTCACTACCATGCAGTAGTATTGGTTTAATTAATTTGTCAAATAGACTAGAAAATATGGGTATCGTTGGGCGGTATTTCTGTTTAAATGAAGCGTTTATGGAATAAAGTGCTCGAAGTGCTTTCATGGTGAAATCTTTTTGTGCATCCTGTAGTTTACAATTTTGTGAGAAATTCAATCCTAAGTAATTATAGTTGCTAGTTTTCTGGAGCTTGGAAGATCCGAGGTATAAATTGGGAACTACGGTCGATTGACGTGCCCTAAATACAACAAATTTTGTTTTACCTATATTTACACTCAGACTGTTTTTCAGAGCATAGATATCTAATTTATTTAAGCATTGTTGAATACCATCTGGGGACTCGGATAGCAGCGCGAGGTCTTCTGCAAATAAAAGATGATTTAATGAGTAGTCACCTAATGAAACTGGCGTACATTTATCATTAAATATATTTGCTATATCATCTATAAATATTTTAAAAAGTGTCGGGGAGAGATTACACCCCTGCCGGACCCCAATGGTGGATAGCTGGAGGCGGGGGGGGGGGGGGGGGGGGGGGGCTACTCCTTTGTTTGTTTTCGTACTGTAGTAACAGGATTTATACATTGACATTAGTGACTCTAAAGATCGGACCGCCGATGCCTATATTACGTAATTTCTGGAAAAATTTTGATCTTTCAACGGTATCGAAAGCTTTTCTTAAATCTACAAATACTGCATACAGTGGTCTTTTCGTCTTTTTATATTTATTAATAGCAGAATTCAAGACAAACATACTGTCAACAGTGCTACAGCCTTTGCGAAATCCGAATTGGTTCTCACTTATTAGGTTATTATCTTCTAAGTAATTAGTACTTCTATTGCTAATGATTCTGTTAAATAGTTTGCCGATAGTATTGCTCTGGGCTATGGCACGGATCATGTCTATCTCCTTTTTTATAAACAGTTGTAAGAATTGATTTGCTCCAACTAAGAGGATAATGTTTTGATGTTAGTATTTGATTAAATACTTTCACAACCTCGTCGATAATATGCGGAACAATAAATTTTAGGAGTTCATTGGACACATTGCCAGGACCTGTAGATTTTTTATTTTTTAACTGACTGAGCGAGCTGTATACTTCGTCAGCTATTATAGGGTTATTGTTCAATGGGATATCTACATTAGGAGTTTCGATGTGATCGCAGTAATCGAATTGTTCTCCTCGAGGTTTACACAGGAGATCACTGAAAAAATCTACAGTGCCATCTGAATCAAGGTGATTTTCAGAGATTTCATTTGTCTTCAGAGAGTTAATTAGTCTCCAATATACCTTAGGATCAATTGATTCCACTCTAGCAAGTTGATCGCATATATTTTTATAAAACAATTTACGTTTACATTTAATGGACTTTTTATAAGATTTTTTAGCTGTGAAATATTTTTCTATGACCGACTTGTTATATGGATCTTTCCGTACTGCAAGTATTATATTCTCCATGTTACGTTTGAGTTGTTTACACTCTACGTCGAACCATTTACGTTTGGGTTTCCGATTATTATTACGTGGACACGGGATGCGTTTTGTCGCCGATCGATTTATGCATTCTATAATTGACATAAGATCATTGACAGCGCATTCTGTGCCCTTGCTTTCTTCTTTGAATGGTTTCATTCTAAACTGTTCAAGTTGTCGGATTATGCCCGGCTTTTTTAAGCATAGTAAGGCTTTTTCTGCACTTTGATTCGTCCATTTAAGCTTGACCGGATATTTTGTGTAACAATATTTTGAGTTCTTTCCAACGGAAGTGTTTATTTTGTACTTTAAGTGCATCGATAGTTGGCAATGGTCAGAGAATTCATTTGGCGGCTTTACACAGAAATAATCCACATCCGTAAGGAATTTATCAGATATTATTACGTAGGATACAACACTTGTGCCATTATATTGATAACTTGTAAAATTACCAATATAATCACCTGGTGTGCGGCCATTAACAATTTTGAGTCGTGCCACCTTGCAAAGTGAAATAAGATGCCTTCCAAAACTATTGAGAGTTTTGTCAAGATTTCGTCTTTCACTGGCTGTCTCGGTTGTGCAATCCTCCAGGAGTGACATATGTTCCTCGCCGCCTTCTGTAACATAATCCGGTTTTACTCCAGTACGTGCGTCAAAGTCTCCCCCTTATTTGGCCTAGTAATATCGAAAAATTCAATAAGATCTTAAAATTTCTCCTCGACGAAGGTCACATGACCAAAAAACAATTGAAATATTTAACAGCTAAGCTCAGTGCTCAAACAAGACAATTTTATATCCTACCAAAGATCCACAAGACCGTTCTTCATGGACGGATGACTTAACTCCACCCGGGAGGCCAATTGTATCAGATTGTAATTCGGAATCTTATGCGATCTCGGAATTAATTGATTATCATCTGAAACCTATAGCAAATAGACATCCGAGCTTTCTAAAAAAACACACAGGATTTCCTGTCAAAAATTTCGAAATTGAAAATATCGAAAAATGCAATTCTGGCTACTTTGGATATCGACAGTATGTATACGAACATTGATATTGATAAAGACGTTAAATCAGTTAAAAATGCATTTGAAAAATATCCGGATGCGAAACGCCCGGATGAACAAATTTTGGATCTTTTAGAGCTGAGCTTAAAAGGTAATGACTTTCAATTCAATGGAGAATATTTTCTACAAATAATGGGTTGTCCTATGGGCAAAAGATTCAGTCCTAATTTTGCAAGCATTTATGTAGCGGAATGGGAGGAAAATGCCTTAAGCAAATGTGCAAAGCATCCTCTCGTATATCTCAGGTATTTAGATGACATTTTTATTATTTGGGAACATTCAAAAGAAGATTTTGATGAATTTTTAGAAATTTTGAACAATCACGATCCAAATATTAAATTGAATGCTACGATCAGTGAAAATTCTGTTGATTTTCTCGATGTGACCGTGTATAAAGGCAAGCAATTACAGGCGTCCGGTCATTTAGATTATAAAGTGTATTTTAAACCAACTGATTCACATGAATATCGAAATAGCAAAAATGTTAAAAGATGAATTCAATTTTACCAATGCTAAATTAAATGAACCTTTGAATCTTCGACCGGTCATCGCCTATAAGAAAAACAAAAGCTTGCGTAACATCCTTGTAAGGACTAAATTAGAGCCCATCAATGAATAACATCAATTATTGCCAGTCAGTTTAACCAGTTCCTAAGCTCATCACTTAGTTTAAATCAATTTTATGTAATTTTTTGTCATGTTTGAAACCCATCAGGGTTCAGTAAATGAAAACAATTTTTCGGCGGCATATTAAAAGAAAAAAACGTTTCAGTAGGAAATGTCTGTGCCAGTGCGATTTTTTAACATCAAACACACACAGGCGAGTGCCAGAGTTCATGTATGCCCAAAATCAAAATAGGTTCCAATTTCAACCATGTTTATTTATTTCCTAAATAAAATTATTTATTTATTTATTTATTTATTTATTTATTTATTTATTTATTTATTTATTTATTTATTTATTTATTTATTTATTTATTTATTATTTATTTATTTACACTGTATTTTATTTTTAATTTTTCATTATTTATTTATTTTCACTGTATTTTATCTTTAATTTTTCATACCTTTCACACAATGTAGAGGTTCAGAAGCTAAAACACACAATTTCTACGTTATGTAAAATATTTTCCGTCAAACCTCCGTCGGGGGATATTCATTCCAACTGATAACATTCGTGAGGCATCTTAATCTTTGGCGTTATCTTTTATTTATTTCTCCAGTCTCAATATATTTTATAAAACCATTTTTCATATTATTTCCACACACTTCTGAAGCCAGTAAAGCAAACCGCTCCGATTGGTTATACTTAAATCAAAGCCAACCAATAGGGCTTCATGGGGTCAGTAAAGCAAACCACTCACTGACTGATTAAAAATCAGTGAAAGCCAGTCAATAGGGCTTCATCTAATTTGTTTGGACGACACAAACTGAGTTGTGAAAACTTTGGACACTCAGGTTGAAAAGAATTATCTTGATGAGTGACATTTGTCAGCTTGCCACCGAGTTTAATTATGTACTGAGCTGTGAAAAACAGCCCAGCCCACATATGGATATATACCAGGCATGTCCTCCCCAAGTTGGAATCATTTTCCTCAAAGTCTCCTTGAAGAAGCCAAAACAAGCGAAACGCGTCGAGACAGACGGATTATTTTCTACCTTTGCTGAAGACTACAACCAATCCATGTATCTTCTCTAATAGGTAATATCTAGACTTCATTTTAATTTATTTCATTTTAATTTCATTTTAAATTCATCTACCTATTCTTCAAATGGCTCAAAAAAGACAGAAGAATCAGGGAAAGAGAGATGCCCAGTCTGGAAGAGGCCAGGAACAATCGTTCCAGGCCTATTCTAGATTGGTCAAGGCCCTTTTCCAGGTGATTCAGTGTATGCACCATATTGGGCCCCTAGAGCAGCATTTGGCCAACCGGGATTTCACGAAACAGTTGGAGAAGAAAGTAGATGAGTTAGGTGGCTTTCTAAAGCCGGCTCTTCCCACCCACACAATTTTTCTGTTTTTCGACAGATTAGTGTGGGATGGGCCAAACAAACGTTAAATGCTTTAGTTGAGTATTATAAGGTAAATTTAAACCAGTTGAAGTCTAAGATAACTTTGGCTATGCGACCACCTCCTGGACTCGAAAAAATAGACTTCAACAGCGCTTCGGCGCGTGCCTTGATCTGGGCTCAAAAAAACTTTAAAAATAAGTTGACAGATAAGACGATTTCGGCCTATGAGTCTTACATTTCGGAACTTCGCCCAGCGTCTGGAGTAAGGAACAATACGGGAGGGAGCAATCAAACTCCGGCCCGTGTTGTCCCTCTACCCACCCCAACGCGAAAAGCAAAATAAGAAAAGATCAAGGCAAAGCATTTCTCCCTCTTCTTTTCCTTCTACTTCTTTCTCTCAGAGTAAGCGCCTCAATTTGCAAACATCTCCGGTCCATATTGTGACTGAAGATGCTCGCAAATTCAGTAACGCTGTCTCGCCTCGTCTTGCTCCTCTACCTCCTACTCCTCCTCAGCCTTTCTTCTCTGGTTCTCCTAGTGCTCTCACTAGAACTCCTCCTCCTGCTTCTGTTTCTTCTCCTGCTTCTGTTTCTTCTCCTGCTTCTGTTTCTTCTCCTGCTTCTGTTTCCTCTCCTGCTTCTGTTTCTTCCCCCCCTTCTCCTGCCTCTAGTGTGGTTCAACCAGGTATATCGTACTCAGAGAAAGTCAAATCACCGAGCCGCAACTCGGGCCGCTCATTTGATTCTAAATTCTCCCAGTTTCGACATAAAAGCGGAGTTAATTTTGACAAAAGGAATTGGCGCCTCCCCGATGTTTGTAAAAACATCCTTATGATTGGAAGTTCAAATTTAGGACGCATTGATCGAAATCCCCATCCGGACATCCAGGTGGAGTGTTACCCCGGCGCCAAATTCAATCATCTGCGCTCTATGTGTAAAGGGCACAGGGGCCAGTCCAGTCCCCCAAAAATATTATTAAATATTGGCGTGAATTCTCGAAACGATAATTCTGATCTCGTAGTTAAGCAGTTGCGGAATATGCTTAGCGATATCAGGGTCAAGTTTAGATCAGCAAAAATTTATTTCGCTGAACTAAACTTTTCGCAAAAACTCCCTCAGGCTGAGAGGAGAACCCTGAGCATCATCAACGAAACCATTCGGAAAGTGAAGGACGTTAACGTTATACCAAAAATTGATGACGCGAAGTTTGATGTTGCTCAGGATTTAATCCATTGGACCACGAGAACCGCCAATATTATGTACGATCACTGGTTGAACCACCTAAATTTAAACTAAGTAAAGGCAAAGGTAACAGCCTCCTAACAGATGTGGGATTAGGAACTAATGTGGTTAACCTGTCTGGCACCAATGACCTAACAACCCAAGAGAAATCTCTTTTAGATCGCGGTTTAACTTTTGTACCAGCACCAAAGCCTAAAACTGATAACCAAACAAAATAAAGGCAAGCAATTACAGGCGTCCGGTCATTTAGATTATAAAGTGTATTTTAAACCAACTGATTCACATCAATTGTTGCACACAAAATCATTTCATCCTCAACATACATTTAAAGGTATCATCAAATCACAACTCATTCGTTTCCACCGCAATTCAAGTGATAAGGTAAATTTCAATGAGGCTTGTTCTACTCTATTTGGCGCCCTCAGATCGAGAGGGTACTCGCTGCGCCTCTTGCGTAGCCTGAAATCGCAAACCCTGAAAAAGCTCGAAAGTCCAGCTGAAACTACCGATTTCGAACCACTGAAGATTGAACACAACAGAACGTTGCAGAATGGTAGTGGCGCGGTATTTAATTGCAAAAAGCCTCGTTGTAGACTTCATACTTTTATGCCTGATCAGAAAGAGGAATTTTCCTCCGAACAAACGAAAAATCATTATCAGATCCGTAACCCCCTCCATTGTGATTCACCAAACATTATTTACCTTATCACTTGTAAGCGATGTCGGAAACAGTATGTTGGTCAAAGTCAAAATCCTTTTCGAGAACGTGCTACTAGACACAAACAGGATATAAAACATAATGCTGATGCCCCAGTAGCACAACATTTTAACCTTCCTGGCCATTCTTTGGACGATTTCGAAATCCATCCTATTGAACAACCACCAATTAAAGACACATTAGAAGAAACGGATGAATTTAGAAAAAAACGTGAAGCTTTTTGGATCAATACGCTTCAAACCCTCTGGCCATTTGGTATGAACATATCAGAGGGCGAATGCGAATGGAGGTCCATCATTCCTTTCACTTTAACGTACAACAGAATGAATATCGAAATAGCAAAAATGTTAAAAGATGAATTCAATTTTACCAATGCTAAATTAAATGAACCTTTGAATCTTCGACCGGTCATCGCCTGTAAGAAAAACAAAAGCTTGCGTAACATCCTTGTAAGGACTAAATTAGATCCCATCAATGAATAACATCAATTATTGCCAGTCAGTTTAACCAGTTTCTAAGCTCATCACTTAGTTTAAATCAATTTTATGTAATTTTTTGTCATGTTTGAAACCCATCAGGGTTCAGTAAATGAAAACAATTTTTCGGCGGCATATTAAAAGAATAAAACGTTTCAGTAGGAAATGTCTGTGCCAGTGCGATTTTTTAACCTCACACACACACACACACACACACACACACACACACACACACACACACACACACACACACACACACACACACACACACACACACACACACACACACACCACACACACACACACACACACACACACACACATCCCCCCACACACATATCCCCCCACACACACTCACATACATGTGAGTGCAAGGGTAAATGTGTGTGCGTGTGTGTGCGCGTGCGTGCGTGCGTGTGCATGCCTGCGTGTGCGTTAGCGTGTATATACGCTTATGATTATATATATACATGAATTATTCACTGTGTGCATCCTTATCACATTCTAAGGCGTTTCTTCGTTGGAGTTCAATTTCCCAGGTCGTCGCCTTCCCGTAGCATGAAGAATCGTCGGATCATGTTGCAGATAGGATTGCATAACCTGGGGATGTTGTTTTGCATGATGAATTTGAACATTATTGACTCATCGTCATTTTTCAAGTGACCAATTTCATTTGTTACCAAGTCGAGGTGTCCCTCCCGTAATTGACTATAGTGATCACACTCCATGATGAAATGATATTCATCCTCAGTTGCCCCCGAACCACACTTTGGGCATTTTCGTTCATTAACCGGAATCGGGGGCTGTACATGTCTTCCCTTTTCTATTATCAGATTGTGATTACTGATTCGAAGGCGAGTAAATATTTTTTGTGCCTCCCAGGATGTCGTGTGTACTAGATATGGTTCTAGAATATACTCATTTTTAATTGTACGATATGTTCGCAGCTTGTTTTTACCTTGTTTTTTGTTACCGTCATATATATTTTCATAGAAATATTCCTCATACTTTTGCTTTCCTTTCTCAAGAACGTATTTCTTTGTGTTTTTTTGGCGTCAAAAGCTATTGACCTCTTGGACATCTAGGAATTCGTGTAATGTAGTTTTGAATTTCGTTAAAGCATGCTTATCTGCTAGTAGTATGTCTCGGGCTTTTCAGGGGCCATTTGGATGACCCCGGTGGATGACCCCGGAAGTGACGTCATGTCACGTGACCAGTGGCGCCATGTTGTGTTGTCATGGTAACCCGCGTGAGCGGCCATGTTGTGACGTCATCCCCATAGTGATACGTGGTGTGAGTGCGCATGCGCAGCGCGTGTTGTTAGGGTGATACGTGTTTCCGTCGTCCATTTTGTATACTGGAAGCCGCCATCTTGGTTTCTATGGTAGCACGTGATTGCTATGTTACCTAAGGCCAACAATAGGACAGGGGTATGTTCGGAGGGTATGTTCGATTGAATCAGGGTATTTTCTGGAACGACTTCCCTGGATAATTACCACAAACAACCCGACAATCCCTCCAAATCACCAAAATCCACCCAAAATCACCGAAATTGACTTTATTTCCCCAATTTATCGGCTTAGCACGTAGTGCTATAGTACTAAGGGGTACAAAGGGGTGCGTTCCTTTGTAGAAGAGTAATGTTCTGGCTTAGAATTCTCCCAGAATCCCTTTATGGATCCCTATACCATGACGTTTTTCCCATTAAAAGACAGGTTCCTTTGCTAATTACCCAGAATTCTCCGCTTCTATCTATATATGCAATAGTTTTTGTCTAACTGACCCTGTTCCTTTATTCTAGAGTATACTCCAGTAGCGTAGAAGAGCCTATCAACTGGAACAGCTTTACTTATTATTACTATATTTAGCAATTTCTGGTCTATTCTTGTTAGTTCTGACCCTATTCCGTGTACTCTTGTTGTTTCATTTATCTAGATTATAACTAACCAATCAGATTGCTTGATTTCCCATAACCTGTATGCAGAGTTATCTCCCTTCTGTACAACAAAAGCAGCCCCAAAACCAATAAGCTATCGAGCAGTTACTGATAAGTCATTGCTCGAACGACTCGAAGCTCATCGAGCAAACGAGCCTTAGAGCAATTGCTCGATCGAGTGACTCGGCATATTGCTCGAACGACTCGAATCCCATCGAGCAAATGAGCCAACGAGCAATTGCTCGATCGAGTGACTCCTCGAACGACTCGACGACTCATTTCAGTATTTGAGGATACCTATGGCCCAGGTATTGTATTATTTGAGGATACCTGTCGAGGATACCTTTTATAGGATACTTATCTGAGGATACTATTACCTATATCACAAGGCATACCTATTCCAAATATCCCTTATAAGCCATCGAGCAGTTACTGAAAAGTCATTGCTCGAATGACTCGAAGCTCATCGAGCAAATGAGCCTAAGAGCAATTGCTCCATGAGCAATTGCTCGAACGACTCGAAGCTCATCGAGCAAATGAGCTATCGAGTAATTGCTCGTTCGAGTGACTCCTCGAACGACTCTTAGACTCATTTCAGTATTCGAGGATACCTATGGCCCGGGTATTGTATTATTTGAGGATACCTATCGAGGATACCTTTTAGAGGATACTTATCTGAGGATACTATTACCTGTACCACAAGACATACCTATCCTAAATATCCCTTATAAGCCATCGAGCAGTTACTGAAAAGTCATTGCTCGAATGACTCGAAGCTCATCGAGCAAATGAGCCTAAGAGCAATTGCTCCATGAGCAATTGCTCGAACGACTCGAAGCTCATCGAGCAAATGAGCTATCGAGTAATTACTCGTTCGAGTGACTCCTCGAACGACTCGAGGACTCATTTCAGTATTTGAGGATACCTATGACATGGCTACGTATCATTTGAGGATACCGTTTGGGGATACTAAATTGAGGATACCTTTGACCTGGTATTGTTGGAGGATACCTGTTGTAGAAACCTTTCATCTGTGTACTTCTGTTATTCTACCCCATATCTCATCCATTACTTCCTAGCTATACCTATCTCAGTCTCGACTATAACATTGATCAAGGTTGAATCAGATGTCTCCTGTATACATATAAGGCATTCCGTAATTGAGATTCCTAGCCGAGTCCGTAAAAGTTGGATTCCGTGATTTGTCATCGACACTCGAGGGTATGGAAAGGGATTGATAACTGAACAGAGACAACCAACCACTACAAAACAGCAAAGGTACAACAGAACGAAGATCCAACAGAACCAAGATGTAAACATAACAAAGTGTAAGAATGTCAAACTAGTCGGATTGATCGAACTAGTTGGACAGACTGAACAGATCTGCTCAAATACAATCAAGATGGAAGTGAATTGACCATAAAAATGAACTCAAATATAACCCTCTTGAACTGTTTGAATGAACTCTAACCCTAATGAAGGTATTAACACCCTTTGAACTGAATGAATGCGCTATAACCCTAATGAAGGTATATATAATTAACCCCTTTGAACTGAATGAATGAACTATATATAATATAAGTAAATAGTTAACCCCTTGAAGTTTTTGAATGAACTTTTTATATCTAATATAAATAAACACCCTTTGAACTGAATAAATTTTAAACTTAATGAACTACAACCCATTGAACTAAATTCTTCCAATAGGGAAGTGGAATACCGTCGAGTGTCGATGACAAATCACGGAATCCAACTTTTACGGACTCGGCTAGGAATCTCAATTACGGAATGCCTTATATGTATACAGGAGACATCTGATTCAACCTTGATCAATGTTATAGTCGAGATTGAGATAGGTATAGCTAGGAAGTAATGGATGAGATATGGGGCCGAATAACAGAAGTACACAGATGAAAGGTTTCTACAACAGGTATCCTCCAACAATACCAGGTCAAAGGTATCCTCAATTTAGTATCCCCAAAAGGTATCCTCAACTGATACGTAGCCATGTCATAGGTATCCTCAAATACTGAAATGAGTCTAAGAGTCGTTCGAGGAGTCACTAGAAGGAGTAATTACTCGATAGCTCATTTGCTCGATGAGCTTCGAGTCGTTCGAGCAATTGCTCATGGAGCAATTGCTCTTAGGCTCATTTGCTCGATGAGCTTCGAGTCATTCGAGCAATGACTTCAGTAACTGCTCGATGGCTTATAAGGGATATTTGGGATAGGTATGTCTTGTGGTACAGGTAATAGTATCCTCAGATAAGTATCCTCTAAAAGGTATCCTCGATAGGTATCCTCAAATAATACAATACCTGGGCCATAGGTATCCTCAAATACTGAAATGAGTCGTCGAGTCGTTCGAGGAGTCACTCGATCGAGCAAATGCTCGTTGGCTCATTTGCTCGATGGGATTCGAGTCGTTCGAGCAATATGCCGAGTCACTCGATCGAGCAATTGCTCTAAGGCTCGTTTGCTCGATGAGCTTCGAGTCGTTCGAGCAATGACTTATCAGTAACTGCTCGATAGCTTATTGGTTTTGGGGCTGCTTTTGTTGTACAGAAGGGAGATAACTCTGCATACAGGTTATGAGAAATCAAGCAATCTGATTGGTTAGTTATAATCTAGATAAATGAAACAACAAGAGTACACGGAATAGGGTCAGAACTAACAAGAATAGACCAGAAATTGCTAAATATAGTAATAATAAGTAAAGCTGTTCCAGTTGATAGGCTCTTCTACGCTACTGGAGTATACTCTAGAATAAAGGAACAGGGTCAGATAGACAAAAACTATTGCATATATAGATAGAAGCGGAGAATTCAGGGTAATTACCAAAGGAACCTGTCTTTTAATGGGAAAAACGTCATGGTATAGGGATCCATAAAGGGATTCTGGGAGAATTCTAAGCCAGAACATTACTGTTCTACAAAGGAACGCACCCCTTTGTACCCCTTAGTACTATAGCACTACGTGCTAAGCCGATAAATTGGGGAAATAAAGTCAATTTCGGTGATTTTGGGTGGATTTTGGTGATTTGGAGGGATTGTCGGGTTGTTTGTGGTAATTATCCAGGGAAATCGTTCCAGAAAATACTCTGATTCAATCGAACATACCCTCCGAACATACTCCTGTCCTATTGTTGGCCTTAGGTAACATAGCAATCACGTGCTACCATAGAAACCAAGATGGCGGCTTCCAGTATACAAAATGGACGACGGAAACACGTATCGCCCTAACAACACGCGCTGCGCATGCGCACTCACACCACGCATCACTATGGGGATGACGTCACAACATGGCCGCTCACGCGGGTTACCATGACAACACAACATGGCGCCACTGGTCACGTGACATGACGTCACTTCCGGGGTCATCCACCGGGGTCATCCAAATGGCCCCTGAAAAGCCCGAGACATACTACTTCTGCTTCCTTATACGCCGCTCCAAGTAGAGAATCAGTTTCCTGAGACAGCAACTTGGAGTGGTATCTCGTCTGCTGTACTATGGCATCCAGGAACAAAGGATATCTTCCTAGTTCAGAGCGCACAGCAAAGTTGGAAGCACTCTTATTTACCCCAAGTAATAATTTTCAAAATTTTACGTGAGCGTTTTCACACGCGGTGCTGTTTTCGTTTTTATAATCTAGTTCTGATGCCCATATCTCACTACCATGCAGTAGTATTGGTTTAATTAATTTGTCAAATAGACTAGAAAATATGGGTATCGTTGGGCGGTATTTCTGTTTAAATGAAGCGTTTATGGAATAAAGTGCTCGAAGTGCTTTCATGGTGAAATCTTTTTGTGCATCCTGTAGTTTACAATTTTGTGAGAAATTCAATCCTAAGTAATTATAGTTGCTAGTTTTCTGGAGCTTGGAAGATCCGAGGTATAAATTGGGAACTACGGTCGATTGACGTGCCCTAAATACAACAAATTTTGTTTTACCTATATTTACACTCAGACTGTTTTTCAGAGCATAGATATCTAATTTATTTAAGCATTGTTGAATACCATCTGGGGACTCGGATAGCAGCGCGAGGTCTTCTGCAAATAAAAGATGATTTAATGAGTAGTCACCTAATGAAACTGGCGTACATTTATCATTAAATATATTTGCTATATCATCTATAAATATTTTAAAAAGTGTCGGGGAGAGATTACACCCCTGCCGGACCCCAATGGTGGATAGCTGGAGGCGGGGGGGGGGGGGGGGGGGCTACTCCTTTGTTTGTTTTCGTACTGTAGTAACAGGATTTATACATTGACATTAGTGACTCTAAAGATCGGACCGCCGATGCCTATATTACGTAATTTCTGGAAAAATTTTGATCTTTCAACGGTATCGAAAGCTTTTCTTAAATCTACAAATACTGCATACAGTGGTCTTTTCGTCTTTTTATATCTATTAATAGCAGAATTCAAGACAAACATACTGTCAACAGTGCTACAGCCTTTGCGAAATCCGAATTGGTTCTCACTTATTAGGTTATTATCTTCTAAGTAATTAGTACTTCTATTGCTAATGATTCTGTTAAATAGTTTGCCGATAGTATTGCTCTGGGCTATGGCACGGATCATGTCTATCTCCTTTTTTATAAACAGTTGTAAGAATTGATTTGCTCCAACTAAGAGGATAATGTTTTGATGTTAGTATTTGATTAAATACTTTCACAACCTCGTCGATAATATGCGGAACAATAAATTTTAGGAGTTCATTGGACACATTGCCAGGACCTGTAGATTTTTTATTTTTTAACTGACTGAGCGAGCTGTATACTTCGTCAGCTATTATAGGGTTATTGTTCAATGGGATATCTACATTAGGAGTTTCGATGTGATCGCAGTAATCGAATTGTTCTCCTCGAGGTTTACACAGGAGATCACTGAAAAAATCTACAGTGCCATCTGAATCAAGGTGATTTTCAGAGATTTCATTTGTCTTCAGAGAGTTAATTAGTCTCCAATATACCTTAGGATCAATTGATTCCACTCTAGCAAGTTGATCGCATATATTTTTATAAAACAATTTACGTTTACATTTAATGGACTTTTTATAAGATTTTTTAGCTGTGAAATATTTTTCTATGACCGACTTGTTATATGGATCTTTCCGTACTGCAAGTATTATATTCTCCATGTTACGTTTGAGTTGTTTACACTCTACGTCGAACCATTTACGTTTGGGTTTCCGATTATTATTACGTGGACACGGGATGCGTTTTGTCGCCGATCGATTTATGCATTCTATAATTGACATAAGATCATTGACAGCGCATTCTGTGCCCTTGCTTTCTTCTTTGAATGGTTTCATTCTAAACTGTTCAAGTTGTCGGATTATGCCCGGCTTTTTTAAGCATAGTAAGGCTTTTTCTGCACTTTGATTCGTCCATTTAAGCTTGACCGGATATTTTGTGTAACAATATTTTGAGTTCTTTCCAACGGAAGTGTTTATTTTGTACTTTAAGTGCATCGATAGTTGGCAATGGTCAGAGAATTCATTTGGCGGCTTTACACAGAAATAATCCACATCCGTAAGGAATTTATCAGATATTATTACGTAGGATACAACACTTGTGCCATTATATTGATAACTTGTAAAATTACCAATATAATCACCTGGTGTGCGGCCATTAACAATTTTGAGTCGTGCCACCTTGCAAAGTGAAATAAGATGCCTTCCAAAACTATTGAGAGTTTTGTCAAGATTTCGTCTTTCACTGGCTGTCTCGGTTGTGCAATCCTCCAGGAGTGACATATGTTCCTCCCCGCCTTCTGTAACATAATCCGGTTTTACTCCAGTACGTGCGTCAAAGTCTCCCCCTTATTTGGCCTAGTAATATCGAAAAATTCAATAAGATCTTAAAATTTCTCCTCGACGAAGGTCACATGACCAAAAAACAATTGAAATATTTAACAGCTAAGCTCAGTGCTCAAACAAGACAATTTTATATCCTACCAAAGATCCACAAGACCGTTCTTCATGGACGGATGACTTAACTCCACCCGGGAGGCCAATTGTATCAGATTGTAATTCGGAATCTTATGCGATCTCGGAATTAATTGATTATCATCTGAAACCTATAGCAAATAGACATCCGAGCTTTCTAAAAAAACACACAGGATTTCCTGTCAAAAATTTCGAAATTGAAAATATCGAAAAATGCAATTCTGGCTACTTTGGATATCGACAGTATGTATACGAACATTGATATTGATAAAGACGTTAAATCAGTTAAAAATGCATTTGAAAAATATCCGGATGCGAAACGCCCGGATGAACAAATTTTGGATCTTTTAGAGCTGAGCTTAAAAGGTAATGACTTTCAATTCAATGGAGAATATTTTCTACAAATAATGGGTTGTCCTATGGGCAAAAGATTCAGTCCTAATTTTGCAAGCATTTATGTAGCGGAATGGGAGGAAAATGCCTTAAGCAAATGTGCAAAGCATCCTCTCGTATATCTCAGGTATTTAGATGACATTTTTATTATTTGGGAACATTCAAAAGAAGATTTTGATGAATTTTTAGAAATTTTGAACAATCACGATCCAAATATTAAATTGAATGCTACGATCAGTGAAAATTCTGTTGATTTTCTCGATGTGACCGTGTATAAAGGCAAGCAATTACAGGCGTCCGGTCATTTAGATTATAAAGTGTATTTTAAACCAACTGATTCACATGAATATCGAAATAGCAAAAATGTTAAAAGATGAATTCAATTTTACCAATGCTAAATTAAATGAACCTTTGAATCTTCGACCGGTCATCGCCTATAAGAAAAACAAAAGCTTGCGTAACATCCTTGTAAGGACTAAATTAGATCCCATCAATGAATAACATCAATTATTGCCAGTCAGTTTAACCAGTTCCTAAGCTCATCACTTAGTTTAAATCAATTTTATGTAATTTTTTGTCATGTTTGAAACCCATCAGGGTTCAGTAAATGAAAACAATTTTTCGGCGGCATATTAAAAGAAAAAAACGTTTCAGTAGGAAATGTCTGTGCCAGTGCGATTTTTTAACATCAAACACACACAGGCGAGTGCCAGAGTTCATGTATGCCCAAAATCAAAATAGGTTCCAATTTCAACCATGTTTATTTATTTCCTAAATAAAATTATTTATTTATTTATTTATTTATTTATTTATTTATTTATTTATTTATTTATTTATTTATTTATTTATTTATTATTTATTTATTTACACTGTATTTTATTTTTAATTTTTCATTATTTATTTATTTTCACTGTATTTTATCTTTAATTTTTCATACCTTTCACACAATGTAGAGGTTCAGAAGCTAAAACACACAATTTCTACGTTATGTAAAATATTTTCCGTCAAACCTCCGTCGGGGGATATTCATTCCAACTGATAACATTCGTGAGGCATCTTAATCTTTGGCGTTATCTTTTATTTATTTCTCCAGTCTCAATATATTTTATAAAACCATTTTTCATATTATTTCCACACACTTCTGAAGCCAGTAAAGCAAACCGCTCCGATTGGTTATACTTAAATCAAAGCCAACCAATAGGGCTTCATGGGGTCAGTAAAGCAAACCACTCACTGACTGATTAAAAATCAGTGAAAGCCAGTCAATAGGGCTTCATCTAATTTGTTTGGACGACACAAACTGAGTTGTGAAAACTTTGGACACTCAGGTTGAAAAGAATTATCTTGATGAGTGACATTTGTCAGCTTGCCACCGAGTTTAATTATGTACTGAGCTGTGAAAAACAGCCCAGCCCACATATGGATATATACCAGGCATGTCCTCCCCAAGTTGGAATCATTTTCCTCAAAGTCTCCTTGAAGAAGCCAAAACAAGCGAAACGCGTCGAGACAGACGGATTATTTTCTACCTTTGCTGAAGACTACAACCAATCCATGTATCTTCTCTAATAGGTAATATCTAGACTTCATTTTAATTTATTTCATTTTAATTTCATTTTAAATTCATCTACCTATTCTTCAAATGGCTCAAAAAAGACAGAAGAATCAGGGAAAGAGAGATGCCCAGTCTGGAAGAGGCCAGGAACAATCGTTCCAGGCCTATTCTAGATTGGTCAAGGCCCTTTTCCAGGTGATTCAGTGTATGCACCATATTGGGCCCCTAGAGCAGCATTTGGCCAACCGGGATTTCACGAAACAGTTGGAGAAGAAAGTAGATGAGTTAGGTGGCTTTCTAAAGCCGGCTCTTCCCACCCACACAATTTTTCTGTTTTTCGACAGATTAGTGTGGGATGGGCCAAACAAACGTTAAATGCTTTAGTTGAGTATTATAAGGTAAATTTAAACCAGTTGAAGACTAAGATAACTTTGGCTATGCGACCACCTCCTGGACTCGAAAAAATAGACTTCAACAGCGCTTCGGCGCGTGCCTTGATCTGGGCTCAAAAAAACTTTAAAAATAAGTTGACAGATAAGACGATTTCGGCCTATGAGTCTTACATTTCGGAACTTCGCCCAGCGTCTGGAGTAAGGAACAATACGGGAGGGAGCAATCAAACTCCGGCCCGTGTTGTCCCTCTACCCACCCCAACGCGAAAAGCAAAATAAGAAAAGATCAAGGCTAAGCATTTCTCCCTCTTCTTTTCCTTCTACTTCTTTCTCTCAGAGTAAGCGCCTCAATTTGCAAACATCTCCGGTCCATATTGTGACTGAAGATGCTCGCAAATTCAGTAACGCTGTCTCGCCTCGTCTTGCTCCTCTACCTCCTACTCCTCCTCAGCCTTTCTTCTCTGGTTCTCCTAGTGCTCTCACTAGAACTCCTCCTCCTCCTTCTGTTTCTTCTCCTGCTTCTGTTTCTTCTCCTGCTTCTGTTTCTTCTCCTGCTTCTGTTTCCTCTCCTGCTTCTGTTTCTTCCCCCCCTTCTCCTGCCTCTAGTGTGGTTCAACCAGGTATATCGTACTCAGAGAAAGTCAAATCACCGAGCCGCAACTCGGGCCGCTCATTTGATTCTAAATTCTCCCAGTTTCGACATAAAAGCGGAGTTAATTTTGACAAAAGGAATTGGCGCCTCCCCGATGTTTGTAAAAACATCCTTATGATTGGAAGTTCAAATTTAGGACGCATTGATCGAAATCCCCATCCGGACATCCAGGTGGAGTGTTACCCCGGCGCCAAATTCAATCATCTGCGCTCTATGTGTAAAGGGCACAGGGGCCAGTCCAGTCCCCCAAAAATATTATTAAATATTGGCGTGAATTCTCGAAACGATAATTCTGATCTCGTAGTTAAGCAGTTGCGGAATATGCTTAGCGATATCAGGGTCAAGTTTAGATCAGCAAAAATTTATTTCGCTGAACTAAACTTTTCGCAAAAACTCCCTCAGGCTGAGAGGAGAACCCTGAGCATCATCAACGAAACCATTCGGAAAGTGAAGGACGTTAACGTTATACCAAAAATTGATGACGCGAAGTTTGATGTTGCTCAGGATTTAATCCATTGGACCACGAGAACCGCCAATATTATGTACGATCACTGGTTGAACCACCTAAATTTAAACTAAGTAAAGGCAAAGGTAACAGCCTCCTAACAGATGTGGGATTAGGAACTAATGTGGTTAACCTGTCTGGCACCAATGACCTAACAACCCAAGAGAAATCTCTTTTAGATCGCGGTTTAACTTTTGTACCAGCACCAAAGCCTAAAACTGATAACCAAACAAATTTACCATCATACAACTGTAATTTTCTTAGGCAAATGAAATTAGCCGACCGCTTTAGAAACTCCAGCGGTCGGAAACTTCCTTTTACAGAATCATCTGGTTGGTCACCTCCAGATAGTGAAGTAGATCCCGAAATTATTGAGGCTAGCAAACGAATCATCAAAAAGGTGTTCAGCATGAACATACTCTCCGATAAAGACAATTTAACAGCTGGTGAACGGAGAGCCCTCCCGAAACTTCGAAAAAATAAGAAATTAGTAATTAAACCAGCCGACAAAGGTGGGTCGGTAGTTGTTCTATCTCGGGATAATTATATAAAGGAAACCATGAGACAACTTATGCGATCTCGGAATTAATTGATTATCATCTGAAACCTATAGCAAATAGACATCCGAGCTATCTAAAAAATACACAGGATTTCCTGTCAAAAATTTCGAAATTGAAAATATCGAAAAATGCAATTCTGGCTACTTTGGATATCGACAGTATGTATACCAACATTGATATTGATAAAGGTGTTAAATCAGTTAAAAATGCATTTGAAAAATATCCGGATGCGAAACGCCCGGATGAACAAATTTTGGATCTTTTAGAGCTGAGCTTAAAAGGTAATGACTTTCAATTCAATGGAGAATATTTTCTACAAATAATGGGTTGTCCTATGGGCAAAAGATTCAGTCCTAATTTTGCAAGCATTTATGTAGCGGAATGGGAGGAAAATGCCTTAAGCAAATGTGCAAAGCATCCTCTCGTATATCTCAGGTACTTAGATGACATTTTTATTATTTGGGAACATTCAAAAGAAGATTTTGATGAATTTTTAGAAATTTTGAACAATCACGATCCAAATATTAAATTGAAAGCTACTATCAGTGAAAATTGTGTTGATTTTCTCGATGTAACAGTGTATAAAGGCAAGCAATTTGAGGCGTCCGGTCATTTAGATTATAAAGTGTATTTTAAACCAACTGATTCACATCAATTGTTGCGCACAAAATCATTTCATCCTCAACATACATTTAAAGGTATCATCAAATCACAACTCATTCGTTTCCACCGCAATTCAAGTGATAAGCTAAATTTCAATGAGGCTTGTTCTACTCTATTTGGCGCCCTCAGATCGAGAGGGTACTTGCTGCGCCTTTTGCGTAGCCTGAAATCCCAAACCCTGAAAAAGCTCGAAAGTCCAGCTGAAACTACCGATTTCGAACCACTGAAGATTGAACACAACAGACCGTTGCAAAGTAGTAGTGGCGCGGTATTTAATTGCAAAAAGCCTCGTTGTAGACTGCATACATTTATGCCTGATCAGAAAGAGGAATTTTCCTCCGAACAAACGAAAAATCATTATCAGATCCGTAACCCCCTCCACTGTGATTCACCAAACATTATTTACCTTATCACTTGTAAGCAATGTCGGAAACAGTATGTTGGTCAAAGTCAAAATCCTTTCCGAGAACGTGCTACTAGACACAAACAGGATATAAAACATAATGCTGATGCCCCAGTAGCACAACATTTTAACCTTCCTGGCCATTCTTTGGATGATTTCGAAATCCATCCTATTGAACAACCACCAATTAAAGACACATTAGAAGAAACTGACGAATTTAGAAAAAAACGTGAAGCTTTTTGGATCAATACGCTTCAAACCCTCTGGCCATTTGGTATGAACATATCAGAGGGCGAATGCGAAAGGAGGTCTATCATTCCTTTCACTTTAACGTACAACAGAATGAATATCGAAATAGCAAAAATGTTAAAAGATGAATTCAATTTTACCAATGCTAAATTAAATGAACCTTTGAATCTTCGACCTGTCATCGCCTATAAGAAAAACAAAAGCTTGCGTAACATCCTTGTAAGGACTAAATTAGAGCCCATCAATGAATAACATCAATTTTTGCCAGTCAGTTCAACCAGTTCCTAAGCTCATCACTTAGTTTAAATCTATTTTGTGTAATTTTTTGTCATGTTTGAAACCCATCGGGAAAATGCCTTAAGCAAATGTGCAAAGCATCCTCTCGTATATCTCAGATATTTAGATGACATTTTTATTATTTGGGAACATTCAAAAGAAGATTTTGATGATTTTTTAGAAATTTTGAACAATCACGATCCAAATATTAAATTGAAAGCTACTATCAGTGAAAATTCTGTTGATTTTCTCGATGTAACCGTGTATAAAGGCAAGCAATTTCAGGCGTCCGGTCATTTAGATTATAAAGTGTATTTTAAACCAACTGATTCACATCAATTGTTGCACACAAAATCATTTCATCCTCAACATACATTTAAAGGTATCATCAAATCACAACTCATTCGTTTCCACCGCAATTCAAGTGATAAGGTAAATTTCAATGAGGCTTGTTCTACTCTATTTGGCGCCCTCAGATCGAGAGGGTACTCGCTGCGCCTCTTGCGTAGCCTGAAATCCCAAACCCTGAAAAAGCTCGAACGTCCAGCTGAAACTACCGATTTCGAACCACTGAAGATTGAACACAATAGACCGTTGCAGAATGGTAGTGGCGCGGTATTTAATTGCAAAAAGCCTCGTTGTAGACTGCATACTTTTATGCCTGATCAGAAAGAGGAATTTTCCTCCGAACAAACGAAAAATCATTATCAGATCCGAAACCCCCTCCATTGTGATTCACCAAACATTATTTACCTTATCACTTGTAAACGATGTCGGAAACAGTATGTTGGTCAAAGTCAAAATCCTTTTCGAGAACGTGCTACTAGACACAAACAGGATATAAAACATAATGCTGATGCCCCAGTAGCACAACATTTTAACCTTCCTGGCCATTCTTTGGACGATTTCGAAATCCATCCTATTGAACAACCACCAATTAAAGACACATTAGAAGAAACTGACGAATTTAGAAAAAAACGTGAAGCTTTTTGGATCAATACGCTTCAAACCCTCTGGCCATTTGGTATGAACATATCAGAGGGCGAATGCGAAAGGAGGTCTATCATTCCTTTCACTTTAACGTACAACAGAATGAATATCGAAATAGCAAAAATGTTAAAAGATGAATTCAATTTTACCAATGCTAAATTAAATGAACCTTTGAATCTTCGACCTGTCATCGCCTATAAGAAAAACAAAAGCTTGCGTAACATCCTTATAAGGACTAAATTAGAGCCCATCAATGAATAACATCAATTTTTGCCAGTCAGTTTAACCAGTTCCTAAGCTCATCACTTAGTTTAAATCAATTTTATGTACTTTTTTGTCATGTTTGAAACCAATCAGGGTTCAGTAAATGAAAACAATTTTTCAGCGGCATATTAAAAGAAAAAAACGTTTCAGTATGAAATGTCTGTGCCAGTGCGATTTTTTAACCTCAAACACACACAGGCGAGTGCCAGAGTTCATATATGCCCAAAAACAAAATAGGTTCTAATTTCAATCATGTGTATGTATTTCCTAAATAAAATTATTATTTATTTATTTATATATTTATATATTTATTTTTTGATTATTTTTTATTTTTTATTTTTTTATTTTCAATTTTTTATTAATTTTTATTTATTTAGTTATTTATTTATTTATTTATTTATTTGGTTGATTCATTTATTTATTTGGTTGATTCATTTATTTAAATTATTATTATTTTTATTTTTAATTAAAATTTTCCTACCTTTCACACAATGTAGAGGTTCAGAAGGTAAAACACACAATTTCTACGTGGTGTAAAATATTTTCCGTCATAAACCTCCGTCGGGGGATATTCATTCCAACTGATAACATTCGTGAGGCATCATGACCTTTGGCGTATTTTTTCATTTATTTCTTTAGTCTCAATATATTTTATTTTATCAAACCATTTTTTCATATTATTTTCACATACTTCTGAAGCCAGTAAAGCAAACCGCTCCCGATTGGTTTTACTTAAATCAAAGCCAACCAATAGGGCTTCATGGGGTCAGTAAAGCAAACCACTCACTGACTGATTAAAATTCAATGGAAGCCAATCAATAGGTTTGGACGACACAAACTGAGTTGTGAAAAACAAACTTGGAACATCTCAGATTGAAAAGAATTAATTAGATGAGTGACATTTGTTAGCTTGTTACCGAGTCCAATTATGTACTACTGAGCTGTGAAAAACACCCCCAGCCCACATATGGATATATACCATGCATGCCCTCCCAAAGTTGTTCCCACCTGTGATGTGGTCAATCAGATTACGCCGCGCCCGAAAAGGAAATTGGATACAGACTTCCAGGAAAATGGCGAGTCCCTGGAAATAGAAACAGTGGCTAAGAAAACCCGGAAAGCGTCGACACACACCGATAACCCGGGTGTTGTTGTCGTTGAGACCTCGGACACCATGGATGTTACAGTAGTAACAACCAGTGCGGAGATCCACAATGGTGGGAAATCGGCAGACAGTAACGCAACGGAAACGATACCGGCGACGCCAACATTCACCACTGACGGTGGTGTATCTTTTGCCGACAAGGTAAGAGCCCTTTCTAAACAACCTCAAAAGGATAATACGGCCAAACACCGGACGAATAAACAACCACATCAACCGCTGCAAAACCCCTGCGTAGTCGTCACAAGGGTTCCCACAAAGATCAATGATGGGGATATTGATGAAGCCCTGTCGGGATACTCGTGGGGGAGACTAATATCTAAGACTACAGGCAACCCTACGTGGAAAATTAAAGTAAAATGCCCCAATAGAGCCACAAAACTTAACTTCATTAACAAAGGCGTTTGTATAAACGGACAAAAATATGAGACTGAGGAGTATCGTGTTTTGCCTCAGCCCACACAATGTCATAAATGCCAGAAATTTGGCCACATGTCGAACAGATGCAAAGGAGAGTTGCGTTGCATGAAATGCGGCGAAAAACATATAACAAAGTCGTGCAAGGTTTCAACACTGAAATGCCCAAATTGTAACGGGCAACACCCAAGCAATTATCGGGGGTGTCCCCACTACAAAAAAGTTAAAACCGACATAGAACTCAAAGCTATTAATGTCAACAGCGTAGAAAACTCAACCTCTCCACATTCGATGTGCAGCCTAATGGCTGGTTCAATTTTTAATATAATGAACAAACACTTCGACGTCAGTCTTTCCGACATATGTAAAGAAGTTGGGAAAACAGCATCCAAATTATATCGAACTCAAATTTCTTCCTCGCTAATAGAAGCCGCCATAAATAAAATATAAATCACACCCACAACACGTTAACTAGTAAAATTACGTCAGATACTGAACACTTATGGATAAGTTGAAAATAATTCAGTGGAACGCTCGAAGCGTTAACTGCAAAAGCTCACAGATGTCCGACTACTTCACCAACGTAGATGTAATTGGTATCAGCGAAACATGGTTAAAGCCAAGTAAGACATTTTTGCTAAGTGGATTCAACATCATTAGACGAGACCGTCCCACACAACGTGGAGGCGGAGTCGCTCTCCTCATAAGGCAGGACTTAAAATATAAAACGATATCAAGCGATCATCTCAACGCAGAGGTGATTGCCGCTGAGATTGAACTAGATCATAAAAAAGTTGCCGTAATCTCATATTATAATGAACCGAAAAAAACAGTTGACAGCAAAGTCTTTGAATTCTTTGTGAAAAATCACAAACACTGTATTTTCTTAGGTGATTTCAATGCCAAACATCAGGTTTTCGGATGCAATAAAACGGAGCCCAATGGCGACGCTCTCTTCAATATCATCGAACAATTTGATCTTTTTGTATTAAATAACGACCACGACATTACTCACGTCAGTAACAACACCCTCCACCAATCCGACATCCTTGACCTAATTATAACCAGTAAATCACTAACTAATCAAATGCAAGACATATATGTGGGGGACGATGATTTAGGTAGCGACCACCTGCCTGTTCATGCTACATTACACGGTTGCAGCGGACCCGCAAGATACCCCACAATGAGGAGGAGGAATCTATCCAAAATTGACTGGGACCTCTTCAGAAAAATAATTCAGGTTAAAATAAACAAAAACGACCCAATGAATACCTGCGAGCTCGAGCAAGCATGTACCAATCTCAGTGAAGTCATTAACAACACTCTTGATGAGATTTGTCCCAAACAGACAGTTAAACCGCGGGCCAACAGAATAACTGAAACCACACTCCAAATAATAAAACAAAAAAGAAAGGCCTTCCGAGCATACAAATCAGAAAAACTTCCAACTAAAAAGGTCGAACTTAAAGCCGTGTATAATCGCCTCCACGGCGAAGTTAAAAAAGCAATAGCAAACGACAATCGCGTGAGATGGAAAAAAGCAACGGAAAATCTAAATGGACTCAGGGAGACTAAAAAGTTTTGGGATACTTTTAAAACCCTTACTGGACAAAAACATAAAGACGCCAACAGTAAGGCACTAAAGATCAACGATGGAACTATGGCCCTGGATGACAAGGCGAAGGCTAGCGCCTTTGCTGAGCTCCTTAAGAAATATCATCGTCCACATGAGGGCGATAGGTTTGATGACAAGTTCAAAGAAAAAGTAAACAAATTTGTTCAAGACAACAAGACAACGTTTAACGATGCCAACTTCAGCCAAACGCCCGAGGACGGGGATGGCCATGAACTCACGGAACCGATAAGCAAAGAAGAAGTGGCTAACACAATTAAAAAATGTAAGTCTTTTTCAGGAGGGGACGAGGTCTCATACAAAATCCTGAAACAATGTCCCAACACTTTTTTCGGTAGACTCACTAACCTCCTAAACTGCTGTCTCTCTAGTGGATACTTCCCAAAATGTTGGAAAGTAGCTACAGGAGTCATGATACCCAAACCCGACAAGGATTTGAGCAACCCAGCTAATTACCGCCCAATCAGCCTACTCAGCTGTATTGGAAAAATTTTCGAACGGATTCTCACGACTAGACTCCGCAGCCATCTCGAATCAATCAGCTTTTTCAATAAGTGGCAAAGGGCATACAGGAGCCAAAGAGAGGGAATCGAGCATGTTTATAGACTGGTAGATTATATGAAAACGGCGTTCAGTCAAAATGAAATAGGAACCGCGCTATTACTCGACGTAGAAAAAGCGTTTGACTCTGTCTGGCACAATGGCATGAGATACAAACTAGCTAAAATGGGGCTACCTACCAAAATTCTAAGGATCATATCATCATTTTTATCTGATCGAAAAATCAAAGTGAGAGTCAACCGCGAAGTGTCAGCCGAGGTAAAACTCGAAGCGGGCACTCCACAGGGTTCGGTTCTCAGCCCGCTTCTATTTAAAATATATGTGAATGACATTGACAAACTAGGGAAGAACCATGTTGAACTATCTCAATTCTCAGACGACAAAGGAATGTGGACGGCCAGTAAGTCTGGAAACATAATACAAAACCGCCTGCAGGATACCATCCGCGACCTGCAAGACTGGTGCGCTCTGTGGCGCATCAAGCTAAATGCCACGAAAACACAAAGAATCACATTCTATAAAAAACAAAGGAAAAAGCCTGTCCCTAATATTGAGCTTAAGCTTTACGATCATAAACTTGAAGCTAGTAATGAGGCAAAGTTTCTGGGATTCAACCTGGATAGCAGTCTCAATCTAAACAATCACATAAACTCAGTCACCATCAAAGCCACTAAACGCATCAATTTCCTGAAAATGATTAGAGGTAAAAATTGGGGAGCCAATAAAGAAATTCTCCTCAATCTTTACAAATCATATATACGCCCAGTACTAGAGTATGGGGCCATAATAACAAGTGACCTGAATAAAACCAACATTGAAAAACTACAACGGGTCCAAAATCATGCCTTGCGCGTGGCTCTACGCAAGCCCACGTGGACATCGATAAAACAACTTCACGAGATAGCAAAAATAGACACTATAGCAATGCGCTTAAAAGATCTTCAAAGCAAAACTCTAAACAGACTTCAAGACAGCGAATTAATAATAGAACTCAATGCGCATCGCGTCCTCAATAGGAAAACTAAATAATCTGGGGCATGTCTATCGAAAGGGTTAAAGATTACATCATTGTGATGGGGTGAGCCAGTTATACTGTGACCTAAATTTAGAACTGGCTGCGGGTGACACGATACGCACGAAAGCTTGCCTCTGTTACCAGTGGGAGTTGCAAACAGCGAGGAAAATCTCCACCTGCTGCCGGGTCTCCCCTCCTTGAGATATAAATCTCGGGGAAAAAATGCTGGCTTCCCCATCCAAAAGGACGGAAAAGGTGTAAATTAAAAACCGAATTGCTCTAATTTCCAGCTCTCTATCTTTTCTTCTACCTCCTCTATCTCAACAGACACACGACCAAACTGAATGACAGACTATGAGGGATTGAAACAATCCTCAAGCAAAGATGTGCAGAAAACCTAACAAGACCAAGGCAAGGATTGAAACAATCTTGCCAGCAAACAGCCCTTTTAAGGGCTTTTTTTTTTTTTTTTTTTTTTTTTTTTTGTGGGGGTGGGGGGTGGAGGTCATTTGGAATTCCCGAAGGATAACCAGATACCTCAAATCACATACGGCATCCTATCTCCCAGAAGGCTTGATGGATGACTCCCGGTTTTTTCAAACTAAACTGTTGGAGCTTTCTCCATTCCTTTTTTGTAACCGCTATGGTCATATACCGGGGCCGCTACCAAACCGGCGTTGCTGTTTGGTTTTCTTTTTTCTTTTTCCCTTAAAATTGCCATCGCACAACATTATATTCTGGCTCGCCACCATGGTGGGACTCAAACCTCTACCATCGCCAAGCTGGAACCGAATAGAGCCCACTCTCCAATAGTCTTAATGGCGTTGAGGGTTTGGTCTTTGACAATCTATCACTCCAATGCAAACTGCCAGGAATTCTAACCGCGTGCATACCCCTTCAGACCCCATTTGAGGCAATAGGAAAGCTAGGCCTGTGTGATCCAAGATCCAAGTGAAATAAAATAAGGCTAACCGGGTCGCAAGGGATTTGTAAATCCCACATCGTCCCTGCGCGCCTTCGGCGCGCTAAAACCTTTCATTCATTCAAAGTTGGAATCATTTTCCTCAAAGTCTCTTTGAAAAAGCCAAACCAAGCGAAACGCGTCGAGACAGACGGATTATTTTCTACCTTTGCTGAAGACTACAACCAATCCAGGTATCTTCTCTAATAGGTAATATCTAGATTTCATTTTAATTTATTTCATTTCTTCATTTTAATTTCCTTCTAAATTCATCTACCTATTCTTCAAATGGCTCAAAAAAGACAGAAGCATCAGGGAAAGAGAGTTGCCCAGTCTGGAAGAGGCCAGGAACAATCGTTCCAGGCCTATTCTAGATTGGTCAAGGCCCTTTTCCAGGTGATTCAGTGTATGCACCATATTGGGCTCCTAGAGCAGCATTTGGCCAACCGGGATTTCCCGAAACAGTTGGAGAAGAAAGTAGATGAGTTAGGTGGCTTTCTAAAGCCGGCTCTTCCCACCCCACACATTTTTTCTGTTTTTCGACAGATTAGTGTGGGATGGGCCAACCAAACGTTAAATGCTTTAGTTGAGCATTACAAGATAAATTTAAACCAGTTGAAGTCTAAGATAACTTTGGCTATGCGACCACCTCCTGGACTCGAAAAAATAGACTTCAACAGCGCTTCGGCGCGTGCCTTGATCTGGGCTCAAAAAAACTTTAAAAATAAGTTGACAGATAAGACGATTTCGGCCTATGAGTCTTACATTTCGGAACTTCGCCCAGCGTCTGGAGTAAGGAACAATACGGGAGGGAGCAAGCAAACTCCGGCCCGTGTTGTCCCTCTACCCCAACGCGAAAAGCAAAATAAGAAAAGATCAAGGCAAAGCACTTCTCCCTCTTCTTTTCCTTCTACTTCTTCTTTCTCTCAGAGTAAGCGCCTCAATTTGCAAACATCTCCGGTCCATATTGTGACTGAAGATGCTCGCAAATTGAGTAACGCTGTCTCGCCTCGTCTTGTTCCTCTACCTCCTACTCCTCCTCAGCCTTTCTTCTCTGGTTCTCCTAGTGCTCTCACTAGAACTCCTCCTCCTCCTTCTGTTTCTTCTCCTGCTTCTGTTTCCTCTCCTGCTTCTGTTTCTTCTCCCCCTTCTCCTGCCTCTAGTGTGGTTCAACCAGGTATATCGTACTCAGAGAAAGTCAAATCACCGAGCCGCAACTCGGGCCGCTCATTTGATTCTAAATTCTCCCAGTTTCGGCATAAAAGCGGAGTTAATTTTGACAAAAGGAATTGGCGCCTCCCCGATGTTTGTAAAAACATCCTTATGATTGGAAGTTCAAATTTAGGACGCATTGATCGAAATCCCCATCCGGACATCCAGGTGGAGTGTTACCCCGGCGCCAAATTCAATCATCTGCGCTCTATGTTTAAAGGGCACAGGGGCCAGTCCTGTCCCCAAAAAATATAATTAAATATTGGCGTGAATTCTCGAAACGATAATTCTGATCTCGTAGTTAAGCAGTTGCGGAATATGCTTAGCGATATCAGGGTCAAGTTTAGATCAGCAAAAATTTATTTCGCTGAACTAAACTTTTCGCAAAAACTCCCTCAGGCTGAGAGGAGAACCCTGAGCATCATCAACGAAACCATTCGGAAAGTGAAGGACGTTAACGTGATACCAAAAATTGATGACGCGAAGTTTGATGTTGCTCAGGATTTAATCCATTGGACCACGAGAACCGCCAATATTATGTACGATCACTGGTTGAACCACCTAAATTTAAACTAAGTAAAGGCAAAGGTAACAGCCGCCTAACAGATGTGGGGTTAGGAACTAATGTGGTTAACCTGTCTGGCACAAATGACCTAACAACCCAAGAGAAATCTCTTTTAGATCGCGGTTTGACTTTTGTACCAACACCAAAGCCTAAAACTGATAGCCAAACAAATTTACCATCATACAACTGTAATTTTCTTAGGCAAATGAAATTAGCCGACCGCTTTAGAAACTCCAGCGGTCGGAAACTTCCTTTTACAGAATCATCTGGTTGGTCACCTCCAGATAGTGAAGTAGATCCCGAAATTATTGAGGCTAGCAAACGAATCATCAAAAAGGTGTTCAGCATGAACATACTCTCCGATAAAGACAATTTAACAGCTGGTGAACGGAGAGCCCTCACGAAACTTCGAAAAAATAAGAAATTAGTAATTAAACCAGCCGACAAAGGTGGGTCGGTAGTTGTTCTATCTCGGGATAATTATATAAAGGAAACCATGAGACAACTCAGCAATACTAAACATTATAAGAAAATAGATTCACTTATTTGGCCTAGTAATATCGAAAAATTCAATAAGATCTTAAAATTTCTCCTCGACGAAGGTCACATTACCAAAAAACAATTGAAATATTTAACAGCTAAGCTCAGTGCTCAAACAAGACAATTTTATATCCTACCAAAGATCCACAAGGACCGTTCTTCATGGACGGATGACTTAACTCCACCCGGGAGGCCAATTGTATCAGATTGTAATTCGGAATCTTATGCGATCTCGGAATTAATTGATTATCATCTGAAACCTATAGCAAATAGACATCCGAGCTATCTAAAAAATACACAGGATTTCCTGTCAAAAATTTCGAAATTGAAAATATCGAAAAATGCAATTCTGGCTACTTTGGATATCGACAGTATGTATACCAACATTGATATTGATAAAGGTGTTAAATCAGTTAAAAATGCATTTGAAAAATATCCGGATGCGAAACGCCCGGATGAACAAATTTTGGATCTTTTAGAGCTGAGCTTAAAAGGTAATGACTTTCAATTCAATGGAGAATATTTTCTACAAATAATGAGTTGTCCTATGGGCAAAAGATTCAGTCCTAATTTTGCAAGCATTTATGTAGCGGAATGGGAGGAAAATGCCTTAAGCAAATGTGCAAAGCATCCTCTCGTATATCTCAGGTACTTAGATGACATTTTTATTATTTGGGAACATTCAAAAGAAGATTTTGATGAATTTTTAGAAATTTTGAACAATCACGATCCAAATATTAAATTGAAAGCTACTATCAGTGAAAATTCTGTTGATTTTCTCGATGTAACCGTGTATAAAGGCAAGCAATTTCAGGCGTCCGGTCATTTAGATTATAAAGTGTATTTTAAACCAACTGATTCACATCAATTGTTGCACACAAAATCATTTCATCCTCAACATACATTTAAAGGTATCATCAAATCACAACTCATTCGTTTCCACCGCATTTCAAGTGATAAGGTAAATTTCAATGAGGCTTGTTCTACTCTATTTGGCGCCCTCAGATCGAGAGGGTACTCGCTGCGCCTCTTGCGTAGCCTGAAATCCCAAACCCTGAAAAAGCTCGAAAGTCCAGCTGAAACTACCGATTTCGAACCACTGAAGATTGAACACAACAGACCGTTGCAGAATGGTAGTGGCGCGGTATTTAATTGCAAAAAGCCTCGTTGTAGACTGCATACTTTTATGCCTGATCAGAAAGAGGAATTTTCCTCCGAACAAACGAAAAATCATTATCAGATCCGTAACCCCCTCCATTGTGATTCACCAAACATTATTTACCTTATCACTTGTAAACGATGTCGGAAACAGTATGTTGGTCAAAGTCAAAATCTTTTTCGAGAACGTGCTACTAGACACAAACAGGATATAAAACATAATGCTGATGCCCCAGTAGCACAAAATTTTAACCTTCCTGGCCATTCTTTGGACGATTTCGAAATCCATCCTATTGAACAACCACCAATTAAAGACACATTAGAAGAAACTGACGAATTTAGAAAAAAACGTGAAGCTTTTTGGATCAATACGCTTCAAACCCTCTGGCCATTTGGTATGAACATATCAGAGGGCGAATGCGAAAGGAGGTCTATCATTCCTTTCACTTTAACGTACAACAGAATGAATATCGAAATAGCAAAAATGTTAAAAGATGAATTCAATTTTACCAATGCTAAATTAAATGAACCTTTGAATCTTCGACCTGTCATCGCCTATAAGAAAAACAAAAGCTTGCGTAACATCCTTGTAAGGACTAAATTAGAGCCCATCAATGAATAACATCAATTTTTGCCAGTCAGTTTAACCAGTTCCTAAGCTCATCACTTAGTTTAAATCAATTTTATGTACTTTTTTGTCATGTTTGAAACCAATCAGGGTTCAGTAAATGAAAACAATTTTTCAGCGGCATATTAAAAGAAAAAAACGTTTCAGTATGAAATGTCTGTGCCAGTGCGATTTTTTAACCTCAAACACACACAGGCGAGTGCCAGAGTTCATATATGCCCAAAAACAAAATAGGTTCTAATTTCAATCATGTGTATGTATTTCCTAAATAAAATTATTATTTATTTATTTATATATTTATATATTTATTTTTTGATTATTTTTTATTTTTTATTTTTTTATTTTCAATTTTTTATTAATTTTTATTTATTTAGTTATTTATTTATTTATTTATTTATTTGGTTGATTCATTTATTTATTTGGTTGATTCATTTATTTAAATTATTATTATTTTTATTTTTAATTAAAATTTTCCTACCTTTCACACAATGTAGAGGTTCAGAAGGTAAAACACACAATTTCTACGTGGTGTAAAATATTTTCCGTCATAAACCTCCGTCGGGGGATATTCATTCCAACTGATAACATTCGTGAGGCATCATGACCTTTGGCGTATTTTTTCATTTATTTCTTTAGTCTCAATATATTTTATTTTATCAAACCATTTTTTCATATTATTTTCACATACTTCTGAAGCCAGTAAAGCAAACCGCTCCCGATTGGTTTTACTTAAATCAAAGCCAACCAATAGGGCTTCATGGGGTCAGTAAAGCAAACCACTCACTGACTGATTAAAATTCAATGGAAGCCAATCAATAGGTTTGGACGACACAAACTGAGTTGTGAAAAACAAACTTGGAACATCTCAGATTGAAAAGAATTAATTAGATGAGTGACATTTGTTAGCTTGTTACCGAGTCCAATTATGTACTACTGAGCTGTGAAAAACACCCCCAGCCCACATATGGATATATACCATGCATGCCCTCCCAAAGTTGTTCCCACCTGTGATGTGGTCAATCAGATTACGCCGCGCCCGAAAAGGAAATTGGATACAGACTTCCAGGAAAATGGCGAGTCCCTGGAAATAGAAACAGTGGCTAAGAAAACCCGGAAAGCGTCGACACACACCGATAACCCGGGTGTTGTTGTCGTTGAGACCTCGGACACCATGGATGTTACAGTAGTAACAACCAGTGCGGAGATCCACAATGGTGGGAAATCGGCAGACAGTAACGCAACGGAAACGATACCGGCGACGCCAACATTCACCACTGACGGTGGTGTATCTTTTGCCGACAAGGTAAGAGCCCTTTCTAAACAACCTCAAAAGGATAATACGGCCAAACACCGGACGAATAAACAACCACATCAACCGCTGCAAAACCCCTGCGTAGTCGTCACAAGGGTTCCCACAAAGATCAATGATGGGGATATTGATGAAGCCCTGTCGGGATACTCGTGGGGGAGACTAATATCTAAGACTACAGGCAACCCTACGTGGAAAATTAAAGTAAAATGCCCCAATAGAGCCACAAAACTTAACTTCATTAACAAAGGCGTTTGTATAAACGGACAAAAATATGAGACTGAGGAGTATCGTGTTTTGCCTCAGCCCACACAATGTCATAAATGCCAGAAATTTGGCCACATGTCGAACAGATGCAAAGGAGAGTTGCGTTGCATGAAATGCGGCGAAAAACATATAACAAAGTCGTGCAAGGTTTCAACACTGAAATGCCCAAATTGTAACGGGCAACACCCAAGCAATTATCGGGGGTGTCCCCACTACAAAAAAGTTAAAACCGACATAGAACTCAAAGCTATTAATGTCAACAGCGTAGAAAACTCAACCTCTCCACATTCGATGTGCAGCCTAATGGCTGGTTCAATTTTTAATATAATGAACAAACACTTCGACGTCAGTCTTTCCGACATATGTAAAGAAGTTGGGAAAACAGCATCCAAATTATATCGAACTCAAATTTCTTCCTCGCTAATAGAAGCCGCCATAAATAAAATATAAATCACACCCACAACACGTTAACTAGTAAAATTACGTCAGATACTGAACACTTATGGATAAGTTGAAAATAATTCAGTGGAACGCTCGAAGCGTTAACTGCAAAAGCTCACAGATGTCCGACTACTTCACCAACGTAGATGTAATTGGTATCAGCGAAACATGGTTAAAGCCAAGTAAGACATTTTTGCTAAGTGGATTCAACATCATTAGACGAGACCGTCCCACACAACGTGGAGGCGGAGTCGCTCTCCTCATAAGGCAGGACTTAAAATATAAAACGATATCAAGCGATCATCTCAACGCAGAGGTGATTGCCGCTGAGATTGAACTAGATCATAAAAAAGTTGCCGTAATCTCATATTATAATGAACCGAAAAAAACAGTTGACAGCAAAGTCTTTGAATTCTTTGTGAAAAATCACAAACACTGTATTTTCTTAGGTGATTTCAATGCCAAACATCAGGTTTTCGGATGCAATAAAACGGAGCCCAATGGCGACGCTCTCTTCAATATCATCGAACAATTTGATCTTTTTGTATTAAATAACGACCACGACATTACTCACGTCAGTAACAACACCCTCCACCAATCCGACATCCTTGACCTAATTATAACCAGTAAATCACTAACTAATCAAATGCAAGACATATATGTGGGGGACGATGATTTAGGTAGCGACCACCTGCCTGTTCATGCTACATTACACGGTTGCAGCGGACCCGCAAGATACCCCACAATGAGGAGGAGGAATCTATCCAAAATTGACTGGGACCTCTTCAGAAAAATAATTCAGGTTAAAATAAACAAAAACGACCCAATGAATACCTGCGAGCTCGAGCAAGCATGTACCAATCTCAGTGAAGTCATTAACAACACTCTTGATGAGATTTGTCCCAAACAGACAGTTAAACCGCGGGCCAACAGAATAACTGAAACCACACTCCAAATAATAAAACAAAAAAGAAAGGCCTTCCGAGCATACAAATCAGAAAAACTTCCAACTAAAAAGGTCGAACTTAAAGCCGTGTATAATCGCCTCCACGGCGAAGTTAAAAAAGCAATAGCAAACGACAATCGCGTGAGATGGAAAAAAGCAACGGAAAATCTAAATGGACTCAGGGAGACTAAAAAGTTTTGGGATACTTTTAAAACCCTTACTGGACAAAAACATAAAGACGCCAACAGTAAGGCACTAAAGATCAACGATGGAACTATGGCCCTGGATGACAAGGCGAAGGCTAGCGCCTTTGCTGAGCTCCTTAAGAAATATCATCGTCCACATGAGGGCGATAGGTTTGATGACAAGTTCAAAGAAAAAGTAAACAAATTTGTTCAAGACAACAAGACAACGTTTAACGATGCCAACTTCAGCCAAACGCCCGAGGACGGGGATGGCCATGAACTCACGGAACCGATAAGCAAAGAAGAAGTGGCTAACACAATTAAAAAATGTAAGTCTTTTTCAGGAGGGGACGAGGTCTCATACAAAATCCTGAAACAATGTCCCAACACTTTTTTCGGTAGACTCACTAACCTCCTAAACTGCTGTCTCTCTAGTGGATACTTCCCAAAATGTTGGAAAGTAGCTACAGGAGTCATGATACCCAAACCCGACAAGGATTTGAGCAACCCAGCTAATTACCGCCCAATCAGCCTACTCAGCTGTATTGGAAAAATTTTCGAACGGATTCTCACGACTAGACTCCGCAGCCATCTCGAATCAATCAGCTTTTTCAATAAGTGGCAAAGGGCATACAGGAGCCAAAGAGAGGGAATCGAGCATGTTTATAGACTGGTAGATTATATGAAAACGGCGTTCAGTCAAAATGAAATAGGAACCGCGCTATTACTCGACGTAGAAAAAGCGTTTGACTCTGTCTGGCACAATGGCATGAGATACAAACTAGCTAAAATGGGGCTACCTACCAAAATTCTAAGGATCATATCATCATTTTTATCTGATCGAAAAATCAAAGTGAGAGTCAACCGCGAAGTGTCAGCCGAGGTAAAACTCGAAGCGGGCACTCCACAGGGTTCGGTTCTCAGCCCGCTTCTATTTAAAATATATGTGAATGACATTGACAAACTAGGGAAGAACCATGTTGAACTATCTCAATTCTCAGACGACAAAGGAATGTGGACGGCCAGTAAGTCTGGAAACATAATACAAAACCGCCTGCAGGATACCATCCGCGACCTGCAAGACTGGTGCGCTCTGTGGCGCATCAAGCTAAATGCCACGAAAACACAAAGAATCACATTCTATAAAAAACAAAGGAAAAAGCCTGTCCCTAATATTGAGCTTAAGCTTTACGATCATAAACTTGAAGCTAGTAATGAGGCAAAGTTTCTGGGATTCAACCTGGATAGCAGTCTCAATCTAAACAATCACATAAACTCAGTCACCATCAAAGCCACTAAACGCATCAATTTCCTGAAAATGATTAGAGGTAAAAATTGGGGAGCCAATAAAGAAATTCTCCTCAATCTTTACAAATCATATATACGCCCAGTACTAGAGTATGGGGCCATAATAACAAGTGACCTGAATAAAACCAACATTGAAAAACTACAACGGGTCCAAAATCATGCCTTGCGCGTGGCTCTACGCAAGCCCACGTGGACATCGATAAAACAACTTCACGAGATAGCAAAAATAGACACTATAGCAATGCGCTTAAAAGATCTTCAAAGCAAAACTCTAAACAGACTTCAAGACAGCGAATTAATAATAGAACTCAATGCGCATCGCGTCCTCAATAGGAAAACTAAATAATCTGGGGCATGTCTATCGAAAGGGTTAAAGATTACATCATTGTGATGGGGTGAGCCAGTTATACTGTGACCTAAATTTAGAACTGGCTGCGGGTGACACGATACGCACGAAAGCTTGCCTCTGTTACCAGTGGGAGTTGCAAACAGCGAGGAAAATCTCCACCTGCTGCCGGGTCTCCCCTCCTTGAGATATAAATCTCGGGGAAAAAATGCTGGCTTCCCCATCCAAAAGGACGGAAAAGGTGTAAATTAAAAACCGAATTGCTCTAATTTCCAGCTCTCTATCTTTTCTTCTACCTCCTCTATCTCAACAGACACACGACCAAACTGAATGACAGACTATGAGGGATTGAAACAATCCTCAAGCAAAGATGTGCAGAAAACCTAACAAGACCAAGGCAAGGATTGAAACAATCTTGCCAGCAAACAGCCCTTTTAAGGGCTTTTTTTTTTTTTTTTTTTTTTTTTTTTTGTGGGGGTGGGGGGTGGAGGTCATTTGGAATTCCCGAAGGATAACCAGATACCTCAAATCACATACGGCATCCTATCTCCCAGAAGGCTTGATGGATGACTCCCGGTTTTTTCAAACTAAACTGTTGGAGCTTTCTCCATTCCTTTTTTGTAACCGCTATGGTCATATACCGGGGCCGCTACCAAACCGGCGTTGCTGTTTGGTTTTCTTTTTTCTTTTTCCCTTAAAATTGCCATCGCACAACATTATATTCTGGCTCGCCACCATGGTGGGACTCAAACCTCTACCATCGCCAAGCTGGAACCGAATAGAGCCCACTCTCCAATAGTCTTAATGGCGTTGAGGGTTTGGTCTTTGACAATCTATCACTCCAATGCAAACTGCCAGGAATTCTAACCGCGTGCATACCCCTTCAGACCCCATTTGAGGCAATAGGAAAGCTAGGCCTGTGTGATCCAAGATCCAAGTGAAATAAAATAAGGCTAACCGGGTCGCAAGGGATTTGTAAATCCCACATCGTCCCTGCGCGCCTTCGGCGCGCTAAAACCTTTCATTCATTCAAAGTTGGAATCATTTTCCTCAAAGTCTCTTTGAAAAAGCCAAACCAAGCGAAACGCGTCGAGACAGACGGATTATTTTCTACCTTTGCTGAAGACTACAACCAATCCAGGTATCTTCTCTAATAGGTAATATCTAGATTTCATTTTAATTTATTTCATTTCTTCATTTTAATTTCCTTCTAAATTCATCTACCTATTCTTCAAATGGCTCAAAAAAGACAGAAGCATCAGGGAAAGAGAGTTGCCCAGTCTGGAAGAGGCCAGGAACAATCGTTCCAGGCCTATTCTAGATTGGTCAAGGCCCTTTTCCAGGTGATTCAGTGTATGCACCATATTGGGCTCCTAGAGCAGCATTTGGCCAACCGGGATTTCCCGAAACAGTTGGAGAAGAAAGTAGATGAGTTAGGTGGCTTTCTAAAGCCGGCTCTTCCCACCCCACACATTTTTTCTGTTTTTCGACAGATTAGTGTGGGATGGGCCAACCAAACGTTAAATGCTTTAGTTGAGCATTACAAGATAAATTTAAACCAGTTGAAGTCTAAGATAACTTTGGCTATGCGACCACCTCCTGGACTCGAAAAAATAGACTTCAACAGCGCTTCGGCGCGTGCCTTGATCTGGGCTCAAAAAAACTTTAAAAATAAGTTGACAGATAAGACGATTTCGGCCTATGAGTCTTACATTTCGGAACTTCGCCCAGCGTCTGGAGTAAGGAACAATACGGGAGGGAGCAAGCAAACTCCGGCCCGTGTTGTCCCTCTACCCCAACGCGAAAAGCAAAATAAGAAAAGATCAAGGCAAAGCACTTCTCCCTCTTCTTTTCCTTCTACTTCTTCTTTCTCTCAGAGTAAGCGCCTCAATTTGCAAACATCTCCGGTCCATATTGTGACTGAAGATGCTCGCAAATTGAGTAACGCTGTCTCGCCTCGTCTTGTTCCTCTACCTCCTACTCCTCCTCAGCCTTTCTTCTCTGGTTCTCCTAGTGCTCTCACTAGAACTCCTCCTCCTCCTTCTGTTTCTTCTCCTGCTTCTGTTTCCTCTCCTGCTTCTGTTTCTTCTCCCCCTTCTCCTGCCTCTAGTGTGGTTCAACCAGGTATATCGTACTCAGAGAAAGTCAAATCACCGAGCCGCAACTCGGGCCGCTCATTTGATTCTAAATTCTCCCAGTTTCGGCATAAAAGCGGAGTTAATTTTGACAAAAGGAATTGGCGCCTCCCCGATGTTTGTAAAAACATCCTTATGATTGGAAGTTCAAATTTAGGACGCATTGATCGAAATCCCCATCCGGACATCCAGGTGGAGTGTTACCCCGGCGCCAAATTCAATCATCTGCGCTCTATGTTTAAAGGGCACAGGGGCCAGTCCTGTCCCCAAAAAATATTATTAAATATTGGCGTGAATTCTCGAAACGATAATTCTGATCTCGTAGTTAAGCAGTTGCGGAATATGCTTAGCGATATCAGGGTCAAGTTTAGATCAGCAAAAATTTATTTCGCTGAACTAAACTTTTCGCAAAAACTCCCTCAGGCTGAGAGGAGAACCCTGAGCATCATCAACGAAACCATTCGGAAAGTGAAGGACGTTAACGTGATACCAAAAATTGATGACGCGAAGTTTGATGTTGCTCAGGATTTAATCCATTGGACCACGAGAACCGCCAATATTATGTACGATCACTGGTTGAACCACCTAAATTTAAACTAAGTAAAGGCAAAGGTAACAGCCGCCTAACAGATGTGGGGTTAGGAACTAATGTGGTTAACCTGTCTGGCACAAATGACCTAACAACCCAAGAGAAATCTCTTTTAGATCGCGGTTTGACTTTTGTACCAACACCAAAGCCTAAAACTGATAGCCAAACAAATTTACCATCATACAACTGTAATTTTCTTAGGCAAATGAAATTAGCCGACCGCTTTAGAAACTCCAGCGGTCGGAAACTTCCTTTTACAGAATCATCTGGTTGGTCACCTCCAGATAGTGAAGTAGATCCCGAAATTATTGAGGCTAGCAAACGAATCATCAAAAAGGTGTTCAGCATGAACATACTCTCCGATAAAGACAATTTAACAGCTGGTGAACGGAGAGCCCTCACGAAACTTCGAAAAAATAAGAAATTAGTAATTAAACCAGCCGACAAAGGTGGGTCGGTAGTTGTTCTATCTCGGGATAATTATATAAAGGAAACCATGAGACAACTCAGCAATACTAAACATTATAAGAAAATAGATTCACTTATTTGGCCTAGTAATATCGAAAAATTCAATAAGATCTTAAAATTTCTCCTCGACGAAGGTCACATTACCAAAAAACAATTGAAATATTTAACAGCTAAGCTCAGTGCTCAAACAAGACAATTTTATATCCTACCAAAGATCCACAAGGACCGTTCTTCATGGACGGATGACTTAACTCCACCCGGGAGGCCAATTGTATCAGATTGTAATTCGGAATCTTATGCGATCTCGGAATTAATTGATTATCATCTGAAACCTATAGCAAATAGACATCCGAGCTATCTAAAAAATACACAGGATTTCCTGTCAAAAATTTCGAAATTGAAAATATCGAAAAATGCAATTCTGGCTACTTTGGATATCGACAGTATGTATACCAACATTGATATTGATAAAGGTGTTAAATCAGTTAAAAATGCATTTGAAAAATATCCGGATGCGAAACGCCCGGATGAACAAATTTTGGATCTTTTAGAGCTGAGCTTAAAAGGTAATGACTTTCAATTCAATGGAGAATATTTTCTACAAATAATGAGTTGTCCTATGGGCAAAAGATTCAGTCCTAATTTTGCAAGCATTTATGTAGCGGAATGGGAGGAAAATGCCTTAAGCAAATGTGCAAAGCATCCTCTCGTATATCTCAGGTACTTAGATGACATTTTTATTATTTGGGAACATTCAAAAGAAGATTTTGATGAATTTTTAGAAATTTTGAACAATCACGATCCAAATATTAAATTGAAAGCTACTATCAGTGAAAATTCTGTTGATTTTCTCGATGTAACCGTGTATAAAGGCAAGCAATTTCAGGCGTCCGGTCATTTAGATTATAAAGTGTATTTTAAACCAACTGATTCACATCAATTGTTGCACACAAAATCATTTCATCCTCAACATACATTTAAAGGTATCATCAAATCACAACTCATTCGTTTCCACCGCATTTCAAGTGATAAGGTAAATTTCAATGAGGCTTGTTCTACTCTATTTGGCGCCCTCAGATCGAGAGGGTACTCGCTGCGCCTCTTGCGTAGCCTGAAATCCCAAACCCTGAAAAAGCTCGAAAGTCCAGCTGAAACTACCGATTTCGAACCACTGAAGATTGAACACAACAGACCGTTGCAGAATGGTAGTGGCGCGGTATTTAATTGCAAAAAGCCTCGTTGTAGACTGCATACTTTTATGCCTGATCAGAAAGAGGAATTTTCCTCCGAACAAACGAAAAATCATTATCAGATCCGTAACCCCCTCCATTGTGATTCACCAAACATTATTTACCTTATCACTTGTAAACGATGTCGGAAACAGTATGTTGGTCAAAGTCAAAATCTTTTTCGAGAACGTGCTACTAGACACAAACAGGATATAAAACATAATGCTGATGCCCCAGTAGCACAAAATTTTAACCTTCCTGGCCATTCTTTGGACGATTTCGAAATCCATCCTATTGAACAACCACCAATTAAAGACACATTAGAAGAAACTGACGAATTTAGAAAAAAACGTGAAGCTTTTTGGATCAATACGCTTCAAACCCTCTGGCCATTTGGTATGAACATATCAGAGGGCGAATGCGAAAGGAGGTCTATCATTCCTTTCACTTTAACGTACAACAGAATGAATATCGAAATAGCAAAAATGTTAAAAGATGAATTCAATTTTACCAATGCTAAATTAAATGAACCTTTGAATCTTCGACCTGTCATCGCCTATAAGAAAAACAAAAGCTTGCGTAACATCCTTGTAAGGACTAAATTAGAGCCCATCAATGAATAACATCAATTTTTGCCAGTCAGTTTAACCAGTTCCTAAGCTCATCACTTAGTTTAAATCAATTTTATGTACTTTTTTGTCATGTTTGAAACCAATCAGGGTTCAGTAAATGAAAACAATTTTTCAGCGGCATATTAAAAGAAAAAAACGTTTCAGTATGAAATGTCTGTGCCAGTGCGATTTTTTAACCTCAAACACACACAGGCGAGTGCCAGAGTTCATATATGCCCAAAAACAAAATAGGTTCTAATTTCAATCATGTGTATGTATTTCCTAAATAAAATTATTATTTATTTATTTATATATTTATATATTTATTTTTTGATTATTTTTTATTTTTTTATTTTCAATTTTTTATTAATTTTTATTTATTTAGTTATTTATTTATTTATTTATTTATTTATTTATTTAGTTGATTCATTTATTTATTTGGTTGATTCATTTATTTAAATTATTATTATTTTTATTTTTAATTAAAATTTTCCTACCTTTCACACAATGTAGACGTTCAGAAGGTAAAACACACAATTTCTACGTGGTGTAAAATATTTTCCGTCATAAACCTCCGTCGGGGGATATTCATTCCAACTGATAACATTCGTGAGGCATCATGACCTTTGGCGTATTTTTTCATTTATTTATTTAGTCTCAATATATTTTATTTTATCAAACCATTTTTTCATATTATTTTCACATACTTCTGAAGCCAGTAAAGCAAACCGCTCCCGATTGGTTTTACTTAAATCAAAGCCAACCAATAGGGCTTCATGGGGTCAGTAAAGCAAACCACTCACTGACTGATTAAAATTCAATGGAAGCCAATCAATAGGTTTGGACGACACAAACTGAGTTGTGAAAAACAAACTTGGAACATCTCAGATTGAAAAGAATTAATTAGATGAGTGACATTTGTTAGCTTGTTACCGAGTCCAATTATGTACTACTGAGCTGTGAAAAACACCCCCAGCCCACATATGGATATATACCATGCATGCCCTCCCAAAGTTGGAATCATTTTCCTCAAAGTCTCTTTGAAAAAGCCAAACCAAGCGAAACGCGTCGAGACAGACGGATTATTTTCTACCTTTGCTGAAGACTACAACCAATCCAGGTATCTTCTCTAATAGGTAATATCTAGATTTCATATTAATTTATTTCATTTCTTCATTTTAATTTCCTTCTAAATTCATCTACCTATTCTTCAAATGGCTCAAAAAAGACAGAAGCATCAGGGAAAGAGAGTTGCCCAGTCTGGAAGAGGCCAGGAACAATCGTTCCAGGCCTATTCTAGATTGGTCAAGGCCCTTTTCCAGGTGATTCAGTGTATGCACCATATTGGGCTCCTAGAGCAGCATTTGGCCAACCGGGATTTCCCGAAACAGTTGGAGAAGAAAGTAGATGAGTTAGGTGGCTTTCTAAAGCCGGCTCTTCCCACCCCACACATTTTTTCTGTTTTTCGACAGATTAGTGTGGGATGGGCCAACCAAACGTTAAATGCTTTAGTTGAGCATTACAAGATAAATTTAAACCAGTTGAAGTCTAAGATAACTTTGGCTATGCGACCACCTCCTGGACTCGAAAAAATAGACTTCAACAGCGCTTCGGCGCGTGCCTTGATCTGGGCTCAAAAAAACTTTAAAAATAAGTTGACAGATAAGACGATTTCGGCCTATGAGTCTTACATTTCGGAACTTCGCCCAGCGTCTGGAGTAAGGAACAATACGGGAGGGAGCAAGCAAACTCCGGCCTGTGTTGTCCCTCTACCCCAACGCGAAAAGCAAAATAAGAAAAGATCAAGGCAAAGCACTTCTCCCTCTTCTTTTCCTTCTACTTCTTCTTTCTCTCAGAGTAAGCGCCTCAATTTGCAAACATCTCCGGTCCATATTGTGACTGAAGATGCTCGCAAATTGAGTAACGCTGTCTCGCCTCGTCTTGTTCCTCTACCTCCTACTCCTCCTCAGCCTTTCTTCTCTGGTTCTCCTAGTGCTCTCACTAGAACTCCTCCTCCTCCTTCTGTTTCTTCTCCTGCTTCTGTTTCCTCTCCTGCTTCTGTTTCTTCTCCCCCTTCTCCTGCCTCTAGTGTGGTTCAACCAGGTATATCGTACTCAGAGAAAGTCAAATCACCGAGCCGCAACTCGGGCCGCTCATTTGATTCTAAATTCTCCCAGTTTCGGCATAAAAGCGGAGTTAATTTTGACAAAAGGAATTGGCGCCTCCCCGATGTTTGTAAAAACATCCTTATGATTGGAAGTTCAAATTTAGGACGCATTGATCGAAATCCCCATCCGGACATCCAGGTGGAGTGTTACCCCGGCGCCAAATTCAATCATCTGCGCTCTATGTTTAAAGGGCACAGGGGCCAGTCCTGTCCCCAAAAAATATTATTAAATATTGGCGTGAATTCTCGAAACGATAATTCTGATCTCGTAGTTAAGCAGTTGCGGAATATGCTTAGCGATATCAGGGTCAAGTTTAGATCAGCAAAAATTTATTTCGCTGAACTAAACTTTTCGCAAAAACTCCCTCAGGCTGAGAGGAGAACCCTGAGCATCATCAACGAAACCATTCGGAAAGTGAAGGACGTTAACGTGATACCAAAAATTGATGACGCGAAGTTTGATGTTGCTCAGGATTTAATCCATTGGACCACGAGAACCGCCAATATTATGTACGATCACTGGTTGAACCACCTAAATTTAAACTAAGTAAAGGCAAAGGTAACAGCCGCCTAACAGATGTGGGGTTAGGAACTAATGTGGTTAACCTGTCTGGCACCAATGACCTAACAACCCAAGAGAAATCTCTTTTAGATCGCGGTTTGACTTTTGTACCAACACCAAAGCCTAAAACTGATAGCCAAACAAATTTACCATCATACAACTGTAATTTTCTTAGGCAAATGAAATTAGCCGACCGCTTTAGAAACTCCAGCGGTCGGAAACTTCCTTTTACAGAATCATCTGGTTGGTCACCTCCAGATAGTGAAGTAGATCCCGAAATTATTGAGGCTAGCAAACGAATCATCAAAAAGGTGTTCAGCATGAACATACTCTCCGATAAAGACAATTTAACAGCTGGTGAACGGAGAGCCCTCACGAAACTTCGAAAAAATAAGAAATTAGTAATTAAACCAGCCGACAAAGGTGGGTCGGTAGTTGTTCTATCTCGGGATAATTATATAAAGGAAACCATGAGACAACTCAGCAATACTAAACATTATAAGAAAATAGATTCACTTATTTGGCCTAGTAATATCGAAAAATTCAATAAGATCTTAAAATTTCTCCTCGACGAAGGTCACATTACCAAAAAACAATTGAAATATTTAACAGCTAAGCTCAGTGCTCAAACAAGACAATTTTATATCCTACCAAAGATCCACAAGGACCGTTCTTCATGGACGGATGACTTAACTCCACCCGGAAGGCCAATTGTATCAGATTGTAATTCGGAATCTTATGCGATCTCGGAATTAATTGATTATCATCTGAAACCTATAGCAAATAGACATCCGAGCTATCTAAAAAATACACAGGATTTCCTGTCAAAAATTTCGAAATTGAAAATATCGAAAAATGCAATTCTGGCTACTTTGGATATCGACAGTATGTATACCAACATTGATATTGATAAAGGTGTTAAATCAGTTAAAAATGCATTTGAAAAATATCCGGATGCGAAACGCCCGGATGAACAAATTTTGGATCTTTTAGAGCTGAGCTTAAAAGGTAATGACTTTCAATTCAATGGAGAATATTTTCTACAAATAATGGGTTGTCCTATGGGCAAAAGATTCAGTCCTAATTTTGCAAGCATTTATGTAGCGGAATGGGAGGAAAATGCCTTAAGCAAATGTGCAAAGCATCCTCTCGTATATCTCAGGTACTTAGATGACATTTTTATTATTTGGGAACATTCAAAAGAAGATTTTGATGAATTTTTAGAAATTTTGAACAATCACGATCCAAATATTAAATTGAAAGCTACTATCAGTGAAAATTCTGTTGATTTTCTCGATGTAACCGTGTATAAAGGCAAGCAATTTCAGGCGTCCGGTCATTTAGATTATAAAGTGTATTTTAAACCAACTGATTCACATCAATTGTTGCACACAAAATCATTTCATCCTCAACATACATTTAAAGGTATCATCAAATCACAACTCATTCGTTTCCACCGCAATTCAAGTGATAAGGTAAATTTCAATGAGGCTTGTTCTACTCTATTTGGCGCCCTCAGATCGAGAGGGTACTCGCTGCGCCTCTTGCGTAGCCTGAAATCCCAAACCCTGAAAAAGCTCGAAAGTCCAGCTGAAACTACCGATTTCGAACCACTGAAGATTGAACACAACAGACCGTTGCAGAATGGTAGTGGCGCGGTATTTAATTGCAAAAAGCCTCGTTGTAGACTGCATACTTTTATGCCTGATCAGAAAGAGGAATTTTCCTCCGAACAAACGAAAAATCATTATCAGATCCGTAACCCCCTCCATTGTGATTCACCAAACATTATTTACCTTATCACTTGTAAACGATGTCGGAAACAGTATGTTGGTCAAAGTCAAAATCCTTTTCGAGAACGTGCTACTAGACACAAACAGGATATAAAACATAATGCTGATGCCCCAGTAGCACAACATTTTAACCTTCCTGGCCATTCTTTGGACGATTTCGAAATCCATCCTATTGAACAACCACCAATTAAAGACACATTAGAAGAAACTGACGAATTTAGAAAAAAACGTGAAGCTTTTTGGATCAATACGCTTCAAACCCTCTGGCCATTTGGTATGAACATATCAGAGGGCGAATGCGAAAGGAGGTCTATCATTCCTTTCACTTTAACGTACAACAGAATGAATATCGAAATAGCAAAAATGTTAAAAGATGAATTCAATTTTACCAATGCTAAATTAAATGAACCTTTGAATCTTCGACCTGTCATCGCCTATAAGAAAAACAAAAGCTTGCGTAACATCCTTGTAAGGACTAAATTAGAGCCCATCAATGAATAACATCAATTTTTGCCAGTCAGTTTAACCAGTTCCTAAGCTCATCACTTAGTTTAAATCAATTTTATGTACTTTTTTGTCATGTTTGAAACCAATCAGGGTTCAGTAAATGAAAACAATTTTTCAGCGGCATATTAAAAGAAAAAAACGTTTCAGTATGAAATGTCTGTGCCAGTGCGATTTTTTAACCTCAAACACACACACACACACACACACACACACACACACACACACACACACACACACACACACACACACACACACACACACACACAGAGTCTTGTTTTCCCTACATACCGAGGTACCCCATTGTCTGTCCTTTGTGTGGACTAACGGTTTCAACCTCGTTTTGCCGGTACAGTTCTGGGAAAACAACCTAGGTAAAGGGTTTCTTTTGTCTTTTGTACTTCGGTAAGGCGAAACACGCAAACTCTTTTGTCTAGTTACCTCGTCAAGTTGGTAAGACAAACACACACACACACAGACACAGACACACACACACACACACACACACACACACACACACACACACACACACACACACACACACACACACTCACATACATGTGAGTGCAAGGGTAAATGTGTGTGCGTGTGTGTGCGTGTGTGTGCGCGTGCATGCCTGCGTGTGCGTTAGCGTGTATATACGCTTATGATTATATATATACATGAATTATTCACTGTGTGCATCCTTATCACATTCTAAGGCGTTTCTTCGTTGGAGTTCAATTTCCCAGGTCGTCGCCTTCCCGTAGCATGAAGAATCGTCGGATCATGTTGCAGATAGGATTGCATAACCTGGGGATGTTGTTTTGCATGATGAATTTGAACATTATTGACTCATCGTCATTTTTCAAGTGACCAATTTCATTTGTTACCAAGTCGAGGAGTCCCTCCCGTAATTGACTATAGTGATCACACTCCATGATGAAATGATATTCATCCTCAGTTGCCCCCGAACCACACTTTGGGCATTTTCGTTCATTAACCGGAATCGGGGGCTGTATATGTCTTCCCTTTTCTATTATCAGATTGTGATTACTGATTCGAAGGCGAGTAAATATGTTTTGTGCCTCCCAGGATGTCGTGTGTACTAGATATGGTTCTAGAATATACTCATTTTTAATTGTACGATATGTTCGCAGCTTGTTTTTACCTTGTTTTTTGTTACCGTCATATATATTTTCATAGAAATATTCCTCATACTTTTGCTTTCCTTTCTCAAGAACGTATTTCTTTGTGTTTTTTTGGCGACAAAAGCTATTGACCTCTTGGACATCTAGGAATTCGTGTAATGTAGTTTTGAATTTCGTTAAACCATGCTTATCTGCTAGTAGTATGTCTCGGGCTTTTCAGGGGCCATTTGGATGACCCCGGTGGATGACCCCGGAAGTGACGTCATGTCACGTGACCAGTGGCGCCATGTTGTGTTGTCATGGTAACCCGCGTGAGCGGCCATGTTGTGACGTCATCCCCATAGTGATACGTGGTGTTTGTGCGCATGCGCAGCGCGTGTTGTTAGGGTGATACGTGTTTCCGTCGTCCATTTTGTATACTGGAAGCCGCCATCTTGGTTTCTATGGTAGCACGTGATTGCTATGTTACCTATGGCCAATGCTAGTTTTCTGGAGCTTGGAAGATCCGAGGTATAAATTGGGAACTACGGTCGATTGACGTGCCCTAAATACAACAAATTTTGTTTTACCTATATTTACACTCAGACTGTTTTTCAGAGCATAGATATCTAATTTATTTAAGCATTGTTGAATACCATCTGGGGACTCGGATAGCAGCACGAGGTCATCTGCAAATAAAAGATGATTTAATGAGTAGTCACCTAATGAAACTGGCGTACATTTATCATTAAATATATTTGCTATATCATCTATAAATATTTTAAAAAGTGTCGGGGAGAGATTACACCCCTGCCGGACCCCAATGGTGGATAGCTGAGGGGGGGGGGGGGGGGGCTACTCCTTTGTTTGTTTTCGTACTGTAGTAACAGGATTTATACATTGACATTAGTGACTCTAAAGATCGGACCGCCGATGCCTATATTACGTAATTTCTGGAAAAATTTTGATCTTTCAACGGTATCGAAAGCTTTTCTTAAATCTACAAATACTGCATACAGTGGTCTTTTCGTTTTTTTATATTTATTAATAGCAGAATTCAAGACAAACATACTGTCAACAGTGCTACAGCCTTTGCGAAATCCGAATTGGTTCTCACTTATTAGGTTATTATCTTCTAAGTAATTAGTACTTCTATTGCTAATGATTCTGTTAAATAGTTTGCCGATAGTATTGCTCTGGGGTATGGCACGGATCATGTCTATCTCCTTTTTTATAAACAGTTGTAAGAATTGATTTGCTCCAACTAAGAGGATAATGTTTTGATGTTAGTATTTGATTAAATACTTTCACAACCTCGTCGATAATATGCGGAACAATAAATTTTAGGAGTTCATTGGACACATTGTCAGGACCTGTAGATTTTTTATTTTTTAACTGACTGAGCGAGCTGTATACTTCGTCAGCTATTATAGGGTTATTGTTCAATGGGATATCTACATTAGGAGTTTCGATGTGATCGCAGTAATCGAATTGTTCTCCTCGAGGTTTACACAGGAGATCATTGAAAAAATCTACAGTGCCATCTGAATCAAGGTGATTTTCAGAGATTTCATTTGTCTTCAGAGAGTTAATTAGTCTCCAATATACCTTAGGATCAATTGATTCCACTCTAGCAAGTTGATCGCATATATTTTTATAAAACAATTTACGTTTACATTTAATGGACTTTTTATAAGATTTTTTAGCTGTGAAATATTTTTCTATGAGCGACTTGTTATATGGATCTTTCCGTACTGCAAGTATTATATTCTCCATGTTACGTTTGAGTTGTTTACACTCTACGTCGAACCATTTACGTTTGGGTTTCCGATTATTATTACGTGGACACGGGATGCGTTTTGTCGCCGATCGATTTATGCATTCTATAATTGACATAAGATCATTGACAGCGCATTCTGTGCCCTTGCTTTCTTCTTTGAATGGTTTCATTCTAAACTGTTCAAGTTGTCGGATTATGCCCGGCTTTTTTAAGCATAGTAAGGCTTTTTCTGCACTTTGATCCGTCCATTTAAGTTTGACCGGATATTTGGTGTAACAATATTTTGAGTTCTTTCCAACGGAAGTGTTTATTTTGAACTTTAAGTGCATCGATAGTTGGCAATGGTCAGAGAATTCATTTGGCGGCTTTACACAGAAATAATCCACATCCGTAAGATATTATTACGTAGTCTACAACACTTGTGGCATTATATTGATAACTTGTAAAATTACCAATATAATCACCTGGTGTGCGGCCATTAACAATTTTGAGTCGTGCCACCTTGCAAAGTGAAATAAGATGCCTTCCAAAACTATTGAGAGTTTTGTCAAGATTTCGTCTTTCACTGGCTGTCTCGGTTGTGCAATCCTCCAGGAGTGACATATGTTCCTCCCCGCCTTCTGTAACATAATCCGGTTTTACTCCAGTACGTGCGTTAAAGTCTCCCCCCCCCCCCCCCCCCCCAGCTGGAAGAGATTTTCTGTTCCGTACTGCAATACTTCTGCCTCAATTCTATCATAGATAGAATTAAGCAGCTGATTTGAACGCCAGTAGCTTGAGTTGGTAGGCGGTATATAAGCCGACATAAAAATTACCGGAGTACTGAGGTTGAATATTTTGCCGTCAAATTCTACAAACAATACCAAATCATCAATATTTCGTACAGTCCTTTTAAAACAATTATATTTTGACTTATATATATTTTGACAATTATATTTTTGACTGGTTCCATGATAACAGAATAAATTGTCAAGGTAACGTGCAGGTGCTGAAATATCATATTCAAGGACGTGTCTCCTGCGTGTTGTCTTCAATTATAATATTTAATACGGCCCTGATGGATCACTAAGGGTCTCCCACACCCCATCTCCCGCTTTACGCGTCTACCTTTACGGGGTGGGGTGGGGGGGGGGGGGGTGTATCTTATTTTTGACATTATACGATATTTAGTGAACTTTTACCCGGTGTAAAGGGACATCGATCTCATTGGCAGCTAAAGAAGTGTTAATTCTATTAGTTCTGGGTGAGCCATAGTTTTTAGCTTTCTGTGTGGCAAATCTCAATCCAGTGATAGTTATTTATCCGTAAAGCTTCTAAAACTGAAAGTAAAAGTTTGTAACTTCGGGCGCTAGCAATACATCGGGATTGCAGGATTCTCTTACGCGAGACTCTTCATTGCACGTCAAACTTCGACGTGCAGTGTAGGACCCGCACGTAACAGAATCCTACTCTTAGGCATTAGGGTAATTCGGCCGGACCCAACAACGACGGGCCCTGGTGTCACTACATCGGTCCTCCCCCTATCGACGGCCCTGGACTGGTTCAGAAGTAATGGTAATAGTGGTAGATGTATCAGTACTAGTAGTATCAGTAGTGGTAGTTGTACTAGTACTAGTATTGACAGTGGTACTGGTATTAGTACTAGCACTGTTAGTCGCAGTGGTACTAGTAATGATAAGTGTACTGGTAATAGTAGTAGTAGTGGTAGTTGTACCAGTAACAGCACTAGTAGTAGTATTTGTACTAGTAGCAGTAGTAGCTGTACTAGTGCAAGTATTGTTAGTGATACTATAGTATTTTCCGAAACATACTTGGCGAAAGACTGTATCGCGTATCTCCTGTTCTGTTTGTTATTCAATTATAATCAACCACTCAAATTAAAGAATAGATGAAGGAGACAATTTTCGCATTACTACCTTATCGGTGGATCTTCATTTTCCCTTGATTTCAGTCAAAAGCTCACCGTTGTTGTCATTTTACGCCAGCAGCCGACATGTTTGTTTATCAATGACGTAACGGATAGCATAATCTATTTTTACCTGAGGGTTTCGAGGTTGTTGCAAGGAGTTGTGTTTTGATGGATTTGGATACAGATCAAAACATAAATCTGAACCGTTCCACAACATCGGTACGTTTGTTGCGAAATTCGGGCCCAAGTGAAACTTATGATCACAAAGTGATGACCGTTTCTGTAAAATAAATAAAATAAATAACTGCTGATGCTTTCTAAATAAAATTTTGAAATTCACCCTGATAAATTTTGTAACAGCTTTAGAAACATTGTGCACGAAAGCAGACTTGTGATTTAATAATGTTTTTCTGCCGAAAATTCCTTTTCGATGAAAATTCTTTAGTAGAGTCGAAGTTTATCGCCGATTGGGGTGGGGATAAACCCCATATTTTTCAATATATGGGGTTTATCCCCACCCCATTCGGCGATAAAACACCGATTTCAACTGGTTTCTGACTGAAGACCAAAACACTCCTTTCAACAGATTTCTGATTGAAGAACCAAATTATGTACCGTTTTTAGTTAGTTAGTTATTGGTGTTTAAAGCCACATATTTATGCACAATGGCTAATCATGACCACGACATTTTTACGGACAGAGGAAGCCGGATTACCCGAAGAGAACCATCGAACAATGGCAAGCAACTCTCAGCTCCACAACATGGTAACTCCACACAAGCAGGGTTATAACATTGGTTGAACATTGGTTGAAGACAGGTGCTCCATCCACGAGGAGCGGTAGGCCTTAGTACACAACGCCACCATGCCCCAACGTGGGCAATGGGGTGAAGTGTCTTGCCCAAGGACACAACCCGGTTGCCGCAGGTGGGGTTCGAACAAAGTACCTCTCGGCTTGCAGCCTGCACCTGTACCTACTGAGCCACCGCGCCCAGATGTAACGTTTTTACCACCCAACGCGGATTACTTATCGAAAAATCAAGCTCTAAAGTATGTTGCTGTCAGAATACCGGCTTTTACTTCCATTTCGCCAAATTTACCAACATGAAACCTAAAACAACCCTCCCCCCCTCCCCCACCTCCACCACCTGAAGTCCACTCCGGCACTGTCCTGCCCTTGAACTGCGTAGAATATAATTAAGTCAAGCGAATCGCATTGAAATCAAGTTTGGGGAAATGGGCTAACCATCTTTGGTTTATCGCATATATGTGTCTTGCAGAGAAACAGATTCAAGACAGTATGGGGTTGAGATAGCTGGCGGCAGATCCTCGATCTGGTATCATTGACTGTGTACAGTACACGGTGCTCACAAAAAATGCACTCCACCTCTCCAAGTGACATATAGACACACGTTCCAATTTTTCTCTGCCAGTGAATTTATAGCTCATACTCTTTGAAGTCTGGGCAGAGCATATAACTTGAACTAAATTTTAAAAGATTAACATGGCTATTCAGGACGTGTCATGTTTCGACCCCCCCCCCCCCCCCCCCCACCCGTCCGAACCAGTTCAATAACATTGAACTTGGACTTCGCCCAAGTAATTCGCGTTCGTTTTTTACATATGTTTTGGGTCGTCGGCCTTTAATACCATTCAAATAATCGTTAGAAAAAAAAATTGTAACATACTTCGCGAGGGTAGGTTAATTTTAGGCTTGTAAAACTTACCGTACGTAGTTTTCAGTGTGCGTGGATTATCTCTCTTCCACGTTACTAAGAGGAAAAGTTACAACGTCTCAGTTATAGCTCAAAGTTTTAACTTTACAAACAAAATCTTCAAATATGAAGAAATAAAGAATATATAAATCGAATGCAAAGTCACAGGGCGGAGGCATGCAGGGGGTGAGATATTCCGTCATGGCCTGCGTGTATCTTTTCATCTTCCACCAGTCTTGGGAGCCAGAAATAAGCTTTTTAAAAGCAAATGTTTTTTTTTTATATTTAGAGAGGGGAAACACACGAGATTTTATCCTATCGGGTGGGGGTGAAATGTAGGGAGAAAGTTAAACACGGCTACACCAGAACTGACACATATCATTAATTAACGGGAGGTCATTTGAATTTGTTCCAAGAACCATGCGCGCATGAGACGATGGGGGGGGGGGGGGGGGGGGGCGGTTACCACCCCTCTTGGTCACAGGGAATTCAGCTATAATCATTGTTACATGTATGTCGTAAAAACGTCACGTTTCTCGATGACGTGCGCGTTCGTTGTCGTTGGAGTGGGGCTCCCCCCCCCCCCCCCCCAAAAAAAAAAATAAAATCAACGTCTAGAAATTTCGAATCACTATTTGACTAACAGCTGGAACCTTCACATACTATGGTAGAAATCGTGAAATACTTGGAATGCAACGCAAACAGACAAAATTACATCCTGTACAGGAGGTGGGAAGTAAATTCAAGAGGGGCAAAGTTTGGATCGGAGGTAGGGGTTGTCTAAAACAACTGGTTTTTTTCAGCCTAGTATCTATATTTTTTATTTTCAACCCCGCCCCCTTCTCTAGTCTAAGTTGAGTTTTAAAAGTTATTTCAAATTGAGCACCAGTCTTTCTCAAATTTGTTCAATCTGCCTGAATCTGCGCCAAATTTCATCCACTATGCCTGAAACGAGCAGATGAGGAGGCAAATATTCTAATCTATTTTACTAGTGTACCATCAACTCACAGTGGATAAGTCGTCATAAGTGGAAACTACAGAAACCGAAAGTTGGAACTCGCGAGGCGGAGAATATTTTTGCTCCACCCAAATGGGAGTGGTCTGTTTGAGTGGGTTCAGGGGCGGTTAGAGGCCAAAAAAATACGCGAAACGGTAAAACAATTGAGAGAAGAAAAGGAAGTATGCCAAAAAAGAAAGCGGACTGTTTTTATATGGGCCTACGAGCCTCATCGTTCGGACGCCGAACACCGACATTTTCTGTCCGATGCCGATTGGATTCGCGGCAGCAAATTCAGTTTTGTACGCAACCGCACACATGTGCCGATGTCAATGAGTTCCGAAATCAGTTTTCTCTCTGACAAACGCTTCCGGTAAAAATAACACATCGGACCCCAGATCTATTGCCGCAACGGCAAACATGTGCGCTTAGCTTCACTTACAAGCCACACGGAACGCGCTGCGTGACGCAGACCAATATGCCCAGGTTTTGAATTTGAATTCGAGAGTGAAACAAAGTTACAGGTATCACGGAACAAAATATTTTCCCACATGCGACAATAGTAACGTTCAGGCGAAAAAATATGATCGCACCACTTCAATTTTGCCATTCAAATATCTTTGTCAAGTATAGCCCTTCAGACAATTTTTTCTCACCCGAGAACAGGGGTCATGCAACAAATGAGAGAGAAAAATTGACACGAAAGGAAGTACAGGTCACGTGCATTTTTCAGGCAATTCCCTACAAAAACACACAAAAAGTAAATTGTATTTTTTAGGTCTGAGAGTCATCAAATCACCCTCTTTTTATCAGGCATATTCAACAATAGTGCAAGATGTCAATAGAATGTTTCAAACCTTTATTGAAAAAATATATTTTCCAAAGGCTGTTTATTTTTAGCGATTGTGTTGCGAAGTTGGCCCACAGAAGTTAAGCAAGCTCGAAAGAAGAGCTATAGTTCTTCCATGGAAATTATAGAAATAACAGGACAGTTTTCTATTAGTTTGAATGGGACTCATATTATTGCTGTTAATTTTCCTCAGAGCCGATATTCGTAGAATTGGATAAACTAATAAGAAATACTCCGACTAACACTCGACCGACTGACCTACACTCAGTGGAAAAGCTGATCAGAGATAACGCCGGTAGTCGAGTTTTAGTTGATAAATATCACGGGCGGAAATCCCCCAATTGGTAGTATTTGAACTGTCATAGCTGTCATCAACCCATAAATCACACTCCCAGAACAAACGGGCATCACATAATGCTAAAGCTGCAGAACTGTAAATTCTATCACACAATTCCCCCGGTCAACAGGGTAACAGGACAAAACCCCCTCAGGACAAAACCCCATCAGACAAAACCCCCTCATTTTTTGCATCGTAGGACAAAAACCCCTCAGGGAAAAAAACCCTCAGGACAAAACCCCCTCAGACATTATATATATACTAACTTGTGTCTTGTGTTTCAGTAACACCATTTTGCAAGTCATCTGTACTTAACCATTAAAAGTACAGATGGCTGTTGTTGTTGTTATAACAACAAATCTCCAAAGTACTGGGATACTAGCTTGTGTCTTCTGTTCCATTATTTCTTTGATGTATAGCTTTGTTGTTTTAGTAATACCGTTTTGCAAGCTATCTGCACTTTCAATTTTTCAATTTTGCTCAAATTGCTGGGATACTAGCTTGTGTCTTCTGTTCCATTACTTCTTTGAGGTATAGCTTTGTTGTTTTAGTAATACCACTTTGCAAGCTATCTGCACTTTCAATTTTTTAATTTTGCTGACTTCAATAACCATTTATGTTGTTTTATTACACTGGCATGACAAAGTTTTAGAACAACATTCTCTGTCATAATGTTATAAATATGCCAGTTTTGTGATGCTTTCTCAGTATTCAAAATATTGTCAATTAGTGCTATATTATGGAGATTATCAAAAACCACAAAGGTGGTCTGAAACTTGTGCTTGATGGCTACATGTATACTAAGAATACACACGTCAAAATAAAATCCGATGGGAGTGCTCAAACAGATCAGCATTTTTGTGTAAGGCAGCTGTTACTACAAATGTTGAAATGAACTCTGTTTTTAGTTCCACCGAACATTCGCATGATCCTAAAAACGGCGGCGTTGAGGCAACAAAACTACGTGCAGAGATGAAAGAGCGGGCTCCAGGTTCAAGAGGTACAAACAGCCAGCTCCTGACAGACACTATTGCAACAGCTCCCGTTTCCGTACGAGCTGCCATTGGGGATATCAACTCCGTGAAGCGTTCTCTCCGTCGTGAACGAGCTAAATATTTGCCACAGAGCCCAAAGACTTTATCAGAGTTGATAGTTGAGGGAGAGTGGGCATTATCATCAGATGGAGACTCTTTTCTAATATATGATAATGGTGTTGACAGTACCAACCGTATGTTGGTGTTTGCTACCAATGAAGGGTTAAGACATCTCGCTAATTCCTCATCTTGGTTTATGGATGGAACTTTTAATGTGGCACCAAAACTCTTTAACCAGCTGTATGTAATCCATGCTGCCCTTGGTGAAAGTTCAGTGGCTTGTGTGTATGCTCTGTTGGTGGACAAAAAACAATGTACATATGAAGAACTGTTTGGGGCAATTCAGGACTATTGTGAAACTTTAGGATTCCAAGTAGACCCAACGACCATTACAATGGACTTTGAAATAGCTGCAGTGAAGGCAGCGACAGAAATATTTGGTCCACAACTTGTTATACATGGATGTTTTTATCATTTGACGTGGCGCAAAATTCAGAGTTTGGGTTTGGTAACCTGTTACAGGGAGGATGACAATGTTAAGCATTTTTGTGGAATGTTGGACAGTCTAGCCTTTCTGCCAGTAGATGACATTCATGAAGGCATGTCACATCTGCGAGATGTCACCCCTGATGGACTAGAACCTCTCTTGGCCTATTTTAACAATACATATGTGACTGGGTCTTATAGAACTATCAAACCACCATCTCGACCTGATGGAACACTTGCCCCAATTAAAGTCAGGCGCTTACCGCCTACGTTTCCACCTCCAGTTTGGAATGTGCATGACATAACAGTTTGTGGTAATGCTCGCACAAATAACATTTGTGAAGGTTGGAATAATGGGTTTATGAAACTTGTAGACCATGCACATCCAACAGTCTGGAGAGTAATAGACAGTATCAAGAAAGACCAGGTATTGGTCTCTACAACTCTCCTTAGACATGAACGAGGTGAACCTCCATCAAAACGTCAAAGAAAACACACAGTTAAACTTCAGAAGAAACTTGTAAAACTGTGTGAGGATAGGCGTGAGGGTAAACTCAATGTGGCAGACTTCTTGAAATATGTTGGTTATTGTATTCGGTTTTAGAAACTTCACTCATATATATGAAACAGTTTTAAAAATATAGTGCTTCACCTATACGTCCGTCCGTCCGTCAACACGGTAAAAACATTACACGGTATCCATATCACAGGTTAGATTTGTGTAATAAATAGAGGATCTACAACGGGTTCCCATTTTATAGCTCTATTTACAAAACGAGTTCAGTAAATTAGGTATTGGCCGAGCTTTAGCAAGGCCAAGACCTAATTTACTGGACGAGTTTTGTAAATAGAGCTACAAAATAGGGATCCGTTGTAGATTCTATTTATTACATGATCCAGGGTAACTCAAAAAACGCGACTTGAACCACATTGAATTTTTGTGAGTGTCAATTAGATTTATTATCATTGGATAATTACTTTATAGATGTTGTAATTTGTAAGGCAAGATGATCCTAATTAATATAATATTTGTATGTTCTATAGTTCTGTGTGAAAAAGATCGCTAGCTGTTACATGTTGTCAGTATTATATATATATATGTCATTAAATATTAATTACAATTACCTGCAAACAAATTTAATAAAACTCTATATTTGTTTAAATATTCTTTTTATTTATTCACTTCAACATTTATCACCTCATTTTTTTCATCATCATTTTTTTCTCAAGTGAGGGGGTTTTGTCCATTTTGTCAGTAAAAGTGAGGGGGTTTTGTCCGAGGGTGTTTTGTCCTGAGGGGGTTTTGTTCGAGGGTGTTTTGTCCGAGGGGGTTTTGTCCTATATTCGGTCAACAGAACCCCGACGGAATGTGTTTGTGGAACAACCACTCGATAGATTGCCGACAGTCTGCATGGCAGTACAAGCGTCTAACAATGGTGACTGCCACGTCACGGGAACTTTCCCTAACTATTCCACTGACTGGTAGTCGAGTGATCAGGTTTGGCATCAAAAATCTAGTGGATATAAGCACTGATTCCTGGATGTTTGGGAAGTTGTCTCTGGGCTCCCGACGAGCAAGTTCCTACCTACAAGAAGTAAGATGGATACCGCCACTGTTGCTATAAGGTATGAACTTTGACTGAACATTGTGAATTTTACTTTATACCAGAGAAAACGATTGGCAGTTGAGTTTTATTTGTTAATAAAAATCGTAGATAACTGGTAAACTGGTCTTCGTTGTGCTGAACACGACTAGCCCGTGAGGTAACCAGCCTGAAACCAGAATCTGGAGCCTGTGTCTGGTATCGTCTGGTAAGGAATCACAAAACGCCACGGGCTGATGGGACTTCGCGGTTGGTGGGGCTCCGTAGTTCTCTCAGTAATCACAACGCTTGAAGTCAGAATTTAGGATCGCAGATCGACAGACTTTTTACTAAATTCCGTAACAATTGCATCATTTCCGAGTGCAACCTTTCCAGGCGGGTAACTCTAATTCAAGGCGGGTAACTATAATTCAAATTTTTAGTTCCCTGATACCTGTTGAGAGTATCTATATTTAATAATAGAGGTTCCTCATTCTTATAAAAACCGATGCCAGATCCACTGTGTGCCGCGACAGATTAGGCGGCCGCGCGATGACAGCTATTGAGTCATCGGGAATTAAATGACTTGACGTGGACACTGTAGACTGAAGATTTTGCAGCGCTAAAGGCAAGGAAGATATCACACAAAAAGTCAATCATCAATGACTGATCATGTCCAGTCTTTTCGCCGGCCATCAAATCTGTCGTAATTTTTACGATACACATCACAATAATTTTGATGATACAATCAGCGTGATGGTATTACAACGTAAAACTCTACTCACAATTGTGACAATTGGTTCTGTTGTATAGGCCAATATATGTTTAACAAGTATCATATGATAATAGAATTAATAGTGAAGTGTCATTTGGCATTTAGTTTGGGTTTCGGGATTTGTTGCATCACTGATGTTTCATGCTATGACAGCGAATGCATGTCTGATGGGATCGTATCCAGAAAATTTACCATATTATCAGTGTGCGCGCTTAAGCTTCAGGCGCCCCGTGGGAAAAAAATTATCAAATTTATAATTAAGTGTTGGGAAGGTGGGGGACTGTCGTTCCACGTGTAATAGAAGTGATTGATATCTTGGGTGTTCGGTCACTTCGTCTTTATCAACAATTATAAAAAATATAAACTTCATCACGCAGGACGCTAATGTTAACTGTATTTCTGAAAGTCTACCTTTATGTAACATCATCAGTACTAGATGTAGTGATCGTGCCACATGGGGGGGGGGGGGGGGGGGGGGGGGGGGGGGGGGGGTTAGAGGGGCTTAATGGGAAACCTAGGAAGGACGTCATATTCACGTGACCCAGTTACGCCAAGTTATTCACGTGACCGAATTACGTCAAGTTTGGTTGATGTGCTAGCCCGAGTGAGCGGTCATCTTGTGGCGTCATTTCATAGTGATACGTGGTCTTAGTGCGCATGCGCAACTCGTGTTGTTAGGGTGATACGCTGTTCCGTCGGGCATTTTGTATACTGGCTTTCCTCAAATACCTAAATGAGTCGAAGAAAGTATATTCGAGTCACTCGAACGAACAATTGTTTTATAGCTCATTTCGATGGGATTCGAGTCGCTTGAGCAATGACTTTTCAGTAACTCTTCGATGGATTGGTGGCTATAAGAATCATATAGGCTTTCGTTATACACACTTAAGATAACTCTGCATACATGTTATGGGAAACCAAGCACTGGTGATTATAAGACTTGGACGAGGGAACGAACTAGAGCTAGTTTGGGCTAGACATACTGCTAGTGTTAGAGTAGTATCTGTAATAGGTACAAAAATAGGGTTCTTGGAAAATCTGGACCAGTACTTTAGTGTAATAGAACATACTCTCGATCCTATAGCAGTACGTGCTACTACTAAAAACCCTAGATGGGGAGTACAAGTCCGTTACGGTTGTTTTGGGCGCATTTTGGTGATTTGGAGGGATTGTCAGCTTGTTTGTGGTAATTCTACAAAGTACAACTACTCTTATACAAAGGAACGTACCTGTTATTGAAAAAAGAAGGATTCGTGAGGAATCCATATCAAATAGTCGTTTTGGGTGGTTTGGATGGATTGAGAGAAAGAAGGATTCGTGAGGAATCCATATCAAATAGTCGTTTTGGGTGGTTTGGATGGATTGATGGGTCTTTCTGGGTAATCAGATTTACTCCTATTCAAACGAACAAACCCTCCGCACATATCCCCGTCTTGGTGTAGGCCATTCAGGCTCATAGCAACCACGTGCTACCTTAGAAACCAAGATGGCGGCCTCCATCAGACAAAAATGTCCGACAGAAGTACTATCAACCTAACAACACGCGCTGCGCATGCGCACTAAGACCACGTGTCACTATGGAGATGACGTCACAAGACGGCCGCTTCCGCGGGCTAACATGAGTTAAATTGGGTCACATTACTGTGCCATCACTTCTTAGGTCCCCTCACTAGGTCCCCACAATGTGGCAAATAAGGCCAAGTGGCCGAAAGCTCCAGTTACTGATTGATTTTATGATATAAAATGTCACACTTTCTACCTACCCACTGAGAAATGTTGCAGGCTGAATGGGAACATAGTTTATTTAGTGGCCAAAAAGCCCTTGGGGATTGAAATCTTTTTTCCAATTTTCCCGGGGATACTCCCCGCCGCCATCTATAATTCTATTAGCATCCCACCTTAGGTCTTGGGCATATATGACGCCCCTTGCTAAAGTATATCCAGAGGGGAGGCACCTTTGAGCCGCCACTGGACCCAGTGGAAGTAACACTGGTATGTAGAAATATTAGACAGTCGAGGTAATAATTCATAGCTTAGGGTTTTTAAAAATTTCGTTATAATTAACTGCAGTAATGGTAGAAGTTTGTAGGGATTTATCCAAACGATGTATCGAACTCAGAAATAAAGACAACCAAAGGTAAAAAAAAATCGTTAGAGAAAGAGTCATGGGGATTGTAACCAAAATTGGCGAGAGTAGGTCAAAAGAAAGAGGTCTTTGTGTGGCCTGCGTGACAAAGAGAAGACAAGTTTTGAAGAGTACCTTGACAATGGCACCATTGTAAGGGGAGGAGTGGTCACTGTTGTTCAAGCTGAGGTCGCGATCACTGGAGATTAGGGGGAATTGGGAAAGACGGTGGAAAAGGAGAGCCAAATGTGTAACTTGGGCGTAGTGGTGACCTTGGAATACGTTTTATTAGGAAGTCCAAAATCTCAATCTTCTAGATCAAAATTTACTGGGAGTAGTATAATGAGGACGTGGGATGGGAGAATAAAGGACGTGGTTAGTGGTTGACACAAATGCGATGGTTAGTATGCTCATTGGAGGGATTGTGAAAAATGGGGGTACAGAGTGTCTTCAAGCAGTTCGTCTCAGTATTGGGAGGAAAGATGCGTGGGAATCGGGAGGCAGTTGGAAGCACATGAGTAACCAAAACCTTCTTAACTGAGAACCACGGCAAATCAGCGGCCAGCCAAACTGTTATATATCGACCCACGTGAATAGTGTTAAAGCCTCATCCATCTGTAGGGTTCGATCTTCTAATGCTATGGGCACACAGGCCTTACATTACACGTATTTACTCCAGCTGAATCCCGAGAAGCATATAATGTTTTATTGCGGTTGACTGATACCAGACGAGACCGCTCGAACACATTCAGTCAGGCACCTCTACAAAAGCGATCGTCTTTTCTTCCAATTACAAGGTTCGAAAGGTAGTCTGGGTTCTCTAGAAACCCTCAAGCGGATCAGATTTTTAAAAATGTTCCCGGGGAGGGTTCCCTTGATCCCACCAGTAGGAGAAGACACGCTCACGAACATCCACACCACGGCTACGCACGTAGTTACTTTTCGGGCAAAATCTTCCAGCCCCCCTCCCACCCCCCGCAGCCATGGAAAAAAAGTTGACCCGTTGGTCTATATACGCCTGTGCTGGGTATAATCAGTGGTGTCGAAATATGATTAATATTATATAAATTCTCTGATCAACTTTGCCTAGTGATTTCTCCCTCAGAAGATTTATCAGGTGCTTGCTGAGAAATGGCGGGGGGGGGGGGGGGGGGAGGCAGCGTGATCACGAAGTGGCGTACGTGACGCCCCCCCCCCCCCCCTCTCCCCTACAATTTTCCAATAAGCTTTCTAGTGATTATACGTATTCGTGAGGGTTGTATCCGAAAATGCCAAGTCTCTCATGCCATTAGTTATATACTTTCTTAAAAGAAAATTGGTTAGGCCTACTTGGACTTGTGTCGGGTTATAGCGAAAGCGGCACCGTGTGAAAACGGCACCTGGAGTAAACGGCACCGAGTGAGCGAACACGGCACCAATTGATTGTGGCGAGAACGGCACCAGTTCCGATGGCATTGTTGCAAAATGGACGCTCTTCCGAAAATACACACAAATTCCCATAGAGAATTAAAAAATTCGTTCATATAATTTTCGAGCGAGCTAAAATCACAGAAACGTAACGACGGCGAAGTTAAATATATTACACGTAATCGGGAGCTGAAAACTAAAAGATATTTTCTTGATTTTGTATTATTCCAGAGTTTATTTACCATTGGGGGGGTTATGGAAAGGACAATAGTACTAGTAGTGGCACTAGAAGTGGTACTAGTAACAGTACTGGTCGTGGCACCAGCACTACTACTGGTAGTGGTAGTTGAACTAGTACCAGAAGTGGTGGGAGTACTAAGACTAGTAGTAATAGTGTACAACTACATAGTACTACAACTCACTGGTAGTAGTTGTCCCTGGGTACTGTGACTATGACGCCCCTTGCACCTCCGCCATTCTCTCCCCAAATGAGGATCCTTTATCCACGGTCCACGGCACATGTCTAATGTAGTATAAGAGTAGTGTTAACCCTTCAAAGAATTCTGCTGAAACAATATTTTCTACATGTTGAATGAGTTCAAGCTTTTTACATTAAATGTAAATCATCACAGGATCTAAATAGCTGTCTACCATTGGTAATCGAGAACAATCACTTGACATGGAAGACGGAAATGGCAGTGGACCTCCAAAGCACCCACCCTATTCACCTCGCCTTAGATACCCTCTACTCTCTTACCAACCTCCTCCTTCAAGATAGAAAAAATAGCTTACCGCAGATTTTACTTAAAGCACCCCCCTCACTGCACCTTCGTAAAATATGGTCGAGTATCTATGCTCAAAGGATATGCTGAGCACCACTCACATAATTTAGAATTCAAAACGGTCAACTAGACTGAAAAAGCCACGCATAATGATAAAGCGACTGAAATGGGTGGATGTGAGACCTTCAGAGATTCGCCGGGGCCGTATTAAATATTATAACGCAGGAGGTCACATAATTTTAGCTCTTGAATTCCACACTTTATCACCCATAGATTTTCTGGTATGATAGAACCTGACAACTTATGCCTGAGGTAAGCAGTCTCTCAAACGCACAGCATTTCTATAAACAATTGGCCAACTTTGAATTTATTTATTTATATATTGGTGTTTAATGTCACATACTTATGAACAATGGCTAGTCGTGGCCGTGACAGTTTTACGGGTGGAGGAAGCCTGAGTACCCGGAGAGAACCACCGAGCAACTGTCAGCTCCTCACATTCTAGCTCTGTTCAAGCTCCGGTCAAGCAGGGTTACAGCGCTTGAAGACAAGAGCACCGTCGACGTGTGCACGCCTTATTACACGTCGCCATCCTTCCCCCATGTAGGCAACCGGGATAAAGTGCCTTGCCCAAGGACACAACGCGGGTAGTCCCGGGCGGGGATCGAACTCGGGACCTCTAGCATAGAAGTCCAACGGTCTACTACTGAGCCACTGCGCTCCCTAAACGTTGAGTTTACATAAAGCCTCAAATGCAGAAAGTGACACTAAACACCAGAAAATAAGCACATCACATAAAAATCATAAAAATACCTTTCCTCGCCATATTGAACCCACGAAATGATGTTTGATCTGCAAAGCGCCTTTAAATGTACGATAAAATGATCAAAAATCGATAAGATGTACCCAAAGTATAATTTGAACCACCCCAAAAATTTTTCAAATTTTGTTGAAAAATTGTTGGTTTTCATGGATGTTTATTACACTATTGGTTAGTTTATTACACTACTGGTTATTACACTACTGGTTGATTTGTATTACACTACTGATTGATTATTACACTACTGGTCAATTTTTATTACACTTCTGGTTAATATTACACTACTGGTTGAGGTTCATTCCCACTAGACCAATTCCCTGTAGACCAACTCTCACGAGGTCAATTCACAAAAGACCAATTCCCCTTAAACCATCTGGTGTGTTCTACTTTAAAAATAATTCTATATCAATAATTTGATATATTTATAAATGTTTATAAATATATTTAATGTTATTGATATTCAAGCCTGAAAATAAGCAGTCTCTCATTTGCAGAATGAGGTCCCCAGAGGGTGAATTTGCTGATGCTATCCCATACAGTGGGCCAGTTTATCCTCTGGGTACATTTTTCTGATTATGTTTGAGACATTGATTCAGGTTGAGGTTCACAGAGGGTAAATTTAGTGATGCTACCCTGCTGTGCAGGGTAACATCACCAAATTCACCCTCTGGGGACCTCATTTTTCAGATGATAGTCTGCTCATTTTCTGGCTTGTCGATATTTTATAGATGTTGGGCAGATTTTTATAAATAATTGTTTTCCTAATTATCCTTAATCAACCCTTAATCAGAAACACTATGTAGTTGGTCTAAAGGGAATTGGTCTAGTGGGAAGACACCCTGGTTGATTATTACACTACTGGCTGTTACAGACTCATTTTGTCATGATATATAATTGGTCGACGAATTCTTAATTATATTAGAGTTGTTTTGGGCTGACGACATTTATTTCATTCTCCCTGCAGCGCCGAAAACTTCATTAGGTGCTTTCGTTTTAGTGCTTTCTGGGTTATTTAAGAAACATTGAATTCTCATGTCATATCGATGCGTTTGGTGATTTCTGTATCGTTGACTTGAATCATTTATTTTTTGAACTGCGTTTTTTAATTGCTTCATTCGGTGCCATGTTTTTAGCTCACCATCTGAAAGTCACCGCGAGCTATTGCCACCACTTGACCTCATATCATCCGTTAAGGGGAATGTAAACAGAAACTAGTTGGCAAAAATTGTTGTGTGGACTTTTGTTTATTCCTAGTTTAGGCTACACTCTTAGTACCAGAGGCGGAACGGCCATAGGGTTAACCGGTGTCACATAATGCCCTCCCGTGGGTCCTTATTGACGAGCGTAGAGATTTTCCTCATCCCCAAGGGGAGGGGTCCCAAGGACGGGCTATATAATTTAGTTTGTGTGTAAAGTATGATTTTCCTTTCATGAAATTCTTTCACTGAGAAAAATATGTTTACCAGTGAAAGAATTTCATGACGGTAAAATCATACTTTACACACAAACTAAATTATATAGCCCGTCCTTGGGACCCACCCACCACCCACCCATCCCCACCCCCACCCCCTTGGGTATGAGGAAAAGCTCTACACTCGTCAATAAGGACCCACGGGAGGGCATTATGTGACAATCCTCCCCAAAAAGATTCGAACTCCAAAGGCTGTGCCGAGGAGAATACAAGGAACAACCCACATACATGCACTTCCGTATAAAGGGCTTGCCCTGCCTCTCAGTAACTGCGAAGTATCCAACATTCTGAAAATAAAAATAAAAATGGATTTAAGATAATCAATTTGTTATTGGGTCACCATAATGATCATGGTGGGCGTAATCAAACCAGTCTGGAACCAAGTTGGTACCCCCACCGATGTGGGCATTGTTGAGGGTCAGAGTAAGGCATCCAGGCGCGCTCACATTCCATATGTACCTACTGTCTACATTGAGGACATTTGTATGCCTCCCAGTCACCCTCAGGTATTGAGGTAAGACAGACAACACATGTGTCTTGACCGCTACTTGAGGTTACGTGATTTATTCTTTGATGTCCCAGTTTGCCACATGTTGTCGAAGGCAAGAATGCAGCAGTTGGAAATATGGGTGAACCTTTTAACGTTCAAATGTTTCCCTCACATTTTTTGTGTGTCGCTATTAGGTAATTTCAAAAGGGCGTTGGGAGTCCTGCCAACAGCGTCCATGTAATCAAATTCCGATGGCCGAAAGGGGCGAATATTATCATAGAATCGTCCACTCCAACGAGGATCGTTCCAGTAGCGGACAACCTGATAATATGTGGCCGGGTACACTTCGGCCGGGATCGCATCTCTTAGTGGTCTATCGTCCATCACAAGATAAGGAAAAACAACCTCACCCGAATCCCTACAAACATGATACCGGAGATATACGTCATGAGAAAGTATTTTGATGTCACCGGTATCTTCATCAATGCGACCCTCATCCCAATAATGGACAACTCACTGGGAGGCTTGAATGGTATCCCTTCTAATACATTGAAGACTTACGAAACGGTCGTCATTCAGTAAGTCCCGATGATAGTCGTATTCTTGCTGTTCCCTCTCGAAATCTTCTGCCGCAAGATTCTCGGGAAGCCATGATGTCAAAAATATACGCTATAAAATAAAAACCGTAATATCCTGTAAACTATTAATATGTAATTGAAAAACCCACCTATTATCCTAACTTATGATAATAATAAAAAAAATTATACGTCTTTATATGGGAGCTATTTAAGGAATAGTGCATGGCTTGGAGTTGACTACGCCCATATAGTGGCCAGTGAGGTGGTGTAGTTCCCGCCGCGAAGCGGAGGGAACTACACCACCTCACTGGGCACTATATGGGCGTAGTCAACGACAAGACATGCACTAATCTTTATATTATATCGAAGACCCATCAAGAAAAACATCTGTCCGATTTGTTAATCTATTACCAAGGTAGCAGCCCTACCAACCAGCGTTATATAGAAAAAAATACCATGTAGTTTTTAAAAAAACATTTTCTTCTTCCAAAACACGGCTAACTTGAATTATTGATATGAGCAGAAGACAGATTTTTGAATCGGTCGGCAAGGGTAAACAAAACATTTCCCCCAAACGGAACTGTGTATTCTAGAATCGCGCAACTCGCGAAGGAAAACTAAAATTTTCGAAATTTGACAACGCAGTTTGGTAATTTCCACACATTTGTCACACATATACATTACCGAATGGGTCAGTACGGGATACAAACTCCGAAGATTCAACTGAATTCCATTATTTATTCGTTTACTGCCCAAAACATACAATTAAATAGCGAAATAATATGAGCAGCGAAAACAAACGATTTTTCATATCCGGACGCGTTCTCATGAACGTTGGACCTAGGTATGGATCATTCTCTTCGAAACGGGATATGGATCATCTTCTCCAGGAATAAAATGAACGCCTCGAAAAATGTGACTTCAACAATGGAAAAGCGATACATTTTTCCACAGTGATTTCTTTCCGGGACGTTTTGTGGATGGTGTGCCTCTGTGAATCAATATTTAAATTTAGCCTGATCAGTTTTATTCGCCCAGTATGAAAAGAAAACTGATATAGTAGTGTGCTAAAAATAGAAAACGTGTAGTGCCTGGGTCTAGTGCCTGGTCAGTTCTGTGGATGCAAACTACACAAAATAGGGGTGCAGCATTCGTCCAATCAGGAGCCTAGTAGGTCACGTGAGATATAATATATATATATATACACGGGGCCGTATGGCTACTTCTGGCTTTTCGCTAAACGATTTCACCAGTTTTTGTGATTGTCTGAATGTCTGTTCCAGGGATACTTATCTAAATCCGTCTAGAATGACACGTTCTTTTATTTATGAATTATTTCAGTATGTTTTGGAAAATGCACGTTGATCAAAAACTAATAATAACAATCTGTATCCGACGGCTGACCTCAATTCTTTATATCTTTACTACCAAAAGTAAGCATTTACAGTTAAAACTAGAAGTCCTGTTACGAATTGTGCGCTTATCTAGGCTTAATTGCGCGTTGAAATTGCGCGCAACTGCCATATCGAATGGCATCCAAAGTACAGCAGGTTTTCCTGGTTACTCATAGCAAACACATGCAATGTTTCTGCCAATGGACCTCCGGGTTACCCGGAGGTCTATAGGCTGAAACATTGCTTGTGCACGGGCCATATGTACAGAATTTGATAGCTTTACTTGGGCCATAACGCGTACATTAACGCGCATATCAACGTGCTGTTTGTGCGCATTTCATGACAGGACTTCTAGTTTTAACTGTAGTTTAGGTAGTCGATAAGTACTAACTTGTGCCTTCCAACAAACCTTGGCTCTGCAAAATAGGCATGTTGGATGTTCTTGTGGCCATTTGCTACCACAATGGGCGTGAACTGACTTTTTACATCTTTCACCGGTCAAAGTGGGTTGAGAACCAACTGGTATATCCTCTAAACAGATACCACAGGGATCTCCTGCTCCATTGCATGTGACTTGAACGGGACTCGCGTAAGTGGAACGTCTTTGTTTAAGACGTTCCTGGCGTTTTATTTCTCGTTGACAGCGGGCATCGCGAACCATAACATAATCCGGGCACGTACGTTCATGTTGATATAACATACGTACGTGATAACTGTCTGGTTTAGTAAATTTCAGACAGGGGTCTGACTCAGTGGTCATACATTCTATGGATGAAGTAGGGTCTTGCTGAGAGATACATTCTAGTTCTCCATGTCGGAATGAACTAATTATACCAAGTTCGGGTACTGGCTCCATTCTGTTAAATTCATAATCGTTTGGTGACAACACCCGAAAATCGTAATACCGACCATTCCAGCAAGGATCATTTTTATAATGAATGATTCGATCAGTTCCCGTCCCCTGTGCCTCATATGGATCCGCTATCCTCGTACGTGTCACGTTCGCAACCAATCTAGGCAATATTTTTCTCAGAAGAAGTAAAACGAATATTTTAGCTGTTTCGTATATTACAGGGTTTCGAGTACAGGTCATTGGTATTTACGGCCTCCCATTAAGAGATAACTAATAAGCAATTTCATCTCTATTACAAATACCTATCTGACCATGTACCATATGTCACGGCGACAGTTTTATAGTTCTTCCCTTGTACTAAGTCTTAATTACCTCGTGTCAGGAGTATGGCATGATGTAAGTGTCAAGCACGGGTGTTTTTGCTATAACTCACCGCTAATAATAAATTAATAGTTTTCGAGATTAGGGCTCGGCAATACATTACTTCATTAACAATATACTGGCTGTTCACCTTTGAAGGTGGGGAGAGCTATCTCTTAATACAGCACACGTAATGACATTTGGCCGGTTACAACAGGGTTATACGAAATTAATGCTGAGGGTTGGGCATCCAATTCACATACCTGGTCAACATCTGGTCCGATAAACTATTTTCTGACAGAATAGTTTGGATTTTGGATATTATAAGCAATGTGATCACCGCAGGAAGTCAGTTTCCTGACCGAATTCCTCTGATGCAGATCGGACGCGAACTGGCGAAAGAATTCCTGCTTCTCAGTAACATTTAGTCAACTTTATTTTCTTCAGTGAACGTGTATCTGACATTTTGTTTTGCATCAGAGTCTTTTTACAAGTGTAGGGCGCTATGATTTAATTAAGAATATATTACAAAGAAATCGTAAGTACTCTTCTTTGTGTTTGACTCACCCATGCCCAGCTGAAGTGTTCCCGAGGAATCCATGGTGAATGTTTCAAGAGTGAACACGAACTTGGTTTTGACCCATTACTTCAGACATTCTCTTTAAGCTTACGTGTGGGGGAGTGATTACGAACTTCCTCACCAGAATAAACATTCGTGAGTCCGAACTAAAATCCACTAGACGACTGGGGTGCAACGATCACGGCCATATCGATCCATTAACCCCTCTACTGTGCCACAACCGGGAAAATTCCCGGTGGGCCTCTATTGGAGTCCCTCTTGGGCCCCCAAAATTGATGCAACCCAATACGTGTTAGTGCATGAAATTTTGTGAAAATGGCCAACATGCGAAATGGATCTGATTGCATAGACTGTCGGGATATCGAAATTCTCTTTATGTGGACTGCCATATTTCGATATATCAGCAGTCCAGTATGCATTTGATCGTTCAGATGCACAGAAACAGAGTTCTGACAGTTTAAAACATGGCCGGCTCGATGGGTCCAACCCATCCCCTCGCCGGCAACCATTTATCCGAAAGAGTGGCGAAGATGATATAAATATGCCATCGTAATGACCGCAATGTGGACTGCAATTGATCGCTCAGATGCAGGGAAGCAATGTTCGAAAAGTTCGAAAATCGGTTCCTTGGGGCCCCCTTGGTGAATTTTCCGGTAACTTGTTCTCGTCCCAGTCCGCCCCTGTTTAGTAAGTTGCATTCTATATCATACATAAGAAATAATATAGAATAAACGTATAGTGTTATAGAATAAACGTATAGTGTTTTCAAGTAAAAAATTATTCTACGAGTAGGGTTAAGAATGAAACCGACGAGCCTCTGGCTGGGGTTCATTCTTAACTCTACGAGTAGAATAAATTTTTTACTTGAAAACACTATACGTTTATTTTGTTTACCCCATAAACCTTCTACAGGGCAGTCGCGGCAAAATCGTGCTATAATTCGCTACAAAACACAGCGAGAAGTAAGCACATTGGTCCAATTTGATCGACCAGCAAAATTGTCAAAAATAAACAAGGCGCAGTAATACATTTCTGTCTAAAAATAATTCCCCTACAAACTTCAGCTAAGCTTGCAAAAATACTTTATTATATGAGCAGTGGGTAGTGTTTTCTACTGGCATTGTGTAATACTTACAAAAAGATTTAAAGAAATCAACAATCGAACTATTAATTACGCTAGACAAATGTGGTAGAGGCCAGACGTCAACAAGTCTGTCGCTACTAGGGGAATAAATTATTTCAGTGTTAAACCTATGGGAAAATTTAATATGACAATACGCAAGGCGAAAGAAGGAACCCTAAAGTAACCAACAAAATGAAATAGCCCATTCCGCAACCATTACTCCAAAAATATTTTATGCAAATCGAATTCCTGCAATGGTTTAATTTCAGCCAAACATGAATACGTATCACAGTACTAAATAATTTCCCCATAGGCGACCATTATAACGTTCATGCGAAAAAAATATGGTCGCATCATTTTAAATTGGGCATTCAAATATCTTTTGTCAAGTATAGCCCTTCAGACTACGGAAGCGTATTGATGCCACGCTAAAAAAAAAAATTGAAGTTTCGTAACTACGAAAACATTTTCGTAAGTACGAAAACTTTTTCGTAACTACGAAAACTTTTTCGTAACTACGAAAACTCTTTCGTAAGTACGAAAACACTTTCGTAGTACGAAACCACTTTCGTAAGTACGAAAACTTTTTCGTAAGTACGAAACCACTTTCGTAAGTACGAAACCACTTTCGTAAGTACGAAACCACTTTCGTAAGTACGAAAACTTTTCGTAACTACGAAAACTCTTTCGTAAGTACGAAAACTTTTTCGTAACTACGAAAACTCTTTCGTAAGTACGAAACCACTTTCGTAAGTACGAAAACTTTTTCGTAAGTACGAAACCACTTTCGTAAGTACGAAACCACTTTCGTAAGTACGAAAACTTTTTCGTAACTACGAAAACACTTTCGTAAGTACGAAAACTGTTTCGTAACTACGAAAACACTTTCGTAAGTACGAAAACTTTTTCGTAACTACGAAAACACTTTCGTAAGTACGAAACCACTTTCGTAAGTACGAAAACTTTTTCGTAAGTATGAAACCACTTTCGTAAGTACGAAAACACTTTCGTAAGTACGAAAACTTTTTCGTAAGTACGAAAACTGTTTCGTAACTACGAAAGCACTTTCGTAAGTACGAAAAACTTTTTCGTAACTACGAAAACACTTTCGTAAGTACGAAAACACTTTCGTAAGTACGAAAACGTTTTCGTAACTACGAAAAACACTTTCGTAAGTATGAAAACGCTTTCGTATATACGAAAACTCTTTCGTATATTCGAAAACTCTGTTTTCCACTGTCTAAAAGCATCAATCTTGGGGAACATGAAGTGGAGCCGGGACGGAAGTTACATTCCCGGTCTTTACATCCATAAATTGTTTATAATGTTTAATCTGGATGATGCTTCACCAATTTGTCTATTTCCATCTCTAAATCTTTAAATCGACAAAATTTTCTCAATATTGTATATAAAAAAACAACAATTGATCATATTTATTAACTCATTTCTCAAATCCTTGTGAGAACCACTGCTTTCCTGTTTTCCCATCCATGATGGGATCTTCGCCGCGATTCAATGGTTAACACGTTGGGCGTCAGAGCAAATTAAAACAGTCGTGACGCAACTGGAACATTTGCCCTTAGGAAAAAACGTTTTGCGATCCCATTTGCCACTCCCCACACCCCCCCCCCCCCCCGCACACTATACGGGGGTTGTATTAACTTTCCCCATTTACTTGATGGCCACAACTGGCCGGCGCTTTGCTATTAAAACAAATCGTGTTTCCAACATAATATATTATTTTTCCATTCTCTGTTTAATTTTTGCCAGCAAAACAAATGAAGCGAATGATCTCCTCTGGAACGCTTTGATCGAGCGCGTCGTAATGAAGAGTCGTAAGTTATGTTCTTTGTGACAAAAATGAAAATTTGTAGTTATTCACGAACTTACGAAGTTATATTGTAAGTGTCATTTTGGGTAAACTGTTAAAGTTGAATTTTAACTAGCCCCTTCTCCCCTGCCCCCCCCCCCCCCCATAACAATGGATAAACTGGCCCTCACCCCTCTTCGCTCTAAACCGAAAAGAAGCAATTTTAACTAACCCCCCCCCCCCCCCCCCCCGCGCTACAATGAAGAAACTGGCACACTGGTGTGTTTAGTTATGTGTCTGTATATGGATATGTAGTAGAGGGTTGTGGGGGAAGGGAGGCTTTCTTGAAAGTGTTCTCAATGGAACGGCTGGAGTTGCTAATGACTTGGTGACGTCATGATGCACACGCGGCGTCATAGAAACGCTGACTTCTGTGGATATCTACTGGACAATCCGACATTACGTTATTCGGGTTAAAGTGTATCGGGCTGCTCGAACTGGACCAATATGGCAGTGTTGTTTTGGGGTATATAGTACTATGTATGACTGTTAGTCTGCAGTTAGAAGAACATTTGCTACTTTTAATCTATCAAAATGCTTTATTCCAGCATATGGGTACTATATATGGTATGTCATTTGACGTATTGCTTGGTGGGGCCGTAATGGTAGCATAGAATGAACGGTCTGTACTCCTGTTGGTCCATTATCACTCATTTGCTCTATTAACCCATCGAATGTGTTATATCATCGGATTGTTGCTATTGGCGGTAAGAAATATGGACTAACGGGGACTTGGAGACTGATGACAATGGTGGTTTGGAGACTGATGGTCACTGGAAACAGTGCTGGGCTGGGGACGTTTGAGGACTAGGTATAATTATGGTTTGGAGACGACTTTTGGGGACTGAATACAGTTGTGAGTTGGGAATTGAATATAGTGGTGGTTTGTGGACAGATGAAGACTCTGCTGTTGTGGTACAGTTGAAGACTATTGGGGACCAAAGACAGTGATGATTTAGGAACTGTTGTGGACTGAAGACATTGGTGATTTGGGGACTGAAGACCGTATTACTTTGCGGACTGAAGGCAGTGGTGTTTTGTGGATTACTGGGGACTGAATATAGTGGTTATTCGGAGACTGTTGGTCAGTCTGTTGTAGGTTATTGTAGTTGTCAGTGTTGTAGTTGGTTTAGTGATTGTATTGGTGGATGTTGTAGTGTGCTTGGTATAGTAATGGTTCCTACAATAGTTGTACTGGTCAATGTTGTAGTTGTTAGTCTTGTAATTGTAGCTTGCTTCGTCACTGTGATGGTTGGTGTTGAAGTGGTTCGTATAATAGTGGTCGACGTATTAGCTGAAGTGGTCGTTGTTGTGGTTGTTTGTGTTATAGTTAGTTTAGTCATTGTAGTGGTTTTGTTATTCTGACTGGGACAGCTGGAGACGAGGAAGTGGTAGCCGAGGTGGCTTTTGTGGTTGTTAGTGCTGTAGTCGTTGTAGTTGGTGGTGTTGTAGTGGTTGGTATAGTAGTGGCTGGTGTAGTATTATTGTAGTTGGTGTAGTAGAGGTTGGGGGTTGGGGTAGTGATTGTGGTGGTGGTTGACGTAATGGTTAACAAAGTTGTTAGTGGCTGCGGTGGTTGGTGTTGAAGTTGGTTTAGACATTACAGTGGTTGTTGTATTGGTTGTTGTAGTACTCACTGGTGTAATACTTGTGTTGATGTAGTAATTCTGGTTATTTTGTCGTATTGGTTATTTATTTATTTATTTATTGGTGTTTAAGGTCATATACTTCTGCACAATGGCTAATCATGACCGTGACAGTTTTACGGGTGGAGGAAGCCGGAGTACCCCGGAGAGAACCACCGAGCAACGACGAGCACCTGCGAGCTCCCCAACATCGTAACTCCGCACTGCAGCACAGGCAGGGTTAGATTGGTTGAAGACATGCGTACCATCGACGTGCAGTACGCCTTAGTACACGGCGTCATCGTGCCCCTACATGGGCAATGGGGGTGAAGTGTCTTGCCCAAGGACACAACGCGGTTGCCGCAGGTGGGATTCGAACCGAGGACCTCTCGGCTTGCAGCCTGCACCTCTACCTACTGAGCCACCGCGCCCCGTCGTATTGGTTGATCGTGGTTATGTGGTTATTGTACCCCCTTTGAAAAGGGAGGGGGCATATAGTAATCACTTTGTCCATTCACCCTTCCGTCCGTCCGTCCGTCCGTCCGTCCGTCCGTCCTTCCGGTTGTTCTTCCGTCCGTCACACTCGTTTCCGGGCAATAACTTTTGTACCATTGGTTGCACAGTACTCGTACTTCACAGGTAGGCTGCCCGTATTGGGATAATGATTGAGATTGCTCTTGGGATGTAGGTCAAAGGCCAAGGTCACCGTTACTGTAAATATAATTTTTAATTTCCGTCCAATAACTTTAGTTTTCTTTTGTGTACGAAGCTCTAACTTCATATTGTGGTTGGAATTAAGATGTCGATCATAAGGACTGTGTTTGAGGTCAACAGGTCAAAGGTCAATGTCACCGTTACTATAAATAAATTTTTGGTGTCCGTGCAATAAGTTTAGTTTTTTTTTGTGTACGAAGCTATAACTTCATACTGTGGTTGAATTTGAGATGTCGATCGTTGTGTCGGAAGCTGTAACTTCATTGTCTCTCCGTCCGACCGTCCGTCCGTCCAAAACACTTTGGCGTCCAAATTTGAACTTGAATTGATCGTAACCAAATTTGGCATAGGGCTTACTTGGGAGGTAATGCAGGTAAGTTTGAAAGTGTACATGGTCCATTTATTTTCACCAGCGTTATGGTCCTTTTTTTAACTTAGGAAACATGTTTTTTGTATTGTCCGAATTTTAACGTGAGTTTGGGTGAACTGATTGCAATTAAATTTGATGTACATCTTACTGGGTGTGTGTGTGGGGGGGGGGGGGGGGGTACACCACACGGCAAAGGGGGCGGGGGGGGGGGGGGGTGGGGGGTATTTCTATTGAGCCCCCGCTCACTTTGTTTTTATTTGTGTTGTGAACGTTGTTGTTGTAGAAGTTGGTGTATTAGTTATTGGTAAAGAAGTAGTTGTGGTGCTTGGTGCTGTAGTGGTTGATGGTGTACTAAAGATCAGTGTACTAGTTTTGAAGTTGAAGTAGTTGATATAGGGGTGTTTGATATAGTCCTTGTTGGTGTTGTAGACACTGATATAGCAAGTGTGGGTGCAGTAGTGATTGATGGTGTAGTAAACATTGGTGTAATAGCGGTGAACCTGAAGAACTGTATATGTAATTACGTATTACAAGCGGTTCTTCGGCTTCCCCAATGATAACTACCACTGTACCAACCACAACGAGAACACCACCAATAACCTCAACGTCCACAACAACCACCACTACACCAACCACTACAACTACTGGAGAGTCCACTACAACACCACCCTTGACAATATCATCAAAGTAAACTACAAGCACAACCACAACTACACCCACAACTTCAATTTCACCTACCACAGCATCTAAAGCAACTACAACACCTACTACATCATCTACTACCGCACTAACATTGATAAAACCAACAACTACAACACCTACTACATCCTCTACTACCACACTAACCTTTATATAACTAACAACTACAACACCTGCTACATCATCTACTACCACACTAACCTTGATATAACTAACAACTACAACGTCTACTACATCATCTACTACCACACTAACCTTGATATAACTAACAACTACAACGTCTAGTACATCATCTACTACCACACTAACCTTGATATAACCAACAACTACAACACCTACTACACCATCTACTACCACACTAACCTTGATATAACTAACAACTACAACGTCTACTACATCATCTACTACCACACTAACCTTGATATAACTAACAACTACAACGTCTACTACATCATCTACTACCACACTAACCCTGATATAACTAACAACTACAACACCTACTACATCATCTACTACCACACTAACCTTGATATAACCAACAACTACAACACCTACTACATCATCTACTACCACACTAACCTTGATATAACTAACAACTACAACGTCTACTACATCATCTACTACCACACTAACCCTGATATAACTAACAACTACAACACCTACTACATCATCTACTACCACACTAACCTTGATATAACCAACAACTACACACCTACTACATCATCTACTACCACACTAACCCTGATATAACTAACAACTACAACGTCTGCTACATCATCTACTACCACACTAACCTTGATATAACTAACAACTACAACACCTACTACATCATATACTACCACACTAACCCTGATATAACTAACAACTACAACGTCTACTACATCATCTACTACCACACTAACCTTGATATAACTAACAACTACAACACCTGCTACATCATCTACTACCACACTAACCTTGATATAACCAACAACTACAACACCTGCTACATCATCTACTACCACACTAACCTTGATATAACCAACAACTACAACGTCTACTACATCATCTACTACCACACTAACCTTGATAAAACTAACAACTACAACACCTGCTACATCATCTACTACCACACTAACCTTGATATAACTAACAACTACAACACCTGCTACATCATCTACTACCACACTAACCTTGATAAAACTAACAACTACAACACCTACTACATCATCTACTACCACACTAACCTTGATAAAACTAACAACTACAACACCTACTACATCATCTACTACCACACTAACCTTGATAAAACTAACAACTACAACACCTGCTACATCATCTACTACCACACTAACCTTGATATAACTAACAACTACAACGTCTACTACATCATCTACTACCACACTAACCTTGATAAAACCAACAACTACAACACCTAATACATCCTCTACTACCACACTAACCTTGATATAACTAACAACCACAACGTCTACTACATCATCTACTACCACACTAACCTTGATAAAACTAACAACTACAACACCTAATACATCATCTACTACCACACTAACCTTGATAAAACTAACAACTACAACACCTGCTACATCATCTACTACCACACTAACCTTGATAAAACTAACAACTACAACACCTACTACATCATCTACTACCACACTAACATTGATAAAAGTAACAACTACAACACCTACTACATCATCTACTACCACACTAACCTTGATAAAACTAACAACTACAACACCTACTACATCATCTACTACCACACTAACCTTGATAAAACCAACAACTACAACACCTAATACATCATCTACTACCACACTAACCTTGATATAACCAACAACTACAACACCTACTACATCCTCTACTACCACACTAACCTTGATATAACTAACAACTACAACGTCTACTACATCATCTACTACCACACTAACCTTGATAAAACTAACAACTACAACACCTAATACATCATCTACTACCACACTAACCTTGATAAAACTAACAACTACAACACCTACTACATCATCTACTACCACACTAACCTTGAAATAACCAACAACTACAACACCTAATACATCATCTACTACCACACTAACCTTGATATAACTAACAACTACAACACCTAATACATCATCTACTACCACACTAACCTTGATAAAACTAACAACTACAACACCTACTACATCATCTACTACCACACTAACCTTGATAAAACTAACAACTACAACACCTGCTACATCATCTACTACCACACTAACCTTGATATAACTAACAACTACAACGTCTACTACATCATCTACTACCACACTAACCTTGATAAAACCAACAACTACAACACCTAATACATCATCTACTACCACACTAACATTGATAAAAGTAACAACTACAACACCTACTACATCATCTACTACCACACTAACCTTGATAAAACTAACAACTACAACACCTACTACATCATCTACTACCACACTAACCTTGATAAAACCAACAACTACAACACCTAATACATCATCTACTACCACACTAACCTTGACAAAACTAACAACTACAACACCTACTACATCATCTACTACCACACTAACCTTGACAAAACTAACAACTACAACACCTACTACATCATCTACTACCACACTAACCTTGACAAAACAAACAACTACAAAACCGACAAGAGTTTTGTCATAACAATATCTACAACGCCAACAACTACAACACCATCCACTACTTTATCGACCACTTCAACATTCAATACAGCTACTATACCAACATTAACCACAAAAACAGTCCCAAAGGTGTGGGGGGGGGTCCATAAAAGGGATTCTATAAGTTAGATTCCTAGGTGGGATTCCAAGCTCCTATACTGCTCCTGGTAGTTTTACCGTTGGCTTCCATCTGTTCTTCAACTATCTTTTCTATGATTTACCTCGATTGTTGTCACCCAATACTGTAGTCTTCTACCAGTAATAGTCGAACAGATCGGGATGGGCAGAAACTATAGCATAGATAGAAGCAGAGGATTCTGAACGAAACACGTCGGGTCTATTTATATAATTCTATCCGATGTTTCTACAGGAATCCGAACCAGTACTCTTATACAAAGATACGCGTCTAATAGCACTATTCTTATAAAACCAAAATGGGGAAATCCAAGTCCCTTTTGGTGGTTTGGGGTTGTTTTTTTTACTCCTATTCAATCGAGCATACTCTCAGAATAATTTTACTGTAACTTGGTTACTTTGGTTGACAAACATTAAACTGTGAGGGCCACATTAACCCAGGCCTCAATTCTTTAGTACGTCTACATCTCAAATTATTCTTATTGAAAACACAGCGTACAGGGAACAGAAATTAACATATCCTCAATTATCACAGTGCTTGTCGTATCTCAAAATTCTTTCATAAACATTGGACATTATCCTTTTTACCAAACACTACACACACTCAAGTTAAGTTACAGTATCACTGACACTTTCATTTATTCAACATTGTCTATAACCTTTAATTCTGGTGACCACAAAACTTGTAAGTTCAGGGTCATATCTAAATGAGAAACTCCTTTGTTGCTATGGTCAGTTGTTTTGGGTGCAGGAGTTCTAATCCCAAAATTGTTCAATTCAGTATATACATGAAGGATGTCCATTGCAGCTCAGTAAAATGACTTGCTATGTTAAGATGTTAAACATTCTTCTTTGGCCAAGATCGGTTGACCATGAGGGCTGCGAGGTTCGAGTCTTATTCTCCAGACAGTTTCATGTTGATTTCTTTCATGGTAGTAGTGTAACTAGTGGTAGTATAGTACAAGTAGTACTTTACATTCTACAAGCAAATCAAGCAAAATCTGACTATGTTCAAGCAGTGGCAAATGAATTCAATCAACGCACATGATCGTAGATGAATTCCACACATTTTGCTCAATTTGAATGCCATAAGCAGCTTAGTGAACAATTAGCTAGTTGAAACATCTAAATTTTGAGTTGTGTTTTATCTTCTTGGTTCTATTTTTGTGTGATACACATAGTAGCAATCAAGTTTCAATGCTCCAGTTTTCTCAGAACCTCAAATCCTATATAAATCAGTTGACCAATCTGTTAACTAGTACAGGCTCAGTACAGGTAACAGTTACACAAATGCATGTGTATTCTTCAATGACTAAACTACTCTAAATTAGTTCAAACAAGTAATTGTTATGCAATATTATTCCAACACTACCTGATAGTGCCACTGTGTGAATTTCTCAAAGTTCTCAGCTTGAGCATTTGTTTAGCCAATATTCAATTCCTAGAATAATACCAAATAATAATAACCTGATAATTCTATCAAAAATGTGTTGGCATTTCAGTTACTAGAATCAATTTTAGGCCCCCTTTCATGGCTGCATTTCAAACTTTTTCTCCCGTCTACCCCACCCCCCCCCCCCCCCCCCCCCAGTTCGAAATTCAAATTCACTACCCTACACACCCCGCCCCCAATCGGAAACCTCTAGCCACGTCTCTGGTTCAGGGCCGGGGTGATGAGGAACGAAAGCCTCATTACACACAACTGATACTGAACAGTAGCGACGGTAATCGTTTAGGAGTAAAAAGTAGCTTGGCGAAAGACCCGATAAGTTTCTATGAGAGGCGGTATGGGTTGGCTGACCCCGCTACAACTAATGAGTAAAAATCCATCATTCCTTGAAAGTAGTATAGCACACATGTATGGATCGGGTCTTAATACCTGAGCCATGTATGGATCGGGTCTTAATACCTGAGCCATTGATGGGGACTTGTCGCACTTTTGGTGCAGCCGACGTGAGACATGTTTTGCTCCATTTGGAACTGCGTTCCGCAAGTGGTATACATACTTCATATATAATACGTCATGATATGTATAGTGATGTGTGTTTGTATGTATATGTAGTAGAGGAATGGGGGTGGGTGGGGTGGGTGGGGTGGGTGGGTGCGAGTTTTCTTAAAAGTTTTCTCCATGGAGCGGTTGGCGTTGATAATGACATGGTGGCGTCAAGATGCGCACTCGGCTTCAAAGAAACATTGACCGCTGGTGTTGTCCACTGTACAATCCGATATTACGTTGGTCGGGTCAGTGTATATCGGGCTTCTAGTGTTGGGCCGTTATAGCGCTGTAGTATTGAAGGTATATACGCCTGTTTGTCTACAGTTAGTTCTTGGTACTTCTAATCTACCAGAATTATGAAATACGACAAGAATTGCGATAACTGAGAATACGTTAATTTCTGTTCCCTGTACGCTGGGGTTTCAATAAAAATAATTTGAGGTGTAGAATGTACTAAAGAATTGAGACCTGGGTTAATGTGGCCCTCACAGTTTATATCAACCAAACTTACCAAGTTACAGTAAAATTATTCCAAAACGAGTCATCCCACCAAGTTACGATGCAATCCCTTCATAAATATAACTTGTAGGCTCTGTTAAAGGAATCCAGGTCACATGACGGCTCGGCGCGGTCACGGTTGACCGATCATGACCAAAATAGAAGGGACTCATCTAGATAGCATACCAAGTTGTCCTACTAAGTTACAATGAAATCCCTCCATAAAAACAACCCGTACACAGTGCTAAAGGAATCTAGGTCACGTGACCAGGTGGTGGTAACGGCTGACCGGCCGTGACCAAAATAGGACAATCTCATCTAGACACCATACTGAGTTATCCTTCCAAGTTACAATGAAATGGTTTCATAAATATGAACTGTAGACTGTGCTAAACAAGTCTAGATCACAGGCCTGTTTGGCCGTCAGGGTTGACCGATCACAACCAAAACAGCATGTTCTCATCTAGGCATTATACTGAGTGATCCTACAAATTTGCAATGAAATCCCTTATAAATGCAACTGTACTAAAGGAATCTAGGTTACGCGCCCCTGCGGCCGTCACGGTTACAATAAAATCCCTTCATAAATACGATCTATAGACTGTGCTAAACGTTTTCGGGGTGTAACCTGTACTAAAGTAAATGAGAACAGACTGATAGACTCAAACTGTATCCGATTCATGCATACTTATGAAGCTCGATATTGCGTACACTGTAGTTGTAAATAGTACCAGTTGGAATTTTTGCCGATTTGAACCCAAGTTGGAATTTTGGGAAGAAAAGGAGACATCAGCATCACCAAAGAAGCTCTAAAATCCAGAAAGATGCAATTTCCCACTACTCATGACTTATCTCCGAATTTCCAACTACAGGAAATTATTGGCCAGGATTGGGGGGGGGGGGGGGGGGTAATAAAAACACACACACATCCTGTCGACACGTCCCTGCCCGGACCCCAGAGATGATATCATATCGCGTGACCCAGTTACGTCTTGTTTGGTTGTCATGGTTGCCCGCTTGATCGGCCATGTTATAACGTCATTCCCATAGTGATACTTGGGCGGTGTTTGTGCACATGCGCAGTGCGTTTTGTTACAGGGATATGTGTTTCCGTCGTCCGTTTTGTATAGTGGGTGCCGACACCTTGATTTCTGTGTTAGCACGTGGTCATGTGGTCCTGACACCTTGGTTTCTTTGTTAGCACGTGGTTATGTGGGCACCATCATTCACTACTGCACTCACACTGGCTATTTTGCTACAACACAAACAAGGACTATATCAATCACCACCACATCAACTACTTCAACTCCAAAACTAGTGCACTGACATTTACTAAACCATCAACCACTACAGCACCAAGCACTACAACTACCACTGTACCAATAACTAATACACCAACTTCTACAACAACAAAGTTCACAACAAAAACAACTACACAAACACGACCAACCACTACGACACAATCACGACAACTACTACTCCAACACAAGTATTACACAAGTGAGTACAAAAATAACCAAATACAACAACCACTGTAATGTCTAAACCAACTTCAACATCAACCACCGCAGCCACTAACAACTTTGTTAACCATTACGTCAACCACCACCACAATCACTACCCCAACCTCTACTACACCAACTACAATAATACTACACCAGCCACTACTATAACAACCACTACAACACCACCCACTACGCGACTAAACGACTACAGCACGAACAACTACAAAAGCCACCTCGGATACCACTTCCTCGTCCCCTGCTATCCCAATCAGAATAACAAAACCACTACAATGACTAAACCAACTATAACACAAAAACCACAACAACGACCACTACAACTAATACGTCGACCACTGTTATACGAACCACTTCAACACCACAGTGACGAAGCAAGCTACAATAACAAGACTAACAACCACAAGATTGACCATTACAACTACTGCAGGAACCATTACTATACCAAGCACACTACAACATCCACCAATACAATCACTAAACCAACTACAACACTGACAACTACAACAACCTACAACAGCCTGGCCAACAGTCTCCGAATAACCACTATATTCAGTCCCAGCAGTCCACAAAACACCACTGCCTTCAGCCCGCAAAGTAATACGGTCTTCAGTCCCCAAATCACCAATGTCTTCAGTCCACAACAGTCCTTAAATCATCACTCTCTTTGGTCTCCAATAGTCTTCAACTGCACCACACCAGCTCAGTCTTCATCTATCCTCAAACCACCATTATATTCAATTCCCAACTTACAACTGTTTTCAGTCCCCAACAGTCCCCAAGTTGCCAGTATATTCAGTTCCCAACAGTCGTCCCCAAACCATAATTATACTTAGCCCTCAAACGTCCCCAGCCCAGCCCAGCCCTGTCTTCAGTGCCCATCAGTCCCCTAACCACCATTGTCATATCAGTCTCCAAAAGTCCCCGCTAGTCCATATTTCGTACCGCCAATAGCAACAATCCGATGATATAACACATTCGACGGGTTAGTAGAGCAAATGAGTGATAATGGACCAACAGGAGAGGAGTACAGACCGTTAATTCTATGCTACCATGACGGCCCACCAAGCAATGCACCAAATGACCTACCATTAGTACCCATATGGTGGAATAAAGCATTTTGATAGATTAAAAGTAGCAAATGTTCTTCTAACTGTAGACTAACAGTCATACATAGTACTATATACCCCCAATACAACACTGCCATACCGGTCCAGATCGAGAAGCCCGATACACTATGTCCCGAACAACGTAATATCGGATTGTCCAGTGGAAATCTACAAGGTCAATGTTTCTATGACCCCGCGTGCGCACTATGGCGTCACCAAGTCATTAGCAACGCCAACCGTTCCATGGAGAACACTTTCAAGAAAACTCTCCTTCCCCCACAATCCTCTACTGCATATCCATACACAGACACATAATAGCATATTATATGTGAAGTACGTATACCAAAAAACAGGTCTCACATCGGCTCCTCCAAAAGTCTGACAAGGCTCCACCAATGGTCCAGGTAGCCAGGTAATAAAGTACGATTCGTACACGTGTGCTATGCTACTTTCAAGGAATGATGAATTTTTACTCAGTGGTAGGAGCGGGACCAGCCTACCCTACATGTCAGGTCTTTCTCCGAGCTACTTTTGATTCATAAATGATTACCGTTGCTACGTGGAGTATCAATTAAGATGTTTGTTTATTTGTAATTTTCGAGTGTAATGATACTTTTTCAACAGGTCAAATACAGTGTCGGGCAAGCTTTAACTGTCCCTACGGAGTCAACCTTATTGGTGCCGCCCTATCCCATTGTTTGAATGTTAGTTTCATACGGGCATCTGTTTTTCATGGTTTTCATGGCTTTATTGACATTGATATATTTTGCCGTCCGAGAGATGTCAATTGGTGAAGATTAATCGCAGTAACCATCTACTACGCGCACAAACAGTTCTGGCATTCATTGTGGGCACGTGTACCATAAACTTGATGTGAGTCTTCGAATACTGCGCCACCGCCTGCAGTTGGGATTAAATCACTGGCCGATGACAAAATAGAAAAAAAATACTGGAGGCCATAGGGCCTAGTATTGTTTTCGCCCTATAGCAGTACAGGTAAGGGCCAGTTTCTCCATTGTAGCAGGGGAGGGGGACAGTTAGTTAACCCTTTACCAAACGTAACGGTCAAAACCGACCAACGCTACTCTCAAAAATCGCCAATTAATTTTCATAATTTTTTCATTTTTTTGTCTCCAAAACATAGGTTATGACCCCTCATTGGAACGAGCTCGTCGAGCCCGTTCCAATGAGGGCTCACAATTTATGTTTTGGAGACAAAAAAATGAAGAAAATTAGTTATTCAATAACTTTTTGGCAAGTGTCGACAGCTTTTGAGGTTAGGTAAAGGGTTTATACTTCTTTTCGGCTTACGGGAGGACAGGTGAGGGCTAGTTTCTCCTTTGTAGCGGGGTGTTCGGTTTGTGGGAGGACAGGTGAGTGCCAGTTTCTCCACTGCAGCGGGGGTGGAGCGGTTAGTTAAAATTGCTTCTTTTCGGTTTAGGGGAGGGCAGGTGAGGGCCAGTTTTTCCATTGCAGTGCGCGGGGAGGGTGGTAGCGGTCAATTGAAATTGCTTCTTTTCGGTTTATCGGTTTACGTGAGGACAGGTGATGGCCAGTTTCTCCATTGCAGCGGGGAAGGGGCGCTTAGTTAAAATTGCTTCTTTTCGGTTTAGGGAAGGACATGTGAGGGCCAGTTTGTCCATTGTTCTTGGGGGGGGGGGGGTGGGGGAGTATGTCGAGAAGGGGCTAGTTAAAATTCAACTTTAACAATTTACCCAAAATGACACTTGCAATACAACTTCGTAACTTCGTGAATAACTACAAATTTTCATTTTTGTCACAGAGATCATTCGCTTCATTTGTTTTGCTGGCAAAAAATTGAAACAAAGGATGGAAAAAATAATATATTATGTTGGAAACGCGATTTGTCTTAATAGCGAAGCGCCGGTCAGTTGTGACCATCAAGTAAAGGGGGAATGTTAATACAACCACCGTATAATGTGCGGGGGGGGGGGGGGGGGTATGATGGATGCGCAAAACGTGTGTTTCCTAAGGGCAAATGTTCCAGTTGCGTCACGACTGTTTTAATTTGCTCTGACGCCCAACGTGTTAACCATTGAATCGCGGCGAAGATTCCATCATGGATGGGAAAACAGGAAAGCAGTGGATCTCACAAGGATTTTAGAAATGAGTTAATAAATATGATCAATTGTTGGTTTTTTATATACAATATTGAGAAAATTTTGTCGATTTAAAGATTTAGAGATGGAAATAGACAAATTGGAGAAGCATCATCCAGATTTCACATTATAAACAATTTATGGATGTAAGGACCGGGAATGTAACTTCCATCCCCGGCTCCACTTCATGTTCCCCAAGATTGATGCTTTTAGACAGTGAAAACTAGCGTTTTCGAATATACGATAGAGTTTTCGTATATACGAAACAGTTTTCGTACTTACGAAAAAGTTTTCGTAGTTACGAAAAAGTTTTCGTACTTACGAAAGTGTTTTCGTACTTACGAAACGGTTTTCGTACTTACGAAAGTGTTTTCGTAGTTACGAAAAAGTTTTCGTACTTACGAAAGTGGTTTCGTACTTACGAAAGTGGTTTCGTACTTACGAAAAAGTTTTCGTACTTACGAAAGTGGTTTCGTACTTACGAAAGAGTTTTCGTAGTTACGAAAAAGTTTTCGTACTTACGAAAGTGGTTTCGTACTTACGAAAGTGGTTTCGTACTTACGAAAAAGTTTTCGTACTTACGAAAGTGGTTTCGTACTTACGAAAAAGTTTTCGTACTTACGAAAGTGGTTTCGTACTTACGAAAAAGTTTTCGTACTTACGAAAGTGTTTTCGTAGTTACGAAAAAGTTTTCGTAGTTACGAAAAAGTTTTCGTACTTACGAAAATGTTTTCGTAGTTACATCAATACGCTTCCGTAAGTGCGCTCTTCATCTTGTGAAGCTAGGAAACTCTTCACTCGTCTTCGAATCAGCAACCATAGTTTGCTGATCGAAACGGGGAGGCATTCACAGCCTGTCGTTCCGGCCAATGAACGAATATGCAACAGATGCGATTCGGGGGCGGTTGAGGACGAATTCCATTTCATAATAGAATGTCCATTATATGATCAGTTGCGTGATGAACTGTTCAAAATGTCCATTGATCACACACCAAACATAAAGGTGGATAATATGACACTCTTCCAACACATTATGAGGAACAACGACCCAGAACTGTGCAATCCGATCTGTAACATAATCCGCAGTGATTTATGATTTATGGCAATCACTACGATGCCTTCTTAATGTATGGCTGTATGATTATATACCTTATCGTGGGTGTATCCGTCGTTTCTTCATTGGCCAAATTATTATTTCATTCATTTCTTTTTAGAAATAATAATATTGTTTCATTATGTTACCATAATAATGCTGTTGTAAAATTGGCAATCTGTCTCAAGTAGGTGTTTATTGCTTCAATAAATTCTATTCTATTCTATTCTATTCAACGTTTTGAATCTGGATTTCGCGCTAGAACGTCAAATAAGCAAGCATCTGATTGGACGTTACGCGTCTGAGTGACTCCATGGCGTGATGAAATGCATTCAGTTTCACACAAAATAGTGTCAAGCGAGAAAGTTATCAGAAAGTTATCAGACCGCCGAAGGTGATATTTTTCATTAAAATAACAGCTTCATTCACTTAATTCAAGTTAGTCGTGGTTTAACCCTTTACCTAACCTGAAAAGCAGACGACACTTGCAGAAATAATTCTTGAATAACTAATAGTTTTCATTTTTTGTCTCAAAAACATAGGTTATGACCCCTCGTTGGAACGAGCTCGTTCCAACGAGGGGTCATAACCTATGTTTTTGAGACAAAAAATGAAAAAAATAATGAAAATTAATTGGCGATTTTTGAGAATAGCGCTGGCCGGTTTTGGCCGTTACGTTAGGTAAAGGGTTAACTTCAGACCACAGCTAGGGAAGAGTAATGGGGACAGGAATGAACCACCATTGGTGGAGTTGTTCCTGTATTTCACGCGCGCCAAAGACGCGCGTAAAATACAGGAAAAATCTCCACCTTGGACGTTGATTCCACCCCCCACCCCCCCCCCCCCCACACACACACACGCCACCCCCGTTGCGTTCTGTCTTAATATCGACAACTCGATTCACAATACCACATCTCACAATACCCCATGTTTTGTTTTCTTCAAAATCATAGCTTATTACCCCCTTCGGAACGGACTTATCGTGCTCATACAACAGAAAGATCAGAAGCTATGGTTTGAACTGGTCTGAAAGGAAATACAATTTAAAAAAATTAGTAATTTATGTAAAAAAGTTATGTGTCGTCTTCAAGGTGACAGATGAGCAATTAATAATGAAAATATTTACACATGGTTTACTGGCTTCGAGCAAAATATCATGTTTACACTTTTTAGCCATATTCTCTCGATGGTTAATTACAGGTATGTTGTAGTTTGGCCGAAACTACACAGGTCACCCCGTAAATGTAACTTTTTTGAGCTTGGTGCCAATTCTTTGTGTTTTAGAATTAATCTCCAGTTCTCACAAAATGAACGTGATATACATGTAGCACCCTTGAAGTGTCAGGTCATGGAATGTGTTTTGTTCGAACCTCCTTTTCTTTCCCTACACGAGACTGAGAAACTGGAGCCAGGGTAAACGGTTTCCTTGCATCCGAGCGATCAATGACAAACTAGACCTTTAGTATATTGTAAAGTTCTCTATACAGACTGTCATCTATACAGTCAGATCCATTTCGCCTGTTGGGCGTTTTCACGAAATTGCAGACATCAACAGATGAAACATAGCCTATCTGCCTCTGCGCTGAAATGCAGTGCATGTCGATGGTACAAATTCCTTCAGCCCATGCTAACTCGAGTTGTGCCGGGTTAGTAAGTAGGAGAGTTTGCCGGATACTCGCGCTGCTCGGTGGTTATCTTCTTGTACGCCGCCTTCTACCTGTAAAACAGCCCAGCATGGTATGATCCTGACATTGAATGTGTCATTAACCCCCGCCCTCTCCCCAATATATTTCATGTTACTTACTGCACAAATTATCCCGTATTATTCCAAATTAAAGCGTTACATCTCGATTCAGCGAAAATTCCAATCAATCCCGCGACCTGGTGCCAATACTATAAAACGTCTACAATTGTATTTTCTAGAATTGTATTTTCTACCTGTTAATAATAAATGAACCATTAGCATTTTAAAAGATATGGCAATTTGCCTGTTGGCAAATTGCCATATCTTTTAAAATGTTAATGGTTCATTTCAACCCATTTAAAGTCATAACTAGAAAATACAATTCTAGAAAAATTCAATTGTAAAAGTTGTATAGTATTGGTGACCAGAGAGCTTAATTCATCTAGTGGGTGGAAAACAACTCAGTTTGTAAGCAGCAAGCACCCACTGTCCTTCAAGTGTATGTGGTTGACGAAGCTGGTTTCATTTGATTGTGGCAGTGTTCATACGGCTATGGGAAGTTATTGATTATTTGATTCTTTACAGTGGACTCTGGAAAAAAAAGTTACAGGGGTCCAAGTTATGCCCTGAATGGAATTCCAGCCATTGGTACGTTCTTTACGATCTGGGATGGGTCTACAGAAGAAAGTTGGCAGGACGAGTGCGTTGTTTTTGGACGAAATAAGAAATTTATTTTTATGCGTTCAACCTACAGCTATTGAAGACTGGTAGTGTGTGGTATACACATGGTGGTTTTCTTCTTGGAGACCCAACACCAAGCTCTCAGACCCAAGGTCAAATTCTGTAAGGAATTGTAAGCTGTTATGACCTGGAACCAGTCTATAGCCTTTAAATAACCCCACCAATGTTTAGATTCACTCGTCTGGAGTATTTCAATTGGTTGGAAAGGCGTTCGCCCTTCGGTTGGAAATGCTTTCGCCTTTCCGCCCAACTGAAATATTCCAGACGAATCACTATAATCTAAAATTCATTTTCTTTGAAACATCGCAAGCACTGTTTCTCAATCAAGAATTGATTTGACAGACTGTTTACTGACTTTACCAATGCCATCAGAGATGTTTGTTAGCTAACCTGACTGAAAGTCAGGGTGAGCTTTTCTGATCACTTTTTATCCGTCGTCTGTCGTACGTCGTGAAGGTGGTGTTTTGGTCATTTCCTCCTAAGCCACTAGCTGCAGTTCAATGAAAATTCACATGGGTAGCGGTTATTTAGGGGCATTTGGGTTTTTCTTCAAATTGGGTTTCTGCTTATATTGAGGAGGGGCTGGGGCCAAAATGCACAAAATTTTAAAAAATCTTCTCATGAACCAGCCGTACCAGAGACTTGATATTTGGTATGCAGCTTCCATTTGAGGTGTAGACTCAAGTTTGTTCAATAGAAGTTTGACGGACAATATTTGCCTTTGTTCTGGGAGGGGCAAGAATTTTTCCCACGCCCAGAATTTCTATTTTCTGAACCGAGAGGCCAATTTGAACCAAATTTAATATGAGGTATTATTGGGTTATAAGTACTTGATTTATGCAAAAAAAAAAAATTCCTGCGGCCCCTTGGGAACCTCAGGCGCCAAAAATAGAAAAAAACGAAAACGACCATATCTCCAAAATTGCACGGCACTGACAATTTTTATTTGGTGTGAGGCTTCCTTGGGACCAACAGAAAGGAATGGTAAAAAAAATTGCCATCGGTTTTGTCATAAGGTACTTTTTCGGGGCTTTGAAAAATGCTGAGTCAGCATTTTTAGCTCAACTTGACAAAGTCAAGCTGAGCTATTGCCATCACTTCTCGTCCGCCGGCGTACGTACGTATCTCCAGACGTACGTACGTACGTCCACAATTTCCTTTGGCACACATCACAGGTCGCATTTATGATCAGATCGCTTTGAAACTTGATATGCTTGTTTGGGGTGACCTCTAGATGGGAGCCATCGATTGTCTTCAATTTCCGTCAAAAAATGTTGTCGCGGCCAACGTTCTTGGAACTTAGTGTAGTCAGACCTCAATATTTCCCTTTGGCACACCCTTCAGGGCACATTTATGATTGTATTGCTTTGAAACCTGGCATGCTTGTTTGGGGTGACCTCTAGATGGGTGCTATCGATTTTCTTCCATTTCCGTTGAAAAATGTTGCCGCGGCCAACGTTCTTAGAACTTAGTTTAGTCAGACCTCAATATTTCCCTTTGGCACACCGTACAGGGCACATTTATGATCGGATTGCTTTGAAACCTGGCATGCATGTTGGGGGTGACCTCTAGATGGAAGCTATCGACTTTCTTCCATTTCCGTCCATCAAAAAATGTCGCTGGCAACGGTCTTTGAACTTAGTTTAGTCAGGCATCAATATATTCCTTTGGCATGCCCTACAGGGCACATTTATGATCAGAGCGGTTTGAAACTGTGTATGCTTATTTGGGGTTACCTCTAGATAGGAGCTATCGATTTTCTTCGATTTCCGTCAAAAAATGTTGCCACTGGCAATGACCTTCGATGAACTTAGTAAAAACTTAGTACAGTTAAGCATCAATATTTCCCTTTCACACACCCTGCAGGGCACATTTATGATTGGATCGCTTGCAAACTTGGTGTGCTTGTGTGGGGTGGCATCTGTATGGGAGCTGTCGATTTTCTTCCATTTCTGTCAAAAATGTTGCCGCTGACCTTTGAACTTAGTTTAGTCAGACTTCAATATTTCCCTTTAACACACCCTTCAAGGCACATTTATTATCGGATCACTTTGAAACTTAGTATGTGTGTTCGGTGTGACCTCTAGATGTCAGCTATTGATTTTTTTCATTTCCATAAAAAATTATTGTCGTTATCACCAGCCTTTGAACTTACTGCATTTGTGCATCACCTTATCCCTTTTGCACTCTCTGCAGGGTATATTTATGAATTTCCATAACCTCCCCCCCCCCCAAAAAAAAAAACCATTGCCTCAAGCAATGACCTTCTACTTATTAGTGCATTTGTGCATTAACATCTTCCTTTGGCATGCCTCAGAGGGCACATTCATTATCAGATTGTTTTGAAACTTTATATGCTTTTGCAGGGTGACAAAGATAGGAGCTATTGATTTTCTTTTCATTTCCATCAAAAACTGTTGCTGTTAACAGCAATCTTTGAATTGATTGCCTTTGTGCATCAACATTCTTTGATATGGCCTACAGGCCACATTTATTATAGGATTGTTTTTGAACTTGGTGTGCTCATTAGGCAAGACCGTTTGATAAGAGCTATTGATTAGCATTCAATTCTGTGAAAAAAGTTGCCATTTACAATAACCTCTGAACACACTGCATTTGTGTATCAACATTCTTCCTTTAGCCAATCTTACAGTTTACATTTAAAAATGCATGGATTACTCTGACGTTGTGCACACACAATGCTGTTATGTTGAAATTTCATCAAATAACATTGGTACCAATGATCTTCAATTTTGCCATTTCATTTATAACTTACCAAGTTCAAGTTTGTCAAGTTGAGCTACAGTGTCATTGACACTTTCATTTAACACTGTGGGCAATGGGAAAAAATAAAAGAATCGTTTGCTTCCAAACCACTGCTCCAAAAGCTTTCATGTTTTAAATATAACATCTTTGGAAGATTGTTTCACATGTTTATTGAAATCAATTCCCTGGGTCCATATTTGGGCTCTCTATGGGAGCCCAAATGTTTAAATTAGTGCAGTATGAGGAGTATCCTTTAAAAATCTTCTTCGTTTTCAGATCTACCAATAAGAATCTTTTGATATTTGGTATGCAGAATGCTTAGGATGGTGAGATTCAAGTTTGTTGAAGCCAAATCCCTGGGTTCATATTTAGGCTGAAAATTTGGAGTCCCGGTACGGGTTAGAAACTTTGGACCAAAATGCGGAAATGAGTTTTTTTTTGTTTTTTATGAGTTTCGTTCAATTTTAAGACAATTTTTTTTTTTTACATTTGGGGTCCGGGTGGAACTTAGAAAATTTTGGACCAAAATCCGGAAATTCATTTTTTTGTTTTTTTATGCGTTTTGGTCAATTTTAAGAAGAAAAAAAATTTTAGTCTGAAAATATTTTGTTTGGGACTTTTTCCGAACAAAAATAAAAAAAATCTGTTTTTATGCGTTTATCTCAATTTTGGGACGTATAAGTGCAGGAACTGAAAATAGAAGGAAAATCCGGTGTATTGTGTGGGCACAATCGCTCCATCTAGTTGGTATATGCTTTTCTTAGGAGGGGCGTATGCAGCTTATTCAAGTCAAGTCCCTGGTTCGATATTTAGACTACCATCCCACAGCAACTTCGAATTCTTTACAGAATTAGACTGGTAGCCTTGGAGTTTCATTAAACAGATGAATATCTTACCGTACAAGTACACTTACTTGCTGTATGCCTGTAGATATGTGAGGATCCAACAAGCAACTCATCAGTTCATGGACCATCGGGACCATCGGGTATTCCACTGAGGTCCACGAAGCGCGGATTTGCATGATAGATCCTCGGGTTATCTGCAGGGCAGACCCAACGTTTTAAGGCGAATGATCTCCGTCGCCCTCTGTGGTCCATTTGATTTGAAAATAAGGAGAGCGTCATATGTTCACCAATTTCTTAAAGAAAATCTTGAATAACTAAGGGATTTTAAAATCTAATGGAAACATATCTTTAACCCTTTACCCGACTTAACGGCCAAAACCGACCAGCGCTATTCTCAAAAATCGCCAAGTAATTTTCATTATATTTTCATTTTTTGTCTCAAAAACATAGGTTATGACCCCTCTTTGGAACGAGCTCGTCGAGGGGTCATAACCTATGTTTTTGAGACAACAAATGGAAAAAATTAGTTATTCAAAAATGTTTTTTGCAAGTGTCGTCTGCTTTTCATGTTAGGTAAAGGGTTTAGAGACAAGGTAATTTTGTAGGCTTTCTACTACACCATACCTTGTGAGACTAGCGGCTGAGCAGTGATTTTTAACCAAGTCTTGGACTTGACTAGAAATCACTGTCAAAGTAATTTGAGTTCACATCGCCCTCTTTTTTTTGTATGTTACTAAAAATACTTGGAAGCACGGTGGTTCAGTGATTACGGCATTGGACTTCAAACCAAAAGGTCCACGGTTCGATCTCCACTAGGGGTAACTGCGTTGTGTCCCTGGGCAAGGCACTCAATCCCGATTTCCCACGTGGGAGCACGGTCGCGCTGTGTACTAAGGCGTACTGCACGTCGATGGTGCACTTGTCTCCAACCAATGCTTACTCTGCTTGTGTGGAGTTAGTACCAAGTACGTTGGGGAGTCTGACTGTTACTCGCCGCTGCGCGGGGGGTTCTCTCAGGGTTCCCCGACTTCCTCCAACCGTAAAACTGTTCGACACGAGGTGACCCTGGCCGTCGAAAGTGTAAAAAAACCCAACAAAACCCCCCAAAAAACAAAATAAATAAATACTAAAGGTACCTGTTCTTTGATCACAAAGTTTGATAAAGTCAGATAATGACAACTGACGGGTAGTAACCCAGTGGAATGTATTAAGAACGGCCTGTGGTGAAGCGTTTCTCATCATCGTGAAATGACTGTTATGCTATGGGGAAACTTTTTTCCGGAGGACGTTAGTCGCTTTCATGTGATTTTCAAGAGGACAGATCTGCAGGGTGGTGACAGCTGGGGAAACGACCAAAGAGTTCCAGTTAAGCCCACCCTTCTCGTGCCCCTGGTCCTTGGCGATTACAAATTGTTGATTTTCAACTTCGCCGGTAGTATACCAAGCACCCCCCCCCCCCCCTCAGTTTGTATACGTATTTCGTTCCACTCCGACTGATGATACTTTTTAGCTCACCTTGACATAGTCAAGCTGAGCTTATGTAATCGCTCTCCGTCGTCCTTCAACATTGTGTTTTGGACCTCTCCTCCAAAACCACTGGGCCAATTCAAGTGATAGTTTGTGTGAGTGATGGTTCAAATCATCATACCCAGCCTCATGGGGGGGGGGGGGGGGGGATGCTCCAAATTATTTTTTAAATCTTTTCATGAACCAGTGGGTACAATGACTTCATATTTGGTATGGAACTTCCTTTTGAGGCGTAGAATCAAGTTTATTCAAAAGAAGTTCGTGGAGCAATATTTGCCTTTGTAATGGGAGGGGCAAGATTTTTGGCCCCGCCCAGAATTTCTATTTTCTGAACCGACGGTCCGATTTGAATCAAATTTGGTATGTTGTATTATTGGATCATAAGTACTTGACTGATACAAAAAAATCCCGTGTCCCCTTGGGAATCCCAGGAGATAAAAATAGAAATATTTTCAAACGCTCATATTTCCCAAACCACACGAAACAGAGTTATTTGATATGAAGCATCCTTAGGACCAGTAGAATTGAATGGTAAAAAAAATGCCATTGGTTGTGTCGGGGTGTTATGCAGGTCGGGCATCGAAAAAATGCTGAGCCAGCATATTTGCAAAAATTATACAAAACTTTTTCTTCGGAACCAATGATCAGAATCTTTTGAATCTGATATTTGGTATACAACACCCATAGAGTGGGGTGGGGGTGGGGGTGATCAGATACAAGTTTGTTAAAATTAAGCCCCTAGGTTCATATTTGAGCACAATACCAAATTTTTACCTTAGGCAATATGGGGATTAATCTTTAAATATCTTCTTCTTCAGAACCACCAGTCAGAATCTTCTAATGTTTGGCTTACATCTCAGTTATGAGGGTCGGGTTAAAAATTGTTCAAATTAAGTCCCTCGGTTAATACTTGGGCTTCCTAATCCAATATTGGGTATAATCTTTAAAATTTTCTTCAGATCTACGAGTCGAATGTTTTTATATTTGGTATACAACATCTCGGGGGCGGGGGTTGGGTCAGATTCAAGTTTGTTCAAATCGGGTCCCTGGGTTAATATTTGGGCTCACTATGGTAGCCCAAATTTTAACTTAGTGGAATATGAGGAAATTTCTTTAAAAATTTTTTCTTCTTCAGATCCACCAGTCAGAATGCTTTCATATTTGGTGTGCAACATCGTTATGGATTCAAATTTGTTCAAATCGAGTGCTTGAGTTAATATTTGGGTTCCTTATGGAATCCGGAATTGGTCATGTAGCTGAAGAATTAGAAATTTTTTATTAAGTACCCTCTAGAGGTAACTAAGATTAATCCACGTAGGTTGTAACAAGGGGGTCCATAGAGAAGCTTAACGTTTTACATTATGTTTAACTAAAGAAAAGGCATGAGGCTTGAACTATTTTCGTCCCTTCTGAGGGGCTTAAGGATTGACAATGGCTCCTATGAAGAATGATTGCTTGGTGCAGATTCATTCTTGGCCTCTGTTTATATCGAGTTCTGTTCGGGGTGAGCGCTTCGGGGCCTCTTGTTCAATATTTCACTTTCAGTTTATTGTCTTCAAAAGGAACGTTTTGCATGCTATCATGGCATGGACATGGAGTTACATGTATGTACATGTAAACGTGTATATAGAGGGCATGGAATGAGTGTTTTTCTCATATAATATTTATGAAACGAGTCTAAGAATTTTCCGTTTTGGCGAGCCTCTGGCGAGCCCAAACGGAAAATTCGGACGAGTTTCATAAATATTATATGAGAAAAACACTCATTTCATATTCTATTTATCATATGACACACACACACACACACACACACACACACACACACACACACACACACACACACACACACACACACACACACACACACACACACACACACAAATTAGCCATTTAGTATGACTTTTTAACCCATCACCTAACTTGAGTTGCAGACGGCATCCTCGTGTAACTAAAAATTTTCATTTTTTGCTTCCAAAACATAGGTTATGACCCCTCACTGGAACGAGCTCGACGAGCCCGTTCCAATGAGGGGTCATAACCTATGTTTTGGAAGCAAGAAGTGAAAATATAGAAAAAAAATGAATGGCGTTTTTCTTGTAGGTAAAAGATAAATACAATATAACCCACCCTAAATAGGACAGATAACGTAAATTCTCCCTACTGAAATTATGCAAATGTGACCCAGTTGTATTTTGTTTAGCCAGTCAAATTGCCCAGTTTTGAAATTGACCAATGAAAGCTCCCAACTCTAATTATGCAAATTATGAAAATATGGCCCAGTTGTATTTTGTTCAGCCAATCAAATTGTCTAGTTTTGAAATTGACCAATGAAAATGACGGAAGGCTTTATTTATCACTGATTAATATGAAAACAATATATCAAATGTTTTAAAGTGAACAAAACGGACGAGTCATATGTCATATGAAATTATGTACTCAGTTAAACGACTTAAAAACAAAAAAGCATCTGGTTGCGACAATATATCAAACGAAGTGCTTAAAACGGTTACCCCACATCTAATCGGTCACTTAATTAAACTTTTCAACCAGGTGTTTGAATCACACCATTATCCACTGATTTGGAGCAATACTGTACTAACAACTATCTACAAGGAAGGTGATAGATATGATCCAAATAATTACAGAGCAATAGCCGTAAGCAACGTGCTTGGCAAGCTATTTAATAAAGTTCTGAACGAAAGGATTAACACATTTCTTGAAGACAATTCCTTAATCACCGATAATCAATCTGGCTTCAGACAAGGTCGAGGTACAACCGACAGCGCTTATATTCTTAAAACATCGATAAATAAATATAAAAAGATAAAAAACCACTATACGCGATTTTTGTTGATTTTAAGAAAGCCTTCGACACTGTTGACAGAAATACTCTCTTTCAAAAACTTAACAAAGTGGGTATATGTGGTAATATTCACGCAGTGTTAAGTTCTTTATATCAGTCAAGCTTTTATCAAATAAAAACCAAACTTGGCGTGAGCCCCGCACAATTATCGACAATCGGTGTTAGGCAGGGCTGTGTTATTTCGCCGACATTATTTAAAATTTTCATTGATGACATTGGACACATTTTTGATGAAAAATATGCACCTGTAAAATTAAATAATACTACATTAAATCATCTGCTTTTCGCAGATGATCTGGTGCTGATATCATACAACCCTACGGATTGCAGCGATGCTTAGACCAATTGGACGATTACTCTGTTAGAAACGGGCTCCATGTAAATGTAGATAAAACAAAGGCGATGACATTCCACTCCCGTAAAGTTAGAATGCCAAACTTCCACATTGGTTCAAATTCAGTTACTCAGGTATCCGATTACACTTATCTTGGCCTATGTTTCGCAAAAATGGAAAGTTAACAAAAGCACAACAAGAATTAAGCAAAAAGGGCATGAAAGTACTGTACAGTCTACTAAATACTTTCAAAAAGGAATGGCCACCTCCGATAATTCTTCTCACTAAACTTTTCGATTCACTTATTAAGCCTATTCTTTTATATGGAAGTGAAATATGGGCGTCTGAAATAAACAGCACACACGGTGATAAGGTTCCGTGTGAACATGTTCATCTACAGTTCTGTAAAAGCCTACTCGGTGTTAACAGGAAATCATCCAACCACGCAGTGGGAGCGGAATTAGGTCGATATCCTGTGCACATAGAGGCTACGATGCAAATGATTAAATATGCAACCAAATTGTACCAGATGTCTTCTTCAACACTGTTGACTGAGGCGGCTAGAATTGAGTCTGAAAATTATACATTACCAGATTCAATCATTTCAAGATGTCACCGTCTTGTGGAAGATAGTGGTCAAGCAAATGCCCCCGGTAAACAACCAGCAAACCTTAGCAATTGGAAAATTGACGTAATTCGTGAAGACTTGACTCGCCACCTTAATACTTTTCTAAATGATATATACAATGATGATAAGAAGGCCGGAAAAAACAAACTTAGAACTTATAGAGAGTATTTATAACATAGAAGTTTATTTACTGAACACAACTTCGGAACATGCAAAAAATATGTTCACCCGATTACGTATTAGTAATCACAACTTAATGATTGAAAAGGGTAGACACATGCAGCCCCCATTACCTGTACATAAAAGGTTATGTAAGGCCTGTAACAATGGTAATATAGAAAACGAATTCCACTTTTTTATGGATTGTAAGAGATATGACTCTATACGTGCTGACTCCTATCGCAAAATCGAGAGGGAATATCCAGATTTTGTTGGTATGAGTAGCTCTGAGAGATTCGTATTTCTTATGAAAAATGAAATCCCCGCACTGTGTGGTATCATCTGTAATATGATCCGACAAATGTTTGAATGCAGAGAATGCTTTCTTGCGGCATAATACCAATTAGAATGAAATCGTTAGCTATAACATGCACCAACTGAACATTAGTGTTTATGGTTTCAAACATATTTTGCTATTTCCTGGTATTATTGTTACTAATTTCAATGACATGCAATCTGCCTTGTTTTTGGTGTTATTGCAATAAATATTATCTTATCTTATCTTATCTTATCTTATCTTATCTTATCTATGATAATTCTGTATATTGCAGGATGACAAGACATTACCTTGATCTGAAGAACAAGTCGGATGACGAGAGGTGTAGAGGTAGCCTGGGAAAAGCGCCCGGACTATTAGCGCGCCTATCTGCGGCACTGACAGCACTTAGAAATGGTGTTTACCTATCGATTCACGGCTTAACACCTAGTCCTACCGTTGTACCTTCACCGGTTATTAGTATGGCGACTGTGATAGCAGCCAATTCGATTCTCGCTCACACCTTGGAGCAGAAGTTTACCTTATTCGGAGAGGAGACGTCGTTACAGATACACTGTGAAGAACCCCCAACTGTGTGGTTAGCGAAAGAAGGCAGTGTCTATTCCTCGTCGGTTGCGCGATTCAGATGTAAGCCCATCAGGCCTCGGCCTGCTCCAGAATCACCAACAAATTCAGTGAAGTGTAGACCCGAAAGCCAACAACCGCAGCTTTTGATTCAGAATGTCTGCTCTCTTACAAAAAATATAAAGCGAGAAAGACAGACCCCGCCTGATGTCGACAATCATATTGAAAACTTTAAAACTCCAAAACTGGATGATAGAGTTCTAGTTTTTGATACGGGGTGTATGGAGCAGAATTCGAGCTTGCCTTGTCACACGACCGAGTCAAAATCTGTAGGTAGAAATGCACCATGTGACCCTATCGAGATTGATGAAGATTCCGTGGACTCGACTAAATCATGTGCTCCTTTGCGTTCTGGTGGCATGCGCTTAAGAGTAACAACTGCTAAAGATAAAACCAACAAAAAGAATTCGCTGGATAATATCTCCTCTCAAATTGTCGATGGTCAAAAAGCCAGTGAACATGAACCGAATAAGTCAGAGCTGACCAATAACGATGATGGTACTGATGAATATAAAGTTGTGGCGGTAGATTTCAATAGTGAATTCTCGCCTGCTACCTCTGCAGAAAGGACGACTCGATTCGGTATGTTAGAACGACCCACAGATCAGAAGATAGCTTTAGAAGAACTCAGCGACGATGATTTCGTCCTTCTCTGTAAACCTAAAATTAAGAAGTTCCTGATGCACCCTCAGTTACAGATAAGTTGCGGACACGCTTGTCAAAGGCGTCTGTTTCCTGGTGTACCCAAGCATTTGCGACTTGGTTCACAATCAACATCACATCCCGGTTGGGCGGCATTGTTATTTTTCAATCGCCTAGAAGAGTTAGGACTTGGTTATGTTTGCAAACGAGGCGGAAGTTTCAAAGCACCACAGTTCATGAAATATTCCCTCGCAGAAATGTCTGCAGAAGCGCGGAATGTGTTGAATAAAATAGGAGTGTGTGAAGAAGAATATGAGAATGAGTACCCTTCTTGGTCTTCAGTGCCAAACAATGTAAACTCTCGCGGTGACGGAAACCTTGTGGATGGTGCAAATGCGTTTCAATTACCGTATGGATATGAAGTAAATGGGGTCCAACATATATTTCAGACGGAGCCAAACTGATCATATCATAGACTAACAAATAGTTTTCAAACATGCAGTGGCGGACTGGGCCAAGAAAAGTTACCGGGGAATGCACCAGCCCCCCCCCCCCCCCCCCCCAGACTTGGATAAAATTTTGATTTTTGGAACTGAACGAACGCGGCTTCCTTGTATTTGAGCTATCAGTGACAGTCCACATAGAGGGCATTATGATGGCATTTTGTATCATCTTCATAGATCATTCCACAAAATGGTTCTATCGGGGGTGGAAGAGGACCCATCAAGAAGACCATAGTTCGGTTCAGAGAACATTTTGATTTTTGAATTGAAGGAACGCTGCTTCCATTTATCTGAGCGATCAATGGTAGTTCAGCGATCTGAACGTAGTGGCTATATATATACCCATCAACGTTCAGGGTCTTCCCATTCAATTGTGTAGAAAAGGTTCCCATCAAGTTTCTATGGGAACTCAAAACTCGAAAATAGGAATATATATCAAGCTTTCGCCCCCTATTACAGGCTACATTCGATAGTACACATATTTCCTTACATTTGGGCAGAGTTTATTGATCCAAACTATGTTTTATCCTTTAATTATCGTTATTTGAATACTCGCGAAGCGTCAACGAATGTTTCGAAATCGTCCATGTTTTTGTATAAATATAAAACAGTAAAAACAATAAACCGGTAATGACGTCGAGATAACCTCCTCTGTGCGGCGATCGACTTTGGTAACCTCCTTTGCGCGAATGAGATCGAGATTCTGATTCCGCATCGATGAAAAGGTCTATTCGTTTCGGCGCTATTATCGGGTTATTGTTTTTGCTGTTTTATATTCATACAAAACATGGACGATTTCGAAACATTCGTTAACGCCCCGCGAGTATTCAAATAACGATCATTAAAGGATAAAACATAGTTTGGATCAATAAACTCTGCCCAAATGTAAGGAAATATGTGTACTATCGATTGCAGCCGGTAAAAAGAGCGAAAGCTTGATATATATTCCTATTTTCGAGTTTTGAGTTCCCATAAAAAAACTTGATGGGAACTTTTTCGACACAATTGAATGGGAAGAATCTGAACGTAGAGGGGTAGCCACTGCGTTCAGATCGCTGAACTAGATCAATGGCAGACTGGACTACTGTTATATTGAAACGTCCTCTATCTGGACTGCCAATGGCAGTCCACATAGAGGACATTTCGATATACCGGCAGTCTCTGCAATCATTTTCATGAAATTTCACGTACCAACAGGTGTTGGGCTGCATGAATATTAGGGGCCTCCATGGAGAACCCAATAGAGGGGCCAACCGGGAATTTTTTTACGGCCAGCCCGGCTCTGCAAACATGGCTTACTTTACAAAGACATATACCAACAACAGCCAACAACAACATATTAAACATTTTCCATGCGCAATAGCGTTCATTGGGCGGTCTGGGAATAGACGAAATTGTATTTTTTTTTTCACAGCATGAGTGCTCTTTGTATTGTATACCGGCTCCTGACACAACAGCTGTCGACATTTTGTTATTAAATATTTTTGTTTAACTCCATCATCTGTTTTCTGATAAAGTCTAAATTTTATAATTTTATAACACAAATTGACTTGGACGGTGGAAAGGATGAGTATGTCTCCCTCCCCGCATGCAAGCACACGACGCGAGAATGCCGAGTTGAAATATCCACATTGTGATTTAGTGCCCAGTTACCAGATAAATGAACATCTCTACCAATGCATTTACAAATATTTGCATCTCAGGTGAAGACTTTGGGACAGTACAATGCCCAAAGTGCAGTCCATGAACCACCAGTAAGATTATACGATAATCCGTAAACAGCGGGTTCTATTGTTGGGGTTTCGGGTTTACTCTGAACACACTAGTAAGGGCATGGGCGGGTGTGTGTGGTTCTATAAAAATTTAATCTTGTCCCTGGCAATACACGGAGAATACCATTCCTTAACTGGCTGAGTGCTGGAAACCTATACTTGGGCTACATTCTGAAGTGCAGGTACCGCAACCCAAAGGCTTCATATTCCGTGGATGTGCTTCATATTATTATTTAGTCTGTGGATTTGTCTTGGTGCATTTTTTTGGAGAGTGCCTGTCCTGTAGGCACTCTCTCTCTCTCACAAATTGTACCAAGGTAAAGACGTGCGAACAAATTCTGATGCCCGATACGAATTGAGCACTCTTCCAGTTAACCCTTCACCTAACATGAAAAGCAGACGACAATTGCAAACAAAATTTTTGAATAACTAATTTGTTTCATTTTTTGTCTCAAAAACATAGGTTATGACCCCTTTTTGGAACGATCTCGACGAGCTCGTTCCAAAGAGGGGTCATAATCTATGTTTTTTAGACAAAAATGAAACAAATATTGAACGTTAATTGGCGATTTTTGTGAATAGCGCTGGTCGGTTTTTGCCGTTACGTTAGGTAAAGGGTTAATATTAACTAACTAATGGGGTTTACAGTACCCGAAAATCATTGAAAATGTTATAAAATTTATCCTGTATGAACAGGAACTCGTTTGGGAGTTTTTCCATGCGAGAAGACGTTCCCCATTTACCAAATAGGATTTGCAGACGTCCTCCGTTGGGAGGGGGGGGGGGGGGGGGTAGGAAAAACTTTGCAGACACCGATGTCGATTTTTTGTTTTTGACCGGTCGGAGGTTATCCGAACCACCCACCCCCACTAAATACATGCTTCTGCATCATCCTTCCCACCATACTGCACCATAACCAATTTTATCATACAGTATTGACCTTGTACAGTAGGACAGGTCTTGAAAGAACATCCGTTTTATCAGACCAAAGTGGTCTCTTAAGGCAGATAGTCTCCCACAACAAATCAAATATAGAGTAAAGCTGGTATGTCCACATAAAACATGGTCTCCAAAGACATCGGTCTCCTAAGGCACGTTCTATTGTAATTCATTAACACTCTTGCATGTCATATCATTAACTTTTTACCTATAGTTATCTCTCCATGTGTTCAGACATGTTGTAGAAACCAACAATATATATGGTATTCGACAGAGTTCAGAGAGCTTTGTAAAATATCATACAAATTGTTGATTTTTTTTACGAAGGTTTGGGTGGGGTATGGCTGGGTTGGGGGAGGGGATTTATTACTTATTTTAAGTCCAGCCCTAGAAGGTCTGGTACATGATTTTGTTGACACCTGTGTTCTCAGATGTGTTTGAAATAAATTAGCAGTTCAATCAGGTTCAATGTTTAGTAGTTTGTGTGTTACACACTTCCTACAATGGCAATTAGAGTCATTGGTGTTTTCGTAATAGATCTGGATACATCGTTGTACAAAATTGTTGCTGCAGCTGAAATCTGTAACTGTTCCTGACTTCACATAACTGTCTTTGCTCCTCATCTTAGCCAGCCGATCTCATCAGGTTGAACATATTAGAAATTTAATCAAACGGAACGTCCTCAAGATAACTTATCCTTAGAGCGCAGTGTTTGATAATTGCAATTAGTGATGCATTTTAACTTGCATTATTCAATATGTCATACATTGTATCACTATAAGCCGAATCATATAGCTCTGCCGCAATAACAGTTTTATAATCGTATATAACCCATGGTAGGTATCCCCTGATAACTTGAGTGTCTTTTTATTGGTTCTTGAATGATACTTCACTGATTATGGTATACAATTTTGCCCAAAAGTGTCTGAGGAAAAAAATTGCAAGCATCGGAAAAGATTGTTTTTTTCCTCCTTGACCGACCACCCACCCACCCCGGCATCAGTGTTTTGCAAATCCCCCCCCCCCCCCCCCCCCTGCGTCCTCTACAAGATTTCTTTCGAAAGTCAAATAAGGTTCCGCTCCACAATTTTTCAGGCATTTCCTAAAATGACATGCCATACACTCTCTTCAAATGCAAATATTCTGTAACTTAGTTTTCTAACCCATAACATGTATTACGTTTCCCAAATCCACTAAAAACATATATCACTATCTGACTAAGTATATAAATAAATAATCTGAATGTGGGTGAAATAATTTATTGTCAAATGCAAGACTTCAACCTGCAAAATTGTATGAAAAAATGCCGATACCAGTAATTTTCAGCCACCCAGCAGCCTCAAAAGCAGAATTTTCCCACTATCCCCACTCACCTAACCATCGAGCATATAACCCCCTGTTTCTAAAATGTGAAAAAAATTCCATGTTTCCGTCTCATTTTTTAGATACATGCCTGGTACCAAACCCTTGTAAAAATGGCATTTTAAAAAGTAGCCGATTTTTCGAAGCCACTGTTTCCCATAATTCATCTGGTACTTTACCCCTATGCATCAGATTCCAACTTTAGGACCAAAACTTCAAATTCTCTTGTCCAACAAATAGCCTAATATAATCATGTATCTGATACTAAAATATATCTCCAGTTTGCATTGCATTAGTTTTTTGTATATACAAAGCAATCTGCCTTTGTTCTGGTGTATTTGCTTAATAAATCTTATCTTATGCTCTATGTTTAGAATTTCCGCATTTCGTTGCAAATCGGAGTGGAGTGGGGGGTGGGGGGGAGTGGTAATCATAGAAATTCCACAGCGGTTATCGAACAAACAAAATCTAGGCGTTTTCCGGGGTTGAGGGCAGAATGTTTTGCGAGACGTTGGTAGGGGGTGGGTGGGTAGGCCTACCTGAGCCCCGAGAACACATTATTTTCTGGATTGTGCATTTTTTTTTTATTAACACTTTACCCAACGTAACAGCCAAAACCGGCCAGCGCTATTCACAAAAATCGCAGATTAATTTTTTTTTTTTTCATTTTTTGTCACAAAAACATAGGTTATGACCCCTCTTTGGAAGGAGCTCGTCTATTTGATCATATGTACTGTTCATTATAATTGCCTGTGATGAGAAAAGCAATAATGTATCCACTATCATGTGTTAATTTTTCAAGAAAAAATGGTTTCAATGACTCATCTCATGGGGGTGGGTACTAATATCGGAGAAGAAATTTTTTGCAAGCATTTTTTTTACATTGTTTTTTCATGTTTCGGGTCAGACTTTGCAGGATGTTGTGGATATTGCAGGAACTTGCACTGGTTTTGTCCAAGAGAACATTCTTAATTGTTTAAATGGTCTAAACTAACTTGAAAAATGTCAGATTCATGTGTTAGGATCAAATAATTAAGAATGTGATCTCATTTTAAGCATAAGGGTTATTATGGAAAAGTCTTGTAATTTTTCATATAGATTCTAATCAATAAATTTTTATAATATTTATTGAAAACAAAAACAGGCAAAATCCCATAAAATCAGTAAAATAAACAAAAACACAACATAAAAGGGCCCACGAGAGGTAGTCTCTGATCCATCTTATATGAACAAGAGAATATTTATAATCGCTGGTTCATATAGGATGATGGTTCACACTGTTCTAAACTGCTTCTTCTCCGTGGCTATCACAATCAAATGTAGACTTCAAAAGTTAACACAAAGGCATCCAACAGCACACCTGGCATAAATGCTTGTCTTACATGAATAGATGGGAGCGCGGTGGCTCAGTGGCAGACTGTTGGACTTCATGCTAGAGGTCCCGACTTCGATCCCCGTCCGGGACGACCCGCGTTGTGTCCTTGGGCAAGGCACTTTATCCCGGTTGCCTACGTGGGGGCACGATGACGCCGTGCACTAAGGCGTACCGCACGTCGATGTTGCACATGTCTTCAACCGCTGTAACCCTGCTTGAGCGGAGCTTGAACAGAGTTAGAATGTTGAGGAGCTAACAGTTGCTCGTCGATGGTTCTCTCCAGGTACTCCGGCTTCCTCCACCCGTAAAAGTATCACGGTCACGATTAGCCATTGTGCATACGTATGTGACCTTAAACACCAATAAATAAATAAATAATAATAAATAATACATGAATAGATAAATGTTGGGTCAAAATCTGTTCTGATTGATAATTCGTCCTCTGAGTTGCAATGTGTTCTATGTGCCAGTAGGCACATAGAACACATTGGAACTCTGGACGAAATATCAACCATGATAAGGTTAAGGTGGGAATTGAACTAAGGTTACCAAATGGTTTTGAAACTGTCACTATTCAGCACTACTTGGCTTTGAAATTAAAATAAACTGGGCCACTATGGGGCTACCATTAAGCGGAAAATATTTTTATTTTTTTCCACATATCCCACAGTAACACATGCTGTTATTTGTATTGAGAAAATTTAATTTGGTCTTAAAGAATAGGTGCCATCAAAGGGTGTAAAGTAGAACTCACAGTCCAGTTGTTTTTTGAGATGTGAGAAACTTTAAGAGCAACAAATCCTGCAAATTAATTGTTTTTGGGGGTGGATGTCTAAATCTCGATGGAAAAAATGCAAGACAGGGTGGGTGGGTTATTGGATCTTGGGTCTTAAAAATGGTGATGTATAAAAATTCAATCTAACGCCTCGCAAAAAAAATTCGGCCTCCTTCTCCTCCCTTGCATTTTCACCGCATTTCCACCCTTTTACCCTCCCTTCTCATATGGTTGATTTGGCCCTCACACACATGATGCGACGTGAGCGCTGTGATAAAATAATAAATATTGATTTTTCTCTTTGATCACCGCTTTATGATGCCTCTCGTACTAGCCTCACAGAAGAACAAACACACATATTGAATCCATTGATAGAAATGTTGAAAGTGAAATATAAAATCTCTGAATATAATTTTGACACAACGAACCACTGGGTAAAAATTATATTCAATAACTCTGTGTTTAGATCTCTACGTTGAACTTGGTTAGGTTAATTGTTGTCTTTGTTCTACAGCAAGGCTGATATTGTCACAAAATCGTTGTTTATTCCTTTATCGGAACGCTAGCATCGTGTCTGCAAAGGCCTTTGCACACAAGACACAATGGACGTTTTGTGGCGACTCGATAAAGTAATAACGGGTTTTTTTTCTCCAAGATTGGAATTTGATACCCACAACAAATGCTGTATCAACGATTCATTGTCAAACTTATAAACAGCTATATTTAATTTTTTTTTCAATTTGCACTTAGCTCTTGGCGCATTAAGAAGAATGTGCGCTCTACAGCAAGGCTAAAATTTGATGTATCGAACTGCCGAAAGAGCAAATTAAGAAGAAAACAGGAATTTATTTATTTATTGGGGTTTTAATGACACTTTCGACACACAGTGTCACCTCGTGTCGGAATATTTTATGGGTGCAGGAAGCCCTAGTACCGGAGAGAACCACCGAGCAACTTACAGAGTACCCAACGTACTACCTCCACACAAGAAGGGTTAGCATTAAGTTGAAGGCAAGTACACCATCGACGTGCAGTGCGCCTTATAGTACACAGCGCCCCCCCCCCCCCTCCCACCCAGGCAATCGGAATTAAGTGCCTTGCCCAAGGACACAATGCAGTTACGGCTGATAGGGATCGAATCGTGGACCTTTCGGTTTGAAGTACAATGCTCTAACCATTGAGCTATCGTGCTCCCGAGAAAAGAGGACGGAAGTTTCAATAGTGCGCAACAGCGGCATAGAGATCGGAGGGGAGGGACTGTCCTGCAAAAACTTTTGTCGGTGTGCATATTCTGTCGTATCTTTTTCTTTCAAAATTTGTCCAGTTCTGGTGAAGGTGTTTGCATTTTTAGACATAATTGCTTTTGACCCTTCACCCAACGAATCGCCCGCATCCGCCCGCGTAATATGCAAATTCCACAGTTGAAAAAGTATTATTTTTCAAAAAATTTCAACAAAACCATATCATGTGATCCCTCGTTGGAACGAGCACGTCGAGCTCGTTCCAACGAGGGGTCACATGACATGGTTTTGTTGAATTTTTTTGAAAAAATTTTAAAAATGATATTTAAAATAAAAAAAATTGATATCGTTGGGTAAAGGGTTTAACACAAAAATTATCAAAATTTATTATTTTAAATAACATTTTTTTGAACAATTTTAAGAAATGATATTTAAAATAAAAAAAATTTATATCGTTGGGTAAAGGGTTTAACACAAAAATTATCAAAATTTATTATTTCCAACGAGGGTCACATGATATGGTTTTGTTGAAATTTTTTGAAAAATTTAAAAAAATGTTATTTAAAATAATAAATTTTGATATCGTCTGCGTTGAGTAAAGGGTTAAAATTGTAGAAAATTAAGCGAGTTGGACACCTTATTTTAAGATTACGATAGGGGTGTTGCGAAGATTACTAACTGACAGGGGTGTTGCGAAGATGACTAATTCGGAAAGGAGATGTAAACCTAATTTGTCCTGACTTTGATTGTTCAAGTCCCAACTGATAAAATATTCCAACTGCATACATCAAGTCATCATGCCTTCGTCGAAGGCAAGCCTTGATGCAGTTGGAATAGAAGTCAGTCGAGAAGATAGTTAAAAAAACTCCACGATTCGTGGATTTTTATTTGTGGCTAAATAAATACGTGTGGTAGTGACCAGTTTGGTCGTGTCTAGACCTCAACCAGATCAAGTCGAGTACTACAGACCTCCATCCTCCATTTTATACGAGTGTGTTTGTGATAGAAGTGTAGGGCTGCACGGTATATCGATAAACCGATACATACCGGTATCCAAATCAGTATCGATTGAATGCCGATATAATTACAAAAATATAGGTTTATCGTCATTTACCCACCATTTAATTTTCAAGATGTCTTGAGTTTTAACTGTAATCCGAATGAATAATTTTATCCCTTTACCCAACGAATCGACCGCATCCGCCCTCTTATTATTCAAAATCAGAAGACGAAAAAAAATTATAAAGGACCCTGGGAGGATGTGTCACACACCATAACCGGATTCGTACCTTCAAGGTCAAGGTCACATTTCAAGGTCACACTAAAAATCGGTCAATATTCGTGTCTCAGCCATAACTCAGAAACGAATCATAGTACAATTGATAAACTTTTTACAAATGTTAAGGACAGTCAGAAGGTGTGTCGCGTATAATAGTTTCCGCCGCATCAACAAGGTGGAGGTCACAATTGACCTTCATATGTTCAGGGTCACAAATCGTGTCTCAAGCATAACTCCCAAACTATTAGGGCTACAATCATCTAACATCACTCAATTATAAAGGACAACAGGTGGATGTGTCACACACCACAGCCAGGTCCGTAAGGTCAAGGTCACATTGCAAGGTCACACTGAACACGGTTAGGACCACAGTCATCAAACTTCACACAATTATAAAGGACCATGGGAGGATGTGTCACACACCATAGCCGGGTTCGTACCTTCAAGGTCAAGGTCACATTTCAAGGTCACTCTAAAAATCGGTCAATATTCGTGTCTCAGCCATAACTCAGTACAATTGTTAAACTTTTTACAAATGTTAAGGACAGTCAGAAGGTGTGTCGCGTATAATAGTTTCTACCGCATCTGCAAGGTGAAGGTCACAAGGGGGGTGGGGGCATGTGTTACCTTAGTAACATTTTTCTTGTTTTCAATACCGATACCGGAGTTCAGTTTAGAATATCGTGCAGCCCTGCAGACGTGTGAGTGCAAGTACCAAACTTGGTTTCGTAAGAAAGCAGACGATTACTGGCAAGAGTGAATCGATATCGAAGTCTCCAAATCGAAAGAATATTTTCCAACTAGAAGAATAATGATATATGTGGCGGGTCGGGGAAAGGTGGGGGGACAAGTTTTTTAGACAAACAAATGAAATTTATTCGTTATTCCATAATTTATTTTTGACAATGTCGGCTATTCGTACGGCGGCTTCATAGCGCCACGTGATTTTTAGTTATTAAATTGCAGCTGCAATTTAGCTGAATTGTAGCTACAATTTATCATCACAAATTCCAACTGTTTTATTGACTTGACTGACTTCCTGGTGGAGGATAAGCGAAAAAAGAATGCGCCACGTAATTTTTAGCTTAACTTTGACGTAAGTCAAATTTGAGGTTATGCCATGGCCCGTCGTCCGTCTGTTCGTCAACAATTCAATACGGCTTTGGCTAGAGGCCGTATTTATGAACCGATCTTTACGAAACTTCTTGAGTACCTTTGTTATCACCGTGGGATGAGAACGGGTGTTTTGGGGTGCGGTCCGAAATTCAAGATGGCCACCAGCAGCCATTTTGTACCTTTGTTAGTGCAATCAGTTTTTTTATACAGAACTTATGTATGAAAGTTCTGATTCGAATAAATTTTTGTCTGAATGTTTAGTAACATGGAATACATCACATATAATACGGGTTTCTCTCTCGTGCATCTCAATTATGCAAATGAGATGAACTTTGATTTTTTCAGTGCTACTTCCACACAGTAAGTACACATGTCAATACGGCTCGGGCCTGGGGCTGTATTTATGAACCGATCTTCACGAAACTTCTTGGGTACCTTTGTTATCACCTTGGAACGAGAACGAGTGTTTCTGGGTGAGGTCCAAAATTCCAGATGGCTGCCAGCGGCCATTTTGTACCGAAATTAGGTCCAATCAGTTTTTTGTTCACAACTTCTTTTTTTGTTCAGGCGAGAGGCCGTATTTATGAACCGATCTTTACGAAACTTCTTGGATACCTTTGTTATCACCTTGGAACGAGAATGAGTGTTTTTGGGTGCGGTCCGAAATTCAAGATGGCTGCCGGTGGCCATTTTGTACCAAAATTAGGTACAATCAGTTTTTTGTACAGAACTTCTACATGTATATGAAGGTTCTGATTTGAATGAATGTTTAGTAACATGGAATACACCACCTATAATACGGGTTTTTTTTCTTCTGTATGAAAGTTCTGATTTGAATAAATTTTTGTATGAATGTTTGGTAACATAGAATACATCACATATAGTACGGGTTTTTTTCTTGTGCAGAAATTATGCAAATTAGATGAACTTTGATTTATTCAGTGCTACTAATACACAGTAAGTGCGCATGTCAATACGGCTCAGACTAGAGGCTCTATTTATGAACCGATCTTCACGAAACCTCTTGGGTACCTTTGTTATCACCTTGGGACGAGAACGAGTGTTTTGGGGGGAGGGGGGTAGGGCGGTACGAAATTCAAGATGGCTGCGAGCGGCCATTTTGTACCAAAATTAGGTACAATAAGTTTTTGGTACAGAACTTTTATATGAAGGTTCTGATTTGAATAAATTTTTGAATCAATGTTTAGTAACATGGAATACATCACATATAATACGCGTTTTTTTCTAGTGCAGAAATTATGCAAATTAGATGAACTTTGATTTATTCAGTGCTACTTATACACAGTAAGTGCACATGTCAGTACGGCTCGGGCTAGAGGCTGTATTTATGAACTGATCTTCACGAAACTTCTTGGGTATCTTTGTTATCACCTTGGGACAGGAACGAGTGTGTTTTTGGGTGCCTTTGTTATCACTGTGCTTTGAGAACAAATATTTTTGGGTTCAGTCAGACCCACTCTGGGACTCAAAGATTTCTTTTCTAGTTTAACATCTAACTGTCGCCGACCTTTACAATACTTTACCTATACATTTGTTACAGGCTACGGTCAGCATTTATGTACAGGCCTTTTCAATACTTTATATGTAACTTTGTTATCAGGTCATTAACTAGATGTGTGTGATTGCTGTGTCAAATACTATACATGTACATGTCTTACACAAGTTGAGCTACAGTGTCATTGACACTTTCATTTGTTATTAAATAGCAGCTGCAATTTAGTAAATTGTAGGTGCAATTTAGCTAAATTATAGCTACAATTTAGCTAAACTGCAGCTACAATTTAAATGAATTGCAAATACAATTAAGAAAAATGTAGGTGCGATTTAGCTAAATAACAGGTACAGGTACAATTTATTCTATTGTAGCTACAATATAGCTAAATTGTAGGTGCAATTTACTAAACTGCAGCTGCAATTTAATAACTAAAAATTACGTGTCACTAATAAGCCGCCGTATATTCGAGAAAGGTAAAGAGACGGGGAGCACCAATGACCGCTGAAAAAACAAAACATTTTGTTCACCCGTCCCCACTCCATTTAGCCTGGCTACACTCCTGTACGTACCAGGTTTAACAAAATAGTGTCATCAAAGAAAATGTGACTGCTGCATAGGCGTGCCCGTTGACTAATTTACAGGGACATGGCTAGGATTTCATATGGGGGGGGGGGGGCATAATTTTTTTAGGAGTGGTATATGCCACAGGCATATCCGTAGGCGGAGGTGGGGGTAGGTATGACCCTCCATTGGTGGGGGGTTCGGGATACAGCCTGATGTGGGGTAGGTATGACTCTCCCTTTGGTGGGGGTCGGGAGGCTCCCCCACACCCCGCCAATGGAAGGGCCATACTCACCCCCCCCCCACCCCCCTCAGGTCTACAGAATCCCCCTCTCATTGGTGGGGGGGGGGGGGGACTCCACCGAGAAAATTTGTAAAACTCAATACCATCAGAGTGAATCTGACACCCCTGGGTGCTTTAATTTTATTTTCCCATTTAGAGGGGGAGGGGGCATTGTAATTGTAACTGTAGACCCCTCCCTCCGGCTACGCCACTGCTACTTTAGCAACGGTAGTAAACGACAGTATACAAATTTTTTAAATATTCCACTCACATCAAATCAAGTAGAAGATACGGTTCAAAAGTGGATATCAAGAGGTGCGTAGTTGTAGGTAAATGGAACGTCACAGTTCATATATTTTTGGGAGTCGTAACATGACATTTTGGCTTGCTTCGACCTATAAGGCCAACAACAAGGGCTTTGTTTTGAAAGTTGAATACCAGTTTGATTGCATCACTTGAAAAAAAACCCACTCTCCTGTCGTTTCTGAAAAGGATTGCCGGCAAAAAAATCCCGGCTTCGCAGTGTTTGATGAATGTTGTCACCAATCAGGTGCAAAGGTGTGAACAGTGTTGCTTAGTCACATGCAGCATCCTGGGCAGTGTCGTGGCGGTCAGTCATAGATTTCCAACAGTTGGGTGCCGCACTATCCCTATATGTATCGTTACGTAAGCTCTCGTAGAGTTCTCCCCATCTTGCAACTCCACACATACACATCATCCAACACGCAGGCCAATACGCCAAGCAGCGACTAGCTTCCGGGGTCACAGAAATTAGGGTTACATCCCTGTTTGTTTATTGGGTTTTATAGGTACTCTCAACAGCAGGGCCACCTCGTGTCGGGACAGCTTGTACGAATGTGGGGAGCCGTTTAGTGGTATGTTGTAGGTGTTCTTCGGTAACCCATCGGTACTTCATTCAAAAACTCGACTTTGTCAGTGTTCCAGGCACTAGCGACTACAACACAGTACAGGACACTGCAGTCATTAACGACGGTCTCACCGGATATAACAAATTCAGTTGCCAATTTGTACCACAAGAACATATATGTGAAAGCGGAAATCACATTAGAGCAATGACCTAAAATTTAATGTTTAGGTTCGCCTGGGAGAATGTAAACTTTCACCTAACAAGATCAGAAGACGACAAATTTCTTGTGGGGGTGGGATGCGAAAGTCAGTAGGAGAGGATAATGGCGAGAGGAAACGGGACACTGCAGTTTGTGTTTTTTGAATGGGAATGGAACACCATTCTACCAGACTTGTCACCGCATTCTTTGCATTTCGTCACAAAGACACACAAATTGCAATTTTGACTTCACCAGTTGTCACAACCAACAAGAGTCTCTAAAGAGCCTGTAATTTCTCACCTGGAAGTGCTATATATCCCTCAATTATTCTAATCAAAATCAAAGAATGCAGCTGGCTGTCATGCTCCTTCATTTGAGTGAAGCAGAATGATGATTGTTTTCAGAGGACTTTCCAAACATTATTTGTGCCAAGTTTGGTCCACATCGGGTCAGTAGTTCAAGAGACGAAAATGTGATTTCCCACAGGGTTTTCATTGTAACTATGAGCTGCAATTGTGGCCATGTTTGCAACCCGATCAACATTAAATGAGGATCGTTGGTAGAGGGTGTCCCAGTCATCAATCGTGTGAAGTTTCAAAACATTTGGCGTTGTAATTTCAGAGGAGATTTTTAAAAATCGACCAATCAGAATTAAAGAATGCCTCTGGTGGCCATGTTTTTGATCTGACGGGAACAAAATTAGGATTGGTTGTAAAAGCCCTCCCGTAGACCATTCCTACTAACTTTGGTTCACATCCGCTCAGCAGTTCCAGAGAAGATGAAAATGTAAAAAGTTTACACACGACGATGGGGCGCCAAGTGATGTCAATAGCTCACGTGGCCCTTTGGGCCCGGTGAGCTAAAAATGAGTTCGCGATTGTAAAGGAATAGATTAAATCATGAAATAATGTGAAGGTGTACTAAAGGACGTCATCGGGTATCAACACGAAGCATTGTCGACATCAAACTTGGACATGCAATGCCTGAATGCGAGATACAAAATCTTAACACACCGGTCACCAATGAAACCTTTAAAACTGAGCTCAGAAATAGCTTACAAGTATTTCCAACAAAGTTTCTGGTAACATAACATAACATAACATTTATTGGCATAAAACATCCTATACAGGACAGTATGCGATAATCTACAAGTAACATGAACAAAAGTAGTACTCAAAACATTACAATTTCATCCACCAATTTTTCATGATCAAAGTACTATATATATTTTTTTTTATTAATTTGATACGCAAAAGATCGTGGAGATGTGAACTAGAATTTCCAATACACATCACTAAACATATCATAATCGTCTGGCGAAAAAATCCTGGATCACGCTGCAGATTTTATGGCATAAACTGGGGGTTCTATTTTCAAATATTAATTTGAATTTCTCAAATTTACTCAGATCAATAAAACCGTCGATCTCACTGTTGAACAGATCAAATAGTTCTGATCGAAGCTCTGAATAATGTGAACATTCCATAATTATTTATTTATTTATTGGTGTTTAAGGTCACATACTTATGCACAATGGCTAATCGTGACCGTGACAGTTTTACGGGTGGAGGAAGCCGGAGTACCCGGAGAGAACCACCGAGCAAACGACGAGCAGCTGTCAGCTCTCCAACATCGTAACTCTGAACTCTGCACCGCAGCACAGGCAGGGTTAGATTGGTTGAAGACATGCGCACCATCGACGTGCAGTACGCCTCAGTACACAGCGTCATCGTGCCCCCATGTAGACAATCGGGGTGAAGTGTCTTGCCCAAGGACACAACGCGGTTGCCGCAGGTGGGATTCGAACCGAGGACCTCTCGGCTTGCAGCCTGCACCTCTACCAACTGAGCCACCGCGCCCCCATGAACATTCCATAAGAAAATTGTATTCGTTTTCTATTTTGCCAGAGTCACGAAATTTCATATGGAGGTTTGGAGTCATGTCTAGATGAGAACGTCCCCTTTTGGTCGCGATCGGTCAACCGGTATGGCTGCCCGAGCCCGAAACCCGAAAACCATTACAGGTCGTATTTATGAAGGGATTTCATTGTAACTTGGTAGGGTGCCTCTGTATAATGCCTAGATGAGAACGTCCCCTCTTGGGCATGATCTGTCAACCGTGATTGCTGCTCAAGCCCGAAACCCAATAACTTTTAGCACAGTCTGCAGGTCATGTTTAATATGGAAGGATTTCATTGTAACTTGGTAGGATGACTCCTTATGATGTCTAGATGAGAATTTCCTCATTTGGGCGTGATCTCCCAACCGTGACGACTGCCCGAGCCCCAAACCCGAAAACCTTTAGCACAGTCTACAGGTCTTATTTATTGAGGAATTTCATTGTAACTTGGTGGGTTGACTTGATATAATGTCTAGATGAGAAAGTCCCCCTTTGGACGTGATTGGGAAACTGTGACGGCTACAGGGGCCCGAAGCCTGAAAACCTTTAGCACAGTCTACAGGTCATATTTATGGAGGGATTTCATTGTACCATGGTAGGATGACTCCAAATAATGTCTAGATGAGAACGTCCCATGTTGATCGCGATCATTCAGCCTTGATGGGTGCCCGAGCCCAAAAACCTTTAGCATAGGCAAAGGGTCATATTTATGGAAGGATTTCATTGTAAACTGTTAGGTTGACTCCATATAATGCCTAGATGAAGACATCCCCTTTTGGTCGTGATTGGTCAACTGTGATGGCTACAGGTGCCCGTAGCCCGAAAACTTTGAGCACAGTCCACAGGTCATATTTATGAAGGGATTTCATTGTAACTTCGTAGGATCACCCCAGATGATGCCCAGATGAGATTGTCCCCTTTGGTTGCGATCATTCAACCATGATGGCAGCCTGAGCCGAAGCCCGAAAACCTTTAGCACAGTCTACAGGTTATATTTATGAAGGGATTTCATTGTAACTTGGTAGGTTGACTTCATATAATGTCTAGATGAGAACGTCCCCTTTGGACGCAATTGGGAAACTGACGGCTACAGGGGCCCGAAGCCTGAAAACCTTTAGCACAGTCTACAGGCCATATTTATGAAGGGATTTAAATGTAACTTGATAGGATGACGACTCATTTTGGAATAATTTCACTGTAACTTGGTAACTTTCGTTGATATACATTAACTGTGAGGGCAACATACATTAACTGTGCGGTCATATTAACCCACCCTTCAGCTCTTTAGTACAGTGTACACCTCATATTATTTTTTTATCAAAAACATAGCATACAGGGAACAGAAATGAACATATTCGCAATTATCACAATTCTTGTCTTATTCATAATCCTTTCATAAACATTGAACATTATCCTTTTCATCAAACACAACACACAAGTTAAGCTACAGTGTCATTGACACTTTCATTAGCTTAACTTGACAATGTCTAGAAAAGCTATTGCCATCACTCGTGCGGAAGTCTGTGAGTCTGTTCATATTTTCCTTTAGCACAGGCTACAACCCGTAGTTTTTGCCTGATCATCACGAAATTTCATATGCAGGTTTGAGGTCATACCTAGATGAGAACGTCCCCTTTTGGTCACAATCGGTCAACCGTGATGGCTGCCCGAGCCCAAAACCCAAAAACCTTTAGCACAGTCTACAGGTCATGGAGGGATTTCATTATTGTAACTTTGTAGGATGACTCCATATGATGTCTAGATGAGAACGTCCCAAGTTGGTCGCGATCTGTCAACCCTGTCGACTGCCCGAGCTCAGAACTCCAAAACCTTTAGCACAGTCTACATGTCGTATTTATGGAGGGATTTCATTGTAACTTGGTAGGTTGACTCCATATAATGTCCAGATACGAACGTCCCCTTTTGGTCGCAATTGGTCAACTGTGACGGCTACAGGGGTCCAAAGCCCAAAAACCTTTAGCACAGTCTACAGGTCAAATTTATTAAGGGATTTCATTGTAACTTGGTACGATAACTCCAGATAATGTCTAGATGAGAATGTCCCCTTTTGGTCTTGATCATTCAGCCGTGATGGCTGCCCGAGCCCAAAATCCGAAAACCTTTAGCACAGTCTACAGGTAGACCTGATGGAGGGATTTCATTGTAACCTGGTAGGATGACTCCAGATAAAATCTAGACGAGAACGTCCCATTTTGGTCGAGATCATTCAGCCGTGACGGCTGCCCGAACCCGAAACCTGAAAACCTTTAGCACAGTCTACAGGTAGCATTTATGGGGGATTTCATTGTAACTTGGTAGGTTGACTCCATATAATGTCCAGATGATAACGTCCCCTTTGGGTCGCGATTGGTCAACTGTGACAGGCTACAGGGGCCCGAAGCCCAAAAACCTGTAGCACAGTCTACAGGTCATACTTATGAAGAGATTTCTTTGTAACTTGGTAGGATGACTCAGTTTAATGTCTAGATGAGGACGTCCCCTTTTGGTTGCGATCGGACAACCATGATGGCTACACAGGCCCGAAGCCCGAATACCTTTAGCACAGTCTACAGGCCATATTTATGAAGGGATTTCATTGTAACTTGATAGGATGATTTGTTTTGGAATAATTTTACTGCGCGATCGGACAACCATGATGGCTACACAGGCCCGAAGCCCGAATACCTTTAGCACAGTCTACAGGCCATATCTATGAAGGGATTTCATTGTAACTTGATAGGATGATTTGTTTTGGAATGATTTCACTGTAACTTGGTAACTTTCGTTGACATACATTAACTGTGAGGGCCGCATTCATTAACTGTGAGGGCCGCATTAACCCACTCCTCAATTCTTTAGTACAGTCAACACCTCATATTATTTTTATTGAAATCATAGCATACAGAGGACAGAAATTAACATATTGCCAATTATCATAATTCTTGTCTTATTTCATAAACATTGAACATTATCCTTTTCATCAAACACAACACGCAGACAAGTTAAGCTACAGTGCCATTGACACTTTCAATAAACAACCTGTAAGTTCTCAGTTTATTATCTCCATTCTTTTTGCATTCCTCAAACATTGACTTCTTGAACGTGTTTATTTGCTGCAAGCGCAAATTACACTTGAGCTTACCTATAGCATTAGTGTTAGTGATAATTGGTTGTTGAGGGACAGCGAGACCGTATCTTTCCAGTAATTTGAAAGGGGGTTCCGGTTTGCCTTTACGATTTCTTTGTTCAGCTACCACATTCCACATCACGTCATTATGATGCTCTGTTATTTTGATTGCAAAAGAAGCCATCCTACTGACCGCCTCGATATATAGAGGATATCGACCAGGTTCTGCGCAAACCGCGTGGTTGGAGGAAAATTTCCCAACGCCCAAGACTTTTTTACAAAAGGAAGTGTGTAATTTTTCACAGGCTATGTTGTAACGCTTACCGTACGTTATTTCTGATCCCCAGACTTCACACCCGTATAAGGCTATAGGTTGAATTAATTTATCAAACAGCTTTGACATTGCCTTTATTGGAACCCGTGAAGTTTCATTAAATGCACGAAAAAGTGAGTATAAAGCTTTTTGGGCTTTAACAACCAAATCATTTTGGGCTTTAGAGAATGTACCATCTTTTTAGAATTTTTTTCCTAGATATGTAAATTCGTCAGCCATATCAATATGCCTGTCTCCGGTAAAAAATATTGGTGTTCCATTAACTGACGCAGATCCAAATGTTAAACATTTTGTTTTTCCAACGTTTATTTGCAGCATATTGGTTTCAGTATAATTGTGGAGTTATTGAGACACCGTTGGAGCCCTTTCTGGCTATCAGATATCATTACCAGATCATCTGCAAAAAGATGATTTAATTTGTAACCACGAATCCACACAGGATCACACAAATTGTCGAAAAAGTCTTTTATGTCTTCAATAACAAATTTAAATAGAGAAGGAGATAAGATGCACCCCTGACGGACAACTACAGAAGAGAGGGATGCTGGTCCCAACCCACTAGACGTTATAGTCAAATAAAAGCTTGATAAATACATAGATTTGATCACGTTGGATACTTCACCACTCACACCTATATGCCTGAAGTGTCAGCATGAGCAATTGCCTGTTCCCTGTATGATCCACATGCGCCGTGTGTGTGTGTGTGTGTGTGTGTGTGGGGGGGGGGGGGGGTAAATAGTTAGAGCACAGAACTCCAAACCAAAGGGTCCACGATTCGATCCTGACCGGCGGTAACTGCGTTGTGTTCTTTGGCAAGTCACTTTAGCAAGATTATAGGTTTCGCGCGCCGAAGGCGCGCAGAGACGGCGTGACACAAGCCCCTTTCGACCCTCTTTAACAGTAGAATGAAATTGTACGTGTCATGTCCGGACACGTTAGAGGAGGAGAAGGTTCTCAGCGGCGTCTGTGTCTTCGGTGGCTTTTCTTTGGAAGTGGTGGCTGTGTTGGTGATGCCTCCTTTGGCGGGGGTTGAAGGGGGGGGGGGGGGTAATGGAGGGCTGACTATATGGTCTAGTCCTTGTAGCATCTAAGATTGCAGTAGCGTTAAGTTTTGTATTTAGTCTGTGGGTGTTTATTTTCATCATCATGATCATGTTATTCTTTTCATCTGTGTACTTAGCATCCCTGAAGATCTTGTAAGTATTCTGCATGTCTTCTAGCAGTTCCTTGTCTTCGACATCCGTTCTCAGGAATGCCTTCACGGAGTCCGTGGTGTCTACCTCCTGAGCAGGGCTCAGGTCCGAAGAAGCCATAGGAGAAACATAAAGAGGTTCGGATGGATTGTCGTCCGAGTCAATCTCCTGTACCAAAAACTGATCGCCCCCTCTATCTCCTCCTCTAATGAGGGTGGAGATGAGCTGGAGATGGATCGGTCCCCTGTCGATCCGGTGTCCTCCGGTTCCGTGTCTGTGGGATTGGGGGGGGGGGGGGGACACCTTGAAAGTGTCAGTTTTAACACTTTAGTTTTTAGTGTGTATGTGTAGTTTGTATGTAGATACGTATATAGACATTCTTTATTAACTCGAGAAAACCCGAGAGACTCATTTTCCGGTGCCGGAACATGTTGCGTCATACTTTCATTAAACGGGATAGCTCCTACTTGAATGTATGGGGTAGACCAATCAGCCTTGGGGCTGCACGTTGAAAATATTAATGCTCCCCCCCCCCCCCCCCCCGATAATGGATATACTCTTCCAACTGCTGCCGTTGAACTGACATGGAAGATACCACCAGGGTTCAACGGGTTAACCTCAACCGATTGTTTGAGTACATCAGCCTCAAACTTGAAAGTAGACGTACGGTAATGGAAGGGCCCTCACACATTGATATACATCAGTGGTGACCAGTGTGCCTTAGTGGTATGGTAGGAATGCAACACTCAAAGCTGCGTTTGGGACTAACACACCTCAACATTGAGAAAAATGTACATTTGTACCTCCATTTTAACAAATTTCCCTACTGGGCTGAAGCAATGTTTCGGTCCGGTTGGGAAAAATATGGAGCAAAAATGTGCACTTTTCTCGACTTTAAGTGCCGTGTAGGAGACAAATCATACGAAGGAATTTTCAGTGATATATTAAGACACAAGACTATCTGCCCCCTCTTCCCGCTAATTCAGGCTAATTCCTAAAAAAACAAAACTCAATTGCGTGTTGGTGAAGATAATATTGCGTTAAGCTCTCTTTCTTACTGGCATAAAGAACACATTGGAACTCAGGGGACGGGGACGAGGTGTATTCTAGCCAATTATGTTCGGTGGCCTGTTCTGTAAACAACGCACTCGCATTGTCTACCGTAGAAAACAATTGGGCTATCGTTACCAATAAGAAAAAAGTGATTTCTCGAGTTAAAAAAAACCTGGGAAGAAAATCAACAACCGTCCACAGACTTATATTTTTTTTGTTTTGCTCAGTTTTGCTCTTCATTTAAGAAACAGATCACGGTAGTTACTTCCCCTGATGCTCTCCAACTGCAAGTGCACAGGGTTATCAGGGAAGGTCAATACGGCGAAAGATAGTTGTGTGGTTACAATGCACTAAAGGATTTGCATTGGCGACAGTGTTAACATTTTCCTGCCTCCTTAGCCCATCAAGCTCATTTGTGGGAAAACAGTACAGTGTCCACTTAGTATATCATCTCATAAAAAAAAAATGAAAAGGAAAATAATATATGTTGCCGTGTGTTTTTTGTGATCAAATTTGTCAATTCCCCTTCTACCGGCCAGTTTCGCAAGACATATTTTACTTGTCCCCCTCGCCTCATTTTTCAACTCTCTCAATTTTGAAAGGACAGCCAGTGCAAATATTTTTAGTCTTTTCCAAAATAGACACTGTGACATTTTTATTGAGGGTTTCTAAATCAATAAATATTGCCCCAATCAACTGATCTCCTTCATTTTATACTATACTCGCCCAAAAAAGAAAGTGTGCATTGCACAAATTGATCAAACTCCAAAAAAATAATTTCGTAGGTGTAAAGAGTGTTAACCTGTTCATGAATAAGTTATATTGAACACAAAAACAGCTTTCCCCGTTAAAATTGCATTAACGTTAAATGACGTGCTGCAGTGTGAATCCTTGGGTATTTAAACACTAAAGTAAGGCCTTCCTATCGTTCACATTCAAACTTGCGCTGCTGTTAAAACGACTCCACATTAGCATGCCAAGATTGACAATGAATCAACCTCTCCTTGCCCTGGGTATGATTAGAGCTAGCTGGCAGAATACACAGAGAGGTTGCTCAGCTTTGAACTGCCACCGTAACACTGTAGACAGGCTTGTCCTTCGACATGCACAACATGATGACGTTCGTGCCCTACCCCGCTCCGGGAGACCCGAGTTACCACCCCTGCACAAGATCGGTATATCCGTGTCGTCCATTCTCCGGAACCAGCAACAAACGGCAACGACGACAGCAAGGAACATCCCTAGCCTGAGACGGATTCATCCTCAAACAGTAATCAACCGCTGAGAGAATACGGCCTACGTCCTCGAAGA